>JARYHS010006964.1:651841-680836 GCA_031002005.1 Vandiemenella viatica
AACATTAAAAACTGCTATGCGTCCGAGTTATTCTTAGTGGAAACAAGCCAATTCATAAATTGCTATGGAGCGCCAGCTCCGGTGGCAATCTCCCTACACGCTTCTTTCCTCTTCCAACCTACTCTTTCCCTCTACTAATTCTTACTTAAATTCTTCCAGTGTTTCCGGTAAATTATTTATCATTTCTCTTGGCAATTATTCCAGTCCCTCACTCCCTTTCCTATGAAAGAAAATTTACCACACCTTTATATCTGAAATCAAGGGTATGACTTTATGTGAACAATTTTTAATAAATTATTGTTTTCATGATACAGAAGATGCAGAAAATTAAGTGGACTGACAAAATAAGAAATGAACGAGTTTTTGAAATGATGGGTGAGGAAAGAAGTTTGTGGAAGAAGCTTACAGGAAGAAGAGACAGGCTGGTAGGTTATATTTTGAGACATGCTGGATTGGTTATTTTGCTGGTGGAGAGAACAATCGAAGGTAAGAACTGTAGAGGAAGACAGAGAATAAAATATAAAAAGCAGATAATTGAGGACGTGGGTTGTAAGGGGTATGTAGAGATGAAGAGGTTAGCACAGGATAGGAAGGGATGGAGGATTGCATCAAACCAGTCGAAAGACTGATGACAGAAAAAAATTATATCATTAAGGATATTATAATTCAAGCTTTAGTTTAGTTACAAATCAATAATGATTAATTTAATTTCCAAACAAATTAGCGTATTTGTAATGAAAAATAATTCTCCATGATGCTACCAGCAGCTAAATTTTATTAGAGATGAAATGGATATCCGGCAACTATCCGGTATCCGACCTATCCGGCGAATATTTACTATCCGGCCAGATACCGGATAGTGGGTCAATATCCGGCGGGTATCGGATTGTCA
This sequence comes from Vandiemenella viatica, assembly GCA_031002005.1. Classification (NCBI taxonomy): domain Eukaryota; kingdom Metazoa; phylum Arthropoda; class Insecta; order Orthoptera; family Morabidae; genus Vandiemenella; species Vandiemenella viatica. The sequence goes on from JARYHS010006964.1 coordinate 652,734, forward strand.
ATAAATTACAAAAATTTCATAAAATTTTCTTTAAAATCACATATACTATGTATGTAGCAAGTCTAAGTATCCTCAAATACCCTTTTTTTTTCTTCATAAAATTAGTTCTTGTACTGAATAAACACAAATTTACATGTAATAAGAGGTAATAATCAGTTTTGCTTGTCTTTGTAAACAAGGCCAGGTTCAAAGAAAAGTCTTTCGCTATATACGCTAATGTAAGGCGCTGAAAAATAAATTCTAGCAAATTTTCTCAAATTGGGGTACTGTGTCGCATTAGCTGACCAGCAAATGTAAGGGTCACGCTTCCCATCAATTCGAGATGACTAAATAAAAGTAAATCTCGTTATCAATCACGTTTTTTGTTTCTGATACTGACTATCTCGTTAAAACCGTTCCAATGCGTGTTGTGAGCTCCGTGAGTCACAGGTGATTCTGTCTCGTCCGTTCTACTGGTGGAACATTCCTCGCAAGATATTTTTATAGAATCCAATAGAATCTTCTGACGAATTTCAACAAACCCCGAACAGTTTGCCTTGAATCTTGGCTCTAGGAAGGTCATATTAAGTAGTTTGAATCTTCACTTAAGGAGCCGAAACGACTTTTTAATTCAGTTTCCAAATATGCTATCATGTATGGTAAGGCTGTGGTTACACTGCAAGCGAATTCGCGCGAACAATCCTTCGCGCGAAATAGCGCGATTTCGCGCGAAATCGCTATTATAAACAAACACATACAAACAAAGGCAGGCGGTTACAGTAAAAGTGAATTGGTCGAGCGAATCGCTTGTTGTCGCTAGAAGTTCAAACGGGTTTGTTTTTTTCGCGCGAATGGAGCGATTCCATTGTAGGCTGAGGCAAGTGCTGTAGATTCCGTATAGGTGGAAAAGGTTTTATTTCGCGTGAATCCATCCTTTGGTTATTTCAGTTGTTTTACGTATTATTATGGATTGTGAAAAAATGATATGTTTGGTGTTTGAAAGAAGAATATTGTGGGATCAGAATCATAAAGGATATCATAACCGTGATAAATCAAGGAAGTTATGGGAAGAAATAGCAGCTGAATTAAATGTTGGTAATAAGTTAACGATTTTTATGTAACTTCTTGTTAATGTTTCATGCAGTACTTTGTCTAAATGCATAGTAAAGTATTAATACAACTCACATAAAATATTATACTGTTGTGGTATGGCACCAACATCACTATTAAAATACACTTTAAGAGTTTCTCGTACATCATATACCATATTGGTAGACCTATTAGTCACCCGCCTTTTGGAATTACTTTTCCTCTGAAAATTTGACAGTTTTTCAGATGGTGTAATACATTCTCTGAAGTAACACTGTCTTGTTATTTCTTCCTCTATTGCATTCAATATATATGAGTATGTGTCATAAGTCATACGATAATATTCATAAAACTTTAGTGGCTGGTTCTTTAATTCATCGAAAAGTTTGAAATATTCACTCAAATGGTGATTCAAGAATATTTGATTAACCCAGAATTGCCTCTTCCTCTTTTCAGATGCAAAGAGTTTCAAAAGTGGTTTTCAGCAAAATAAAATTCTTCTTCAGTATCCATATTCTTGAATTTTTGCCAGTTGAGTATGATATGATCAATTTTACTTAGCTTCTAAAAACCACTTTGAATCGCGTGACCATTTCTTCCGGCAACTACGTTCGCGCGAATGCGCTTGCACTGTAAGGCTGGCCGTCCAGTGGACGCGTATTCGCACGAAAAATGTTCGAATACACTTGTTGGCGCGAAGATACCCCGTCCACTGAAAGCAGATTCGCGCGATTCTGTCGCCAGTTCTATGTTGTTTGTGCCAGAAAAAACAGTAATAATGCCTTTCTCTCAATTGCCGGAATTATATGCATTGGAATCAACAATTGTAGCAAAAAAGAAGAACAGCAGAAAGAGGAGAGGAATGGAAGAGTAATATTTTTGCCAAAAGAAAGGAGTTTTCCATTTGATTGAATTAGGGCCGCTGTTTTGAGACCGCCTTTTCCGGATTTTTCTTCCAAATATTTTTTTTAACTCTCTTTAAAGGTATCCCTCAACCCTTTCCATTTCTTCTTAATGTCAGAGACTATAACAAAAGAAATAAGAACGAAAACTCCTTAGTACATACTTGTTTAGTTTTTTTAATGGAGAGAGAATAAATGTAAAGTCCCAAGTATACGTCCTAGATAGATCGGCTAAATTTCTAGTCTTACATCTTCTCTTCGGCGAAATAGTAAAAACCAGTGTAAAATAGAGATGAAAAACATTTTAAAAATATAAAAATAGTAAATTTTAATACATTGAGAGAAATATATGTATACAATTATAATAAGACACGTGTTATCAAAAGCTGAAACTTCATTTTTATTAATTAAAAAAACTCATGTTTCAGTTTACTTATCATCGTCGTTAACTGTTTAACTTTCTATTAAAATACAGTTATAAACTTGAAAATAATTTCATCTGAAGAGAAAAATAATTATTTGAAAATTGGACACAAAAAAGTAATTCGATGGGGCGGCTCAAACAACCGTCTCAATGCTAAAATAGATGAATTGAACTACGCCACAAATAATCGTTATAAATTGACGGTGGTTTGTTTCATAATATTATGTTGAGTAATTTTATCAGAAACGATAACAAACATAAAGTTAATATATAAATACTATACGTGCTGTTACGTACCAAAGGTTATTCGCCACTAATTACGATCCGAGTAATTAATTGAATTTTTTGTTTAAGAGAAAAAAAATATCGACTGTAAATCTATATGATTATTCCATCAATGTTGTGTTTTAATGTATGAAAGTGTTTTGAATGAATTGAATGACTGTTGCATTAAAAGCAGTACAGTGTAAGGAATATTGGTTAAAGGAATGCAATTAAGAATATTATGCGACCTATGATGTTATGAGTAAGATTTTGAATGTTTGAAAGCGTTTTATTTTGTAAATATGCTGCTGAATGCTTGTTTATATTTTATATTTTCACTTAAAACGTTTACTGACGATTTCCAGTAATTTTTGTTTTTGTTTCCGTAATTGTTGCCAGAAAGTTTCTATTTAATCATCTAATACCCATCACATCAACCAGTAGAGATACTGATGACAGTAAGAAAAAAATAAAGCCTATACTGTGTGAAAATAATAGATATTTAACATTGCATTTTGTTTGTATAAATGAATAAGTAATAGAATTAATTACCTGGTGAATTCATTTCTCTTCCAATTTCTACCACATCTTCATTTGGACATTTCTTTGGTGGTATAAGATAATTTTTGAACCCACTAATGGGCTCGTTCTAGAACAAGAGCAAGCAGTTTGTCTATATCCGTCGCGCGAACTGTGTGTTCGCGCGAACAAATCCAAAAATTTTTGGATCTCGTCGCCCTCGCGTAAGTTCGCGCGATTCAGGCGCTCGCAGTGGACGGAGTCACATTAAATTACCTTTGTTTGGATTGGAGCGATCTATTCGCGCGTATTCGCGCGAAGATTTTTCGCGCGAATTCGCGTCCACTGGACGGCCAGCCCCACTTCTCCTTCTCGCGAATTCGCTTGCAGTGTAACCACAGCCTAAGTCAGGAGTTCTTTGTGCTATATCGTTATCTAAATAATTTTTTTAGTGCAGAAACTTGTGGAGACCTGAACATATTATTTGTTCAAAGAGCTGCAATAGCCCTTTTTTGTTCCAACAGGACATCTATTATATAAAAGGTAGAATTCCGTCTCTTGCTGATATCTGGCACCAGGTGACGGTCAGGTAAATTTTTCTTTTTGAATCGCCAGCAATTTTTCTTGGGCTAACGATTAAAGTGCGTAACGAGACGTCTACCACTAACAATCACTCCTGCCTCTTCAGGATGGATCTTCAATGGCTCAGTTACAATTGTCTGAAGGACATTGACGAAACATATAGCAGAAGCATACTCGGCCACGCGTAAACCTTTCACCATGTTGGCGCCACTGTTATGAATGAGAATATGTATTTTGTTTTGGTCAATAGCCCAACAATTTGCGATACTATTAAGTTCCCTTGTTATATTTTCTCCAGGGTGGGAACCAGGGAAAATCTCTAAAACTCCATGTTTTAGTCTGACTTCAGAAGATACCTATAAGCTAGAAATTCAGGAAGCTGGGCATTGTTGTGTAAATAGATCTAGAAGTAACAGAAACAGCCGGAGCACCAGAAATGTTTATTTTATTTTCTCATGACAGAAATCAGATACAATTTGTTTGGAAATGTATGTAAGACTCAATTTTAGCGTAAAGCTTCTTCTAGGAGACTGGAAAATCCTTTTCTTTTTACGATAGATAACGGCTCGTTGTCTAGTGCAATAACTTAATGAAATTTTTCTTTGCTTTTGCGTCGTTTATATTCCAAAGTAATTTCCTTTCAAACGGTTCTGATATAGTGAATTGCTTTTCTTCCAATGTCGAAGACGAACTTGTTCCGGGGATATCTAAAGGCAGTATAGGTGGGATAGTGGCTGTAGCCTTCCTCATGTCATGAAAGTTTACTGGATGTTTCATTTTCAAATGGTTTGTCATGGCAGAGGTATGTGGTAGAAGAAATAAAAATAAAAGTCAATGTGTTTTCTTTAAGTAGACAAAGAGAAAAGGAAATGATTCAAACTTCGCGTCGAAACGTGCCTCACGGAAAGTAATCCGAAATCGAAAACTTATTGTCATTATTCACATCAAAATATTCCCAAATAGGAGATACTTTCTTTGCTGACGACATTTTTATTTTTTCTAGCCTTAAATAACAACGTTCAGCGGATATTTGGCTGCCGAATATCCGGATATCCGGCTTGTAGAATGGCCGGATAACCGGACTCGGGCCAAACAGCTATCCGTTTCACCTCTTGTTTTTATATTAGCCTTCCCAGTCGATTGTAAATATCGTTGTAATGAATAAATGCACTAAATAAACGGTAATTTAAATGTGCTTTTGTTTCTCGTTCTCGTTGTTTCCGTTGCGATACTGACGCAGTTTGAAACTGTGGTAGTTCCGATGGTTGCCGCCAGAGGCATTGTTTTGTTGCAGTCGGCCAGTGCGTGGTTTGTAAAATCGAAAAATGGTAAGTTAAGAAATTGAGACAGGAAGAACTTTTCACGTTAGTTTTTAACAGTATTTTCGTTTGAGCCGCAACTTTCGTGTTGTCATCAAACTTTACTGTCTGTATCCATCATGGGCGCCGGAAAGGGGGTGCACTAGCAACACCTTCCCCCCCCCCCCCCTGCTATGAAAGAAGATACAGAAGCAGTAGAAGATTAAGAAACAAAAATTTTATTATTAAATTCACTGTTTGAATAATAAGTTAAGGCGCCTAGGTTGTTGTCCAAATTTGCTCAACACCTATGATGTATATTAAAAAAAAAAAAAAAAAAAGAACATGCACCTCCCTTAAAGCAATCCTGCCGGCGCCCATGGTACCCGTATTTCACCTGGTGTACGCTGTATTTAGTTGTAATATTGTTTAAAATTTACGTAAGTAATGAAGTAATTCGTGCGACGGATTCTGAGACATTTTAAAACACTATATCGTGAACTGCTGCAACAAGACATCAACTGAAGAAACCACCAACACTGCGACTGTTTAAATCTTCTCTGTACCGAATTTGTGAGATTTCTGTTTGATAATCACTCATTCCGTGTGCGAAGGATTCACATTAATGACGAGTGTTGTTCCTAATGAGACGTCCATTGTTGCTGTTGGCGGCTTCAATTGTCAAAACCTACAATTGCTATATTTGTGCTTAAGTTTTCTCTGCATAAGTAGTTTTTTTTCGCATTGCAGCAATTATTTCTCGTACCGAGCGTGACATGTGAATGGTTAACGCTCTGATCTCTCATGCATAATGTTACGAAACAAACCACGGTCAATTTATAACGATTACTTCAATTCATCTAGTTTAGCTTTGAGTCGGTTGTTTGAGCTGTCCCACCGAAATATTTTTTGTGTCTTGTTTTCAAATAAATATTTTTTTCCTTATCAGATGAAATTATTTGTAAGTTTATAACTGTATTTTAATAGAAAGTTAAATAGTTAATTGCTTATAAGATTTAAATTTCTTAAGTTGCAGATCTTTTGACTAGAATACTGCATTTCTTTGCCTTTGATAACACGTCTCATTATAGTTATGTACATATATTTCTCTCAATCTATTTAAAATTATTATTTTTATATTCTTAAAAAAATCATCTCTTTATTTTACACTGGTTTTTACTGAGTGTTTCGCCGAAGAGAGGATGTGAGCCTGGAAATTTAGCCGATCTGGAACCTATACTTGGGAATTTACATTTATTATTTTTCCATTAAAAAAAATTAAACAAGTATGTACTAAGGAGTTTTTTCGTATTTCTTTTGTTACAGTCACTGACATCAAGAAGAAATAGAAAGGGTTGGGGGATACCTTTGCTTCAGAAAATATTTGAAAGAAAAATCCAGAAATGGTGGAGAAGTCTCAAAACAGTGGCACTGATTCAACCGGATTGAAAAATCCTTTCTTTTGGCAACAATATTACTTATCCATTCCTTTTTAATTTTTGCTGTTCCTCTTGCTAGACATTGATTCTAATGCGTATAATTCCAACAACTGAGAGAAAGGCAATTCTACTGTTCTTTCTGGCACAAACAACAACAGAGAACTGGCGACAGAATCGCGCGAATCTGCTTTCAGTGGACGGTGTGTTCTCGCACCAACATAATTCACGTGAACATTTTTCACGAGAATACGCGTCCACTGAACGGCCAGCATTCATGCCGCTGGGCCGCCGTTAACAGGAGAGCCAACTTCAACACTGAGCGCACACTGCACAAATAAATTACGTCTGTGTTTGCAGCAACTGTTTTAGTCATAGTTTTGTTTGAAGCGCCAGTTAGATGCTAGGTGGAGTATTTCATAACGAGTCACGCTAAAGCCGTTCGTTATAGTGGAGTTCTGGAGGAAGCCGGTTCGAATCCCCGTCCGGGCATCCAGATTTGGGTTTCCCATAGTTTCCCCAAATCACTCCAGGCGAATGCCCGAATCCTTCCAATCAAAAGGCCATGGCCGAATTCCTTCCCGATCCTTGCCCTAGTCCTATTCCGCATTTAAAGACCTTGAAATCGATGAGGCGTAAAGCCATATACAAAAAAAAACCTGCGAATGCAGGGGAATATAGCTGTGTCCAGTAAATAGGACAGTGCGGAGTTCGATTCTCTACAGTACAATAACAACTTCTTTTCTTCCTTCCTTACACGCGCTCTTCTTCGCTAGTAAATGGTACCTGTCACAAACAAAATTTATAGAGACACAAAGCTTCTATATATATATATATATAATAAAAAATATCCAAAACTTTCATGCATTTTTTGATGATTAGCATGAATATTTGAAAATTAACTACCTGTGAAACCTTTATGATTATCTTCTATGGCTACATTTTTTCATGAAGTTTGCAAGCAACCATTTATGACGATTTCTATTTCTGAATTATGAATTTGTCTCCATTACCTTCTGAAGCAATTAGGCATATTTTACAGTATCTGGTGTACGTGAAAAGTATGGTGAATAATGGAATATATTTCAAAGGCATCATCGAGTTTAGAAATATTTTGCTTATGGTACTTTGAATAGTTCTGACGCTCTTTACAGGCTTCATTTAAAATGCTGACTTGACAATTAAAATACTCTTAATATATGCGACAGAAGTTCTTGACGAGGGTAATTTGAGGAATTTCGGCTAACCTGATTTGTCTAGTGACCAGGTTAATACGAGGGCAGATCGGGAAGTAACGCACAATAGTTTTTTTCTTCTCTCGTATTGCAGATGGAATGTTGAAATTTCATGACGATATAGTTTGAAATTTGCGCCTTAGAGGGTATTTTGTTTTAATGTGCAGCTCTAGCGAGGAAAGCGTGAACTATGAAACAAACATGGCGCGCATGTTACCGTAGTCCACATGTGAAGAGCAGCGAAGTGTAGTTCGATATTTGTGGGCCAAATGGCATTCACAGGGACATGCGTGGCGTATATAGGGACGACTGTCTGAACCGTAGCAATATCTCCAGGTGGTGTGCATTCTTCCAAGAGGGCAGCGTCATCCTTAGTGATTCGCCACGCTCCGGATGGCCGGTAACAGTTTCAACTCCACAGAATGTCCGCGCTATTAAGGCAGCAATCTTGAAGGACCGGCGTGTGCACCTGCGAACCTTATCGCAGACGTTCAACATTTCCTATGGTGCAGTATATGACATTGTTCATGACCGTTGAAATTCCGTAAAGTTAGTGCTCGCTGGGTGCCTAAGAACCTGACAGACAACCAGAAGGGCCAGCGAATGATTACAAGCTTGGATCACTTAACGCGTTACGCCGCAGGAAGGCATGACTTTCTGAAAGGAATCGTCACTGGTGATGAGTCGTGGGCGTACCACTACACGTCCGAAACCAAGCTGACATATGTGGAGTGGAAACATGATGGTTCCCCAGTACGAAAAATATTCAAAGAGACTCAGTCGGCTAAGAAAGTGCTTGTGACAGTGTTCTGGGACATGTTTGGCGTGTTACTGGTAGACTTTGCTGAACAAGGAACTACTGTGAATTTCTGCAGCCTACAAGAAAACGCTGGTAAAGTTGCGTTGTGCCCTTCATGACAAATGCCTGCAACATTAATGTTAATGGTGTCAAACTTTTCATGACAATGCATCTCCCCATGTTGCTGCTCCTGTTCGTGAGAAACTCGCCACTTTAGGGTGGAAGGAGCTCCTGGCATGCACCATACTGTCCGGACCTGGCACCATCTGATTTTCATCTGTTTGGTCCAGTGGAGAAATTCCTGGTCGGCCAACATTTTGCAACAGATGCGGAAGTGAAATCAGCAGTTCGCAGATGGTTACACTCCCCATAAACGGACTTCTACGAACAGGGCATATTGAAACTGGTACCACGATGGGAGAAATGTGTTGAGAAAATTGATTACTATCTAGAAAAGTAGTTCAAAGATGTAAGTTAATTTGTGATTTCTTTGGTTGTGGTACATATTAAAATTTTTTGGAAAAAATTATTGTGCATTACTTTCCGATCTGCCCTCATACAAAATATTAACCAAGCATATCAATTGTTATCAGCATGTAATGCAGTCCCTGAAGACTTACAGCTACACTCTGATAGAACCAAAACGTTTTAGAGCAATAAGTCCACGTTGTTTACCTCTACTTAATAGGCTATTTGACAGTATTCAAAATATAGTACAAATTGTAGTCAGTCGCGTAGATTAATGCTTAAGGAAGGTATTTTTGTTAAATTTCAAAAGATAGATGGATTGCTTTTAATTAAAAAAGCGAAATTAAAATCAAATTTTTCTTGCCTTTGTCACGTGACCGAAAACGCTCTGGGATTGCAGATCGCTTTAGTGCCGTCACATGCTGGTAAGCGCTATGGCTGCGTATGTAGTGTTTCCGCTATCCAAGCTTTCAACTATTTGTTGCTGTTCATCTCTTGTTAATAATGAGTTTTTGTGTTGAATATAAAATGAAGAACAATTTGTAGAAGCCTACAGCGGAAAAATACGATAAATTAATTGTAGGACTATCTATAGAAACAACCACCGACTTTTATTCTACGGAGCTTCAGAATCTAATAACTTCAATTCGAGAATCATTTACATTTAAACTGGAAGTTAGAGATTAACAGAAATCCTTCATAAGAATGACTAAAATTTTAAATTAAATTAGTTGTTTTAGCAGATATTTATGAGAAAAATGATAGTGCTGTATAAAGTAAGCACAACAGTTAAATAACTGGATGTTAAGGTCAATATTTCTTAACTGCGGATAAATAATTATAGAAAAATAATATTTTTTTTCCAACGAAACTTACTTTATTGTTTATTTATTTACTGACCGCGTTCACTTTAACACACATAGAAACTGTGATGTTTAAGTGTTCACTATTAACGAGAAGAAAAGTAACGATGCCATGGTGTCCATGTAGCTGCAGGGTTAAAGAATTCAATAGGAAATTGAAGATCCTTTATTCGAACCTTGATTAGGATAATATTTTTTTCGTGTGTACATTTTTTTTTCTGTTTGCCGTTTATTGCTATACAGAATTTTGTTTTTATTAGAAGAAATATAAAACGTCATGCAACCGTTTGAAACATAAATTACTGTCATACAAGAAAACATTTATAAAAAGATAACTTCCTGCTTTTAATTTTGAAACATACCAGAGATACATCATCATTGCAACAAAACCCAAGTACTCGGCAGTGAATTTATTTTAACAATAACATTGCACTCCAATCTCGCAACAATTCTGGAACGCTTTGAATACTTTTTGTTGGAATTTTCACTTGACGAAACAACTGTATGTTGCCTTTCTGACATAAATGCATCTATTTAAGCGATATTTACTCTTAATGCACAAGTAATTTTAAGTTTTTTTTTAAACTTTTTATCGGTGTGCAAGTAACGTCCAGTTTCAGTTTTGAAGTCTTTTTTGGTTATGTCTCAAACGTTTATAATACTCTTGCTATCCAAAAATTCGGAAAAAAATAATGTTTTGGTGGATTTTAGAAAAAGAATATGCGGTGCTACCAACAGCAACTAGTATCTAAAGAAAACGCTCACAAATAACAAAACATATTCCAAAGTGAGGATCGAACCTAAGAACCCTAACTTTACTGACACTCGCCTTAAACATCATACTACATTTTCTCAAAGAAATTAAGGTGCAAATTATATTTACAGGTAAATGATATGAGACTTAGTTGCAATGTCGTCTGGGTTTCTGTGAGCAAGTTGCAGCGACTATTTTTTTCCTATTTCAGCTAATGCGGGAACACTTATGTTTATTTGGAGAGTTTTTATTGTCGTGGTTGTAGATTGATGTATTACACACTATTTACAAACCATATTTCCAACAATTTATACACAAATTCAGAGAAACAAACCAAACGTTACTTACGTAGAGTGAGCGCCTGCTGGCATGTGACGTCACGAGTGTCATTGGCGCGCGCCGGGCAGCACAGGAGCGTTTTGGAGTGCTTTCAAATCCTCTAAATTTTAACGTTGAATTTTACGTAAAAATAAGCACTTTTGTCAAAAAAAAAATTAGTACTCGGTAAATAACGTGTATCAATAAACTATTTAAAACCATTTTCAAAAAATAGTTATATAGCCAATTATCACTGAGTATTTTTCCTGAATTCATACAACATCATATGCTGTGTCTTTTCTTTGATGATGTCCAGTGGAAGTAACTAATAGAATTACAGTTCTACTATGTACTAACAATTAAATTAATGAAATGTTAATAGTTTTTGTAGGGAGCTACAGTGTTTTAATAGCAGTTAACAGTATTTCTGGTGTAGCTAACTTTGTAAACAAATCACAGTATTTAATTCATTAATTTAATTGCAATGGATCCCATGCTACAGCAACAATTTCCCTACACACTCATCCACACATTTCAAATTCTATTCACATATTTTAAATTCTTAGAGTGTAATTTCATCACCTGCCTACCGCCTACTTTTTCCTTTTATGAATATACTTCAAATTATTTCACTATTTTAGGTAAGTTATTCAGAACATCTCTTGGTAAATATATGTTATGGCACACCTGGATGACTACAACACAGTCTGCATTGTACTCACAAATGACTGGCTCGTCAGTTGCGTGGGAATGCTCGTGTGACTGGAGTCTGATGATTCAGTTTACAATCAATCATTAATTCAGTTAAAATTATACCACATTGAGATCAGGCATTTTATATTAAAATGGCAACTGAACATTTCAAAATTCTTACTATGGCAGATGACATAAAGACGAATGTCGTTTAATTATAGCACTCATGGTTTAATCAATAATGAAAGAGAATAGAAATCACAATGAAATATTGTATACATAAATATCAGTTAAATCCATACATCAAACTAATGAAAAAGAAATAAAAACACCTGTATTAAGGATTAACATTATACAATATTATCTGAGTAAACCGAGTTAAATTGTAAATTCAATCATATGAGCATTGTAAATTTCTATTATATGAAATGCATCAGAATACTGGTAGCATAAATGAACTATTACATTTTCTAGAATATAATACTTTTTACACAACTTGCTATAAAATTAACACAGTTGTATTTTACAAAGTAAATAGTTTTCAACAGATACTACAACCAAATTTTCCATAACCTTGATAGATTCTTTAAACCACCAAACATTACAAAATAGGGTGCTCAAATCTTAACAAAATATAAAATGAAATTTCTGCTAATAGACAAGGATGTTACCATGTAGTTAGCTCACTACTGTTACAATATCCCTTTTGAAAGGAAAGGGTGATGTTGTAGACTGCTTCAATTATCGACTGATTGGCCTACTTTGTCACACAATGAAGATCTTTGAGTGTACTGTCGATGCAAGACTACCAAGCATAGTTAAGATTGCCCCAAATTAGTGTGGTTTCATGAAAGGCACAGGGATGACTGACGCTATTCATGCCACACAATGTTTGATGAAAGACTGCCTTGAAAAGGGGAAAAGCACTGCACATAGCATTTTTAGATCTTGTAAAGGCTTTCAATAGGGTGCCTAGAGATCTAATCTGTTACTCACTGAGAAGGCATGGGGAGCCACAGGTATAAATTAAATGGATCCAGCTACTACATCGTATTGTCGCCAGTTATGTTTGATGTGCTGTAGGAAGTTCTGACTCTTTTCCCTATCAGTGTTGGTGTTCATCCTAGATCAGCTTTGTCCCCACTCCTGTTTATCCTCTGTCTTGACACCATTGCTGGAGAACTGCTCACTCCACACCCAGGGATATATCCTCCATGCTGATGATATGATGGTCACCTGCGAGTCTCAAGATGAATTTGAACAACAAATGCAATGATGAATAACTTCCCTCGATAAATGCAGCTTGCGCCTTAATGTCTGGAAGACCAAATACCTGGAATGTAGGGTTCCTAGTAATGGGTCTGTCGACATTGGTGGCATTAAATATTACAAGTCATCTGAATTCAAATACCTGGGAACAGAACTCTGTCTGGATGGTCAGACACTCCCAGATGTATAAAACAGAGACAATGCATTTAATGTGATTCCAACCACTGTGAAATTGCATTAGGGTCAATCTGCGATGGTACGGCCATGTACTATACAGCAACGACACATCAGTGGCAAGAACAGCACTCGACATAAGACTGGAGGGCCAAAGACCATGAGGGAGATCCAAGAAACACTGACTGGATACCTCACGGCAGGACATGCGTCTAGCCAACGTCTCACCTGAAGATGCACAAGAACAACACAAATGCAAGAATCCAGAAAAACACACCCTGCAAAGATGCCCACTATATACATTTTTTGGAGTGAAAAATGGAAACATAATGAGTTATTATTATCATGCTTACCATTATTCTTACATTTAAACAGAGATAATATAATAATAATGATACTAAATGCACATTATAAAGAAATATATAGCACTAAAAATGATATATGAAAAATATTTTGTAAAAGGTGATGAATCTCGTGGGCCACCCCTGCCTTACAGTGTAGCTAAGATACAAATCATAAATTAACATTACCCCTTAAACTAATTTACACAGTTTACAAGCATAAAACTGCACACCAGTATAACTCTATATGAATGTTACAGCTAATTGTTCACTTACAAAATTTTCCACAACCTATATGCAATCTTTAGTGTGTAACATATCAAAAGTAACATAAAATAAGTCTTCTCACTACCATGAATACTTTATTTATTGTTAGGTAACTACAGTTCACAAACAATACATCAGAATGTTTACAAGCATAATGTTGCTAGTTGATACAGATTATTTTTCATGTTATGAAGCTATATGATGGTGAGAAAAAAATCCACAAACCTAAGGATGCTCACATTTATGAGCTGTTTTATGTATTTTGAACTTAAAAGAATCTATAAACGATTTTCCACAAAGTTCACAAGTATTTGGTCACTCACCTGTATGAATTCTTTTATGTTTAGCAAGGCTACTATTAGCAGAAAAACCTTTTCCACAAATTTCACAAGCATAAGGCCTCTCACCTGTATGAATTCTTTTATGTTGAGCAAGGCCACTATTAGCAGAAAAACCTTTTCCACAAATTTCACAAGTGTAAGGCCTCTCACCTGTATGAATTCTTTTATGTCGTACTAAGTTATTAGCCTGTGTAAACGTTTTTCTACAAATTTCACAAGTGTAAGGCCGCTCACCTGTATGAATTCTTTTATGTTGTACTAAGTTATTAGCCTCTGTAAATGTTTTTCCACAAATTTCACAAGCATAAGGCGCCTCACCTGTATGAATTCTTTTATGTTTAGCAAGGTTACTATTATCAGAAAAACCTTTACCACAAATTTCACAAGCATAAGGCCTCTCACCTGTATGAATTCTTTTATGTTTAGCAAGGCTACTATTAGCAGAAAAACCTTTTCCACAAATTTCACAAGCATAAGGCCTCTCACCTGTATGAATACTTTTATGTTGAGCAAGGCTACTATTAGCAGAAAAACCTTTTCCACAAATTTCACAAGTGTAAGGACACTCACCTGTATGAATTCTTTTATGTCGTACTAAGTGATTAGCCAGTGTAAACGTTTTTCTACAAATTTCACAAGTGTAAGGCCTCTCACCTGTATGAATTCTTTTATGTTTAGCAAGGCTACTATTAGCAGAAAAACCTTTTCCACAAATTTCACAAGCATAAGGCCTCTCACCTGTATGAATTCTTTTATGTTGAGCAAGGCTACTATTAGCAGAAAAACCTTTTCCACAAATTTCACAAGTGTAAGGCCACTCACCTGTATGAATTATTTTATGTCGTACTAAGTGATTAGCCCGTGTAAACGTTTTTCTACAAATTTCACAAGTGTAAGGCCTCTCACCTGTATGAATTCTTTTATGTTTAGCAAGGCTACTATTATCAGAAAAACCTTTTCCACAAATTTCACAAGTGTAAGGCCGCTCACCTGTATGAATTCTTTTATGTTGTACAAGGCCAGTATAATCAGTAAAACATTTACCACAAACTTTACAACAAGTAAGGCCGCTCACCTGTATGAATTCTTTTATGTACTACTAAGTTATTAGCCAGTGTAAATGTTTTTCCACAAATTTCACAAGTGTAAGGCCACTCACCTGTACTAATTCTTTTATGTCCTACCAATTGATTAGCTTGAGTAAACGTTTTTCCACAAATTTCACAAGTGTAAGGCCACTCACCAGTATGAATTCTTTTATGTTGTGCAAGGATAGTATTAGCAGTAAAACATTTACCACAAACATCACAAGCATAAGGCTGGTATATCTCAGGGATTATTTTACGAGTTATTACGATATCGGAATTCATAAAAGGTTCTCCACACATTCCGGAAGGGTAAGGCTGCTGCAGATCATGAGTAGGAATGACTTGATGATACCTAGGAACAAATTAACACTGGTAAATTTAGCATAATACCATTCCTATAGTTAATAAACTAGTGGTTATTATTTGGAAATCTCAGAACAGGTTTCTAATAATCTATATATAACATTAAAAAACTTGAATTTATACAGCCCCATAGCTCCAAGAAATAAAGTATATCACTATAGTTTTTCATGCAATTTGACATTACTTTTGTATTCCATTATCTATAGATCATTTACATAATTATGTATATAATTAGTTGATTTTAGGAAGCTTGAGAAAAAAGTAGAAAAAATATACATTTAATTTATTACTCACAGCTTACTCAATACATTTGCTATATCAAAAATTTTTAATCTTTCTTATCACACTCTTCACCACTTTCCTATATACAAGTGCCCATTATCTTATAAAAACTCTATATTTAAGTAATATATATATTTAAGTAATATATATCACCAACACCATGTTTACACCTACAACTAGCAGAGTACCTGGCATTGCCTAGTCTAATCGGGACTGATTTACCCACACACTACTTTTATATTTCCAATGTGAATCATGCATACCAAGTTTTATTAATTTGGAACCAGCCATTTTCAGAAATAAAATAAACATTCATATACCTAAATGATTCTCAGGATGGAGTAAATTGGATGCTATGAAACAGAATGTCAGTTTCATTTTGTTCAAGGCTGCATTTCAACCCAACCACACCATCTGTTAAAGTGTCTGCTCGATAGTCAAAAAAATCTACTATCTGTGCATTAATACGTATCACATACATAAATCTGTATCTGGAATATATCTGCCTTCCAGTATCATGTATAAAATATGGATTTTTCATTGGTTTTCACAATGTTTAAGCTTACAGTACAAAGTAAAATCTGAAAATAAGATAGGATAGGGAAAATAAACAGTTACCCGTCACTTACCACAGATGAAGGCAGGAGGGCGAAACACGTAAAAACACAAAAACAAACGAATTGCACAATATTTCGACTTTAGTCTTAGTCATGTGATAGGTGAGACATATGGCAGGGGGAAAGATGTGGTCACATCCGAGCCCGCCACATTGGATACTTTCAACATTGGATAGAAAATGTAGCTTTGTATAAAGAATAATGACACTGATTAAGGGATGGAAATGGGGAGATTTGGTTTTATTAAAAATTAATAAGGACAGGTAATTTTCGCTTTGTTTTAAAGTAAATATGCAAAGTTTCATCAAAATCAGAAAAAAATATTGGTTTACATACAAATTAAGGGGAGGAAATGGGGTAGTTTTTGCTAGTCAGAAAACTTCTCCATAAAAAATACATATATGTGCGAACTGTCATGGTGATCTGTCAAATGGTGTCGACTGTAGCTTTGTGAGAACATTGATAAAAACTGAGGAAATGTAAAGAGGAGAGATGTTTGGTTTTTCTGTTTATTTTAAAGTATACGTATACAAGGTTCCAATGAAATCAGATAAATAAGTGGTTTTGTATAAAAATTAAGGATTATAAAAAGAGGAGGGGGTGGTTTTGGAATTTTTTCGGCCATAAACCTTCTGTATAAAAAATAAATCCATGTGTCTACTTTCATCATGATTGGTCAAATGGTGTCAACATCTGTCTATTCAATCTCGAATATACTAATATCCTCTAGTTTATATATATATGATTGGATGTTCAAATGACATAAGCTCTAAATACAAACTAGGATCACTATGTTAGGTTTAATATCATTAATTCCAGTTTATATTACTTCCATTATGCAGCACAATAGTTAAGTTATTCAATCATTTTCAATTTGCACCTCTGTGCAGAAAAAAATCAATCACTTTACTGAATATGTTGATCAAGCACACAGAGATCAAATTTATTTATTTTAGCAGCATCTCAGTACCCAAGGTTATTTTCATAGTGCATTATAATTGCATAAATTGTCTTAATGTATCTGTAAATGATTAGGCAGCAAAAGCAAAAATAGCCTGAATAATTACTGAGTTGTAACAGCTATAGATGAAAATACTTGTGTATATATATATATATATATATATATATAACAGATTACTTAATTAACAAAATATGAGGCATAGTGAATTTTCTGTAGAATATAATATATTCAAATGACACTATACATTGTGTTGTTACAACTCTCACATTGTAAATAGCCTGTAATACGCATAAATATTAGGGGCATTAAAATTATTTTAGTAAATGAGATTATATTTAAAGTGTTTGCACATAATTTATACCAAGTTCTATTTCTTTACTGATACGTGCTGTGGAGTAATTAAATAAAATTAATTAATAAGTTTACTATCAGTGTTAATTTCAATAAGTACATGGAAAAGAAAGGGAAAATACACCCAACACTCACCAAAGTTGAAGGGAGGAGGGCAGCAGCAACACAGCACCACACACAAACAATGTCAACAGTCCCTACACCCCTACCTAAAGATTGCTTCCTGGTCACTCTCCCACAGAACGCATTTCTGCATTCATTGACCAGCACCTACAACCTTTCGTCCAGGCCCTTCCATCCTATGTCAGAGAAACCCCCCACTTTTTAGAGTGCCTGTCAACAGTCCCTACACCCCTACCTAAAGATTGCTCCCTGGTCACTATTGATGTTTTCATCGCTATACACCAACATCCCTCATGGCCAGAGCCTCAGTGCCATGGAACATTACCTCGACAGTTGCCCCCCGCACACCTTCCCTACCACTCATTTCCTCACTTCTTTGGCTCAATTCATCCTGACCAAAAATTTCTTTTCCTTCCAGTCTCAGGTTTACCATCAGATTCGAGGCACTGCAATGGGCACTCGCATGGCACCTTCATATGCCATCCTTTTCATGGGCAGACTAGAGGAACGATTTCTTCAACAGGTTACCCTACAACCCACCGTGTGGTTCAGGTATATAGATGACATATTTATGATCTGGACCCACGGTGAAAACCTCCTTCTTGACTTCTTGCACTCACTGAATAACTTCTCCTCCTTAAACTTCACCTGGTGCTACTCTCAGACTGAAATCACTTTTCTGGATGTAGACATCTCTGTACGGAATAGTCACTTACACACCTCTGTCCACATAAAACCCACTAACCTACAACAATATCTCCATTTTGATAGCTGCCATCCATATCATACAAAACGTTCCATTCCATACAGCCTAGCCATTCGGGGCAAATGTATATGCTCTGATCACGAGTCCTTTACCCTCTACACCAACAATCTGACCCAGGCACTCATAAATCGCAATTATCCTCCAGAACTAATTCAAAAACAAGTATCAAGGGTCAGGGACAGTCCTCCACACTGACACAAACAACCTAAAGCCAATCAGACCCTGTTTTTCTCACCCGAGTTTTTCCCTGGCTTGGAATCCCTAAACAAAATTCTTCGTCTGGGCTATGACTTTCTTAGATCCTTTCCTGAAATGCGCCGCATTCTTCCAACTATCCTTCCCACCACACCCCGAGTCACCTTCAGCAGACCGCCTAATCTAAAAAACATTCTTGTACATAAATATCAAGCCTCTGATGCTCCTAAACCACCATTTGGATCCTTCCCTTGTAAGAGACCCCGTTGCAAAACTTGGGGTATGCATCCACCTACCACTACCTATAGCAATCCTACTACTGGTGAAACCTACCCCATAATAGGTCATGCCACCTGTACAACCACCCATCTCATTTACCAGCTCACCTGACTCCACTCTCCAAGTTCCTACATTGGCCTGACCTCAAACTCATTATCCATCAGAATGAATGGTCACAGACAGACAGTTTACTCCCAAAACCTGGACCTCCCTGTTGCTCACCATGCCAGTACTCACAACACCCGTGACCTTAATAACTGCTTCACAGTAAGAGCCATTAGAGTACTTCCAGACACTACCTCCCAATCTGAACTCCGCAGGTGGGAATTGGCATATCAACACATTCTTCAAACCAGACATCCCCCAGGCCTTAATTTCCAGTTAACATCTTCCATCCTCACCCTATACACCTACCACTGGCTTGTACAATAGTTCAATTGTTTCATAATTTTTTCTATTTTTATATTTTTTTTAAATTTTCAATTATATTTTTACTTTATATATATTTTTAATAACTAATATTTTTTTGATCATTTTAATCTTTTGTATACTCGCGGTTATATTATCGTTGCTGCCCCCACCACCTCCAACGGTCTGTTGCATTCTATGAGTGGCTGCGTCCTACGCAATTCTTGCGCAAGAACAGCCACCTCTCTGTTAACTTGAAAAAGGGGATTTTCACACGAAATATTGTTTTTTCTTTGTTTGTGTGTTGTGCTGTGTTGCTGCTGCCCTCCTCCCTTCAACTTTGGTAAGAGTTGGGTGTATTTTCCCTTTCTTTTCCACGTAAATATTGCCTCGCGGCATTTCTTTCCTTTCATTGTTACCTATCTTATATACATATATTATAGATTACTTAATTAACAAAACATGAGGCATAGTGAATTTTCTATAGAATATAATATAGTCAAATGACACTATACATTGTGTTGTTACAACTCTTACATTGTAAATAGCCTGTAATACACATAAATATTAGGGCCAATGAAATTATTTTAGTACATGAGATTATATTTAAAGTGTTTGCACATAATTTATACCAAGTTCTATTTCTTTACTGATACATGTTGTGGAGTAATTAAATAAAATTAATTAAAAAGTTTACTGTCAGTGTTATATTGCAATATAACTCTTTTATAGCGCAGAGTATTGATACAATGCTCTAGGGTACCATGCCCAGTGAACCTGCTGATACTGCATGATATTTCAGGGATCCAGTTTTTCCAATGCCATCATATACATAAGTGCCAGACATGGCAACTGCCTTGTACCTTTCTAGCCTGCCAGGTGGCCAAACTCTCGAAAACAGCTTAGCAGCCTAGCCTATATGAGCAACTTCAGGTATACTTCGTAGTGGAAACTGAAATGTTTCCCCTCATATTAACATCTATGATGTTTTCTCAATATGGACATTCGTTTATGCTGCAATGATGATAGTGGCATATTATGTCTATAATTACCAATTATGAATATTGATCTAATAGAATTTTCTGGTTTTAACTATTATCAGACCTTTAGAATCAATCATTTCTAGCCACTAAATACCCACCACAGTAAAAATGAGAATTCAGAAAAAGTGATGTCAGTCTCTTGCTAGATACTATAGACACCTGGTATAACTGACACTTGGGGTTATTAACCACTGAATGTGCTAATCACATTAATATTAAAGATCAGTTGTTATCAAGGGGAATGTCACAAAGTTTTTTTTCTGTAGGTAGCATGAAGCCAGACCGTGTATTAATTTATGTTAAGTACAGCAGACTTTATTTCAATTTAAGGATCCACATATTTTGAATTAAAACTGTGTACTTTATCTACATTATTTTTAGTTTTTGGATAAAGGAAACAAAGAAACTGCCGCGAGGCACTTTTAGTTTTATCATACTAACAGAATTTAAAGAAAATAGTTTAGTAATCTGCTTAAATAAAAATCCACAGTATTTGAGAACGTCATTTCAGATGATCCCTAGTCCAAGGAGATATTTTTATCCTGATCCTGTTAAACAATAGCTTAAAATGAAATATAATTTCATAAGTATATGAAAGAAGCCTCTATCATACTAGATATTAAGAATTACGTAAAATCAACTCTGTAAATATCGACTTTATGTAGAAGTTGATATAAACAGTACTATCTGAATGAATCATAAACAAACAAAAATGAATACTAAATGCCAACAGGATCAGTAATATTGTAAACTGTAAAATTGTAATAGGGATGTAAGGGTAATCAGCCTCTTCCTACCAAACGTCAATCTCTCCTTCGCGTGGAGCACCCTGTTTCTACGGACAAGGCTCTGGTGACTGAAATACTCCTGGTATAAGGAGTCACCCACTGCTTGCCAAAGGCCTCCTCATGAAGGGATGAAGAGTGGGAAGTGGCTCAGGCCAACCTCTTGCCCTTGGACTTTGGAACAGCCCATAAAGGCAGATAAATGAGAAATAATCAATAGCGTGGGAATGCAGAAGGCAACAGGAAGCCGCTAAGGGAAGCCCTAATGGTATCCCAAAGATTTTTAATCCTCTTAAATTCCTGTGTAAAATATTCCAGAGGTAAAATAGCCCCCAATCTGATATCCAGGTGGAGTCTGCTCAGGGGGGAGTCATTAGAACAGATAGAAACATTCTATGACTCGGAGTGTGGAATGATAGAAATCTGAATAAGGCACAGGATTTCTGGCCTGGGAACACATAATAATCAATACAAAAGCTATAGGTGGAGCTGGTGTACAATTTGTAATGAATAAGAGAATAGGAAAATGGGTGAGAATAGTGACAGAATTATTATGATGATGATAGAAACTACACCTGCTCCAAGCACGTTAGTACAAGTGTATATGGCAATGTCACAGGAAGATGAAGAAACAGGGAAAACATACACTTAAATTGAAGAATTAATCCAAAATATGAAACGGGAGGAAAATCTAAATAATCATTGGTGACTGAATGTGGCAGCTAGAGAAGGAAAAGTGGTTAATGTAGCAGGAAATTTTGGTCTAGGAGAAAGATATGAGTGAGGAAGCTGGTTTATGGAATTTTGTGAAAAATATAATCATGGAGAACACTTAAGAACCATGCATCAAAGTTCAATATGTCGAAACGCCCCTGCGATACAGGTAAATATTGCATAGATTATACAATGGTTAAACCGACTCAGGAATCAAGTTCTAGACTGTAAATCATATCCAGGAGCAGACATTGACTAACCACAATCTCATAGGCTCACGTTCAAGAGAATAAAGAAGCAATACTAATGGAACAGACAGGATAGAATTTTTGAAGAAGTTAGGTCTAAAATATGGAGAAAGAAGATGCTGCTGATGTTTGGGACAACTCTTAACAGCATGCACTGCTGTGAAACAGGAGTTGAAATTATGAGTCATGGGTGATGGCATGGGCAGCAATTGGGTGCTTTGGGTTCCGTGTGAATACCGTCTGTAAGTGGCCATTTATTCTTATGGAAAGTGGATTTGTGTTGAAACCTATATATGAAACCAGGCAGTGGTTGCATGTTAACTGGTATATTACATGGGAGGTTTGGCAGGTTGAGTGTATTTATATGTACCATAGCCTCCAGCTATTTCCTCAATAATGAAACATAGTTTTGTTCTAATATACAATGATATCAAGCAAAGAAGATGTAAACTAAAGCCTATAAATGTAAAGTAAAAGCTTTATCTAGAAACTAAAATAGGATGACTAAATCTTACCTTCTTTGCAAAAATGAGGAAGTAGGATGTGTGGAATCCTCGTGCAGATGAAGCCCGGTCAAATTTTTAAATATTTGTCGGCAATGCATACAGACATACGATGGGCAGGAAACAGCTGTGATATGTTCAAATACATGTTTTGTTAGAGAACTCCAAGAAAAAAACACCTGTGCACAAATAGCACACAGAACTTGCAGTTCTGTTTCTTGCTTTAAAAAAATTTCACTGTTATGATACGGTGTATGGGCACACAAGGTGACAGATCTGAGAAAATGAAAACCACACTGTTTACAAATATACCGTGGAGTTTTTACAAGTGAGTCGTGGCAGAACACATGTATTATTAGCAGATCCTTTGTATTGTAAATATGCAGACATTTAGCACACATGAACTCTAGTGTCCCAATAACTGATGTGTTTTCTACCTCACCAGTATCCTCTTGGTCACGGCAACCGAGCAAGGCTTTATTGAAATTCAATTGCTGCCCTACAAAGAGAATAATATCAGTTCATTTCCTATGGGTATGTGCTAAAATTAATGGTTAAGTTACATACAGGCACATGATACATTAAAAACCAATTACAATCATATATACTAGGTATATGTTAAACTGCTACACTTTATTCTAAAATAAATTGGTTAAGTATTTTATCTTACTACGGAACTATGTCAGAAAGCAGTTGATTTCTAAAACACTTAACAAAAACACATGAATTAATACTTTAATTTGAAGAGGTCTCAGCTAACAAAGATAAGGAAGTCTCTATTCTAATATTTCTGTACTAAAATGGTTATTAATATTAAAAGTAGTTATAGGTGGAGGGAACAAGCAAATAACAATATACTCTTTAGATTTTACTATTGTACTATTGTATTAGTGATAATACAATTACACAATGGTTACTTATTGCTTTACGCCTCGTTAACGGCTAAGTTCATTAGAGGTGGGATGGGACTGGGGACAAAGAATGGAAAGGAATTCGGCCATTGCCATTTGAAGGAATCATCCCGGTATTCGCCTGGAGTGTCTTGGGGAAACCACGGAAAACCCAAATCTGGATGCCCGGACGGAGATTCAAACCCGCGTCCTCCTGAATTCGAGGCCAGAATGTTAAACAACAGCTTCAAACACAACCACTCTATAGACTATGAAATGAGATCACCTTTGATAAACTGATGACCCTAGTGATGCAAGATCATTGAATCACAATCAGAGAAGTACATAACTACAATGCCATTTTCCTTGCTCATTCCTTAAATCTGTTATATCCATCCAAACTGCACTGTAACTACCATCTGTGACTCTGTAACAGTTACCATCACCTAGACGACGGGGTACCCAAAAATAAACGTAATAGCATTGTTGTGAGCATAGCTTATGTAGTACGTGTTTCTGCTGCTAGGGCGTTTATGGTACAACTCTTTGTCAGTTCAGTGCCACCTGTGTTGTTGACCTGGCTTGTTCTGTTGATTCTGCAGTGATTTTTTTGCTAGTGCCTGTTTTGTTATTGTTACATTTCTGATGATGGCAAGTTTAAGTCAACAACTTGCAGCAGTGAATTTTTCTTTTCCACCCAGTAAAAATGCTGCTAAAACTGTTTTAATGTTGAAAACAGCTTCCAAGATGGTGCTGTGGGAAAACTCAAGTTTACGAGTGTTTCCATCGGTTTAAAAAAGGTGACATGTTGACTGATGACAAACCTCGTTCTGGACGTCCATCAACTGCCTGAATCGACAGAAATGTTGAAAAACTTTGAGAGCTTGTGCTCTCACAGACAAATGATCAGCTGTCAGAGATTAGTGGGTTACCTTGGAGCTCGGTTCAGCGAATTTTTTAACTGAAGATTTGGGAATTAAAAGTACTACTGCCAAGTTCATTCCTCGGGCTCTGACTGACAATCAAAAAGAACGTCAAGTTGAAACATGTCGTGCTTTCAAACAACAGCTTGAAATTGATCCAGATTTTCTGTCAAAGGTCATGATTATGACCCAGAAACAAAGCAACAGTCAAGCCAATGGAATACGTCATTGTCACTCCATCCAAAAAATATTGTCAAGTCAAATCAAAACAATGCTCATTTGCTTGCATAGTTCATTCAGAGTTTGTTCCACTACATCAGACCATCAAACAAACATTTTATTTTGAAGTTATAAGAAGATTATGCAACAGCGTTCGTCACAAAAGACCAGATTTGTGTGACAGGAGACTGGTTCTTCCACCACGACAATGCACCTGCACACACAGCTGTCTCTGTTAGGCAGTTTTTTGGCTAAAAATGGCATAGCTCTGCTGCCCCACGCACCTTACTCGCCTGACCTGGCTCCGTGAGACTTTTTCTTATTTCCACGCATGAAAGAGGCATGAAAGGACACCAATTTGACAACATTGATGAGGTCAAGGAAAAAAAATCAGGGAGGTGCTGTCAGCCATTTTCTAAAGATGACTAAAGAAAATGTTTCGAACAGTGGAAGCACCAGTGGGACAAATATATCAGCTGTAATTAAGAGTATTTAGAAGAGGATATGGTTGTTTTATATTTTTTTAAAAAATTGAATAAATAGCCATCCACTAAAGAGATTAGTAAGTTACCAAGATATTCAACATAATTGTACAGTGAAACCAGATCACATATAAAATGGTTTTGCCATCAATTCTACCTGAAGCTTAGTAATTTCTCAATTACATTAATATTACAACTGTTCTTACTTACTAAGAATGAAGCAAATGGTCATACCTGTCTGAAATACGCGGTGACAAGAATTCATCTTCATCAGCATCTTCTGAGACAACTTTCTGTAAGGAACAGCAGGATGTAATATTAGAAGCCTAGTTTTACTTATCTAACAATACACCCATTATAAACACAGATACATAGGTACAATATCAATGAAATAATGAAACTTTTACCGAGAACACATGAAGAAGCAGTTACTTTTGATGAACTGTTCATATCAAAAACATCATGAATATTAATTATGCCACGTAAAATATATAATTATTAAATGAACTTAAATTCCAGAATTACTTCTATAGTTCTCAAGTTTAAATAAGTTGACACATTCCCATTTCGGTCTATCAATAAATTTTAATTTACGACACACATATCAGTGAGAAGGGGTGTCAGGCTTTGGGAGAGATTATATTAGCATCTTCCACCAAAATGTTAGCCCTAAAGGCGAATGAATCAGAAATGATCAACAGCACGGGAATACAGAAAGCAACAGGAAGTCACTGTATTAAAGACCCAAAAGGGTATCCTGAGGCCACTGCAATCCTCTCAAAGTTCTTATAGAATGATCACTTCTTGCTAGGTAAAATGATCCACAGATTAAATAGACCACATTCAGATAACTGGGTGGCGGACTGCTTAGGGAGGAGTCATCAGAATGAACAAAAATATTCTACGAGTCAGAAGGTGGAATATCTGAAAAGCACAAGAAGATCAGAAACCATAAAAACAGAGATGGGATTATTGAGATTAAGTGGCAGGATGAATAGGATCTCTGGTCAGAGAAACACAAAATAATTAGCACACAAGCTGTCAGTACAGTCACCGGTATAGGATTTTATAATGAACAGGAGAGAAGGGAGAAAGGTGAGTTATTATACACAGTTACAGACGGGAATATCTGGATGATGGTACAAACTAAGACTGCTCAAACTATGTCAGTACAGGTGTTTATGCTAATGTCACAGGAAGATGATGAAGAAATTAAAAAAATATATACTGACATTGAAGAATTTAATCCAATATGTATAGGACAATAATCCAGTTATCATAGGTGACTAGAATGCAGAGTAGAAGAAAGAAAAGAGGGTAATGCTGTAGGGAAGTTTATGTCAAGGAGAAAGAAACAAACAAGAAGGTGGGTTGTTACAATGTTGTGAAAAACATAACTCGTCGTGGTGAACATATTATTTAAGTATCATGCACTAAGAAACTATACCTAAAGAAAAGCGGAGAATAGAAGCAGATGGCAGCTAAATGGTATCATCGGTCAAATTTCTAATGATGCAAGTCTACGCAGAATAAGTATTATAGCATCACTATAAATTAGTTTTTTCGAGTAAACATATTTCATTACTTTAATAAGACAGAGAGATATATATAACTGAGAAACATACAGGTAATATCTAGATTCCGATACCGCTGCAGCCACTTACCACCTCGCGATGTAAACACATCCGGATGGAGAGAGTATGACGTCACTACCTTGCTGGATGTACCGTATACGTTCCGCTCGCAGCTTTAAATGTCACTAACTGGGCCTTCAACGGAAAGTAGTCCATCACTAATACGTCTCATATCGAGAAATCATTAACTTTGCACCAGCAGTACAGGAATAAAATTTGCGATGAGGTTTTGATGCAGCCTGGACCACACTGAAACGTAAATATCGAACACCTTATTGCAGATACCTAATTTCTATGTTGTATCTATCGCTGTTTACATCTTAATGCAGCCTGGACCATAGTGAAGCGTAACCGTCACACAAGATATTGCTGAAACCCAATTTCCAAATCGTATCTATCACTGTTGCGTTTCAACCAAAACCCAAACGAAATCTTGTTTTTATAAATATTTTATTTCGTATTAATGATTTTAAAGCAATTTCAGCCACGCAAGGAAATATAGAAGAACGGAATAAAATACAAATCAATTGAATTGTGACTAATAACGTTAACGCTAATGAACGATATCAATTACCAGTTTGGAATGTTGTATTTATTTTAATATTATTAATTTTCTTTAACTTTTTCAATTAATATTTTTTTATTATTATTGTTACTGTTGGTTACATTCTATGGCCTAACGTGTATTCTCAAATCGATCGAAGGCTGAACACACGTCACACACGGAAACAAAGTGACGTCATACTCTCTCCATTGGAAAGTGTTTACATCGCGAGGCGGTAAGTGGTTGCAGCGGTATCGCGATCTAGATATTACCCAAACATACTTCTTCTAAAAGGCACAAATATAAACTATCTGTCATTACACTTGAGCTGGCACTTGATGTAAGCAATATGAAGATACTAACTAATGTGAAATTACTAATCACAACACACATGTTCAGGAAAAATTTATTTTCTTTTTCTACTTTTCATAAATTTTCACAACAGCCTCTAAGTCAGGGCCAGTATATTATGTAAACACCAGATCAGCAACACTGACAGAACTACACACCTAGCTAATCTCAAGTAAAAGAGGAGGAAAGACACGCAAGAAAAACAATAATGATCAGACAATCAGACACTGGTCGATCTCAAAAGCTTGTGTCATTTATAACATACTCTTAGTCAAACGAACATAACTAACAAAACATGATAGAAATCTCGGGACAACAC
>JARYHS010006964.1:681836-700203 GCA_031002005.1 Vandiemenella viatica
TTGCTCGGTGCCGTGACCAAGAGGATACTGGTGAGGTAGAAAACACATCAGTTATTGGGACACTAGAGTTCATGTGTGCTAAATGTCTGCATATTTACAATACAAAGGATTTGCTAATAAGACATGTGTTCTACCACAACTCACTTGTAAAATCTCCACGGTATATTTGTAAACAGTGTGGTTTCATTTTCTCAGATCTCTCAACATTGTGTGCCCATACACCTTATCATAACAGTAAAATTACTTTAAAGCAAGAAACAGAAATGCAAGTTCTGTGTGCTATTTGTGCACATGTGTTTTTTTCTTGGAGTTCTCTGACAAAACATGTATTTGAACACCTCACAGCTGTTTCCTGCCCATCGTATGTCTGTATGCATTGCCGACAAATATTTAAAAATTTGACCGGGCTTCATCATGCATCAGGACTCCACACATACTTCTTCCTCATTTTTGCAAACAAGGTAAGATTGAGACATCCTATTTTAGTTTCTAAATAATGCTTGTACTTTACAGTTATAGGTTTTAGTTTACATCTTCTTTGCTTGATATCATTGTATATTAGAACAAAACTATGTTTCATTATTGAGGAAATGGCTGGAGGCTATGGTACATATAAATACACTCAACCTGCAAAACCTCCCATGTAATATACCAGTTAACATGCAACCACTGCCTGGTTTCATATATAGGTTTCACCACAAATCCACTTTCCATAAGAATAAATGGCCACTGACAGACTGGTGTTCACACGGAACCCAAAGCACCCAATTGCTGCCCATGCCATCACCCATGACTCGAATAATTTCAACTCCTGTTTCACAGTGCATGCTGTTAGAGTTGTCCCAAACATTAGCAGCATCTTCTTTCTCCATATTTTAGACCTAACTTCTTCAAAATTTCTATCCTGTCTGTTTTTTTCTAAATCAACAATTACCATAAAAGTGTCATTATTTTTCTTGATTTGCACTTCAAGTATTAATCTTAAGGCCAGAATCACTTCTCTTGTACCACAGTTTTTTCCTATACTCCTATCTTCACCTACTATCTCTTCTACTACCACTTTTTTATATCTTATTCTGATAAGTAATTTTAAAGCCTGGAATGCCATACTTATAGTGCAGCAGTTCTCACATTTAGCAGCTTGTGCTACCTTCAGAAGTGTAAAGATAGTACTTTTATTAAAATCAATTTGATTCTCTTCTGTTTCATAATTTTTTGATATAAGTTTCAATAATCTTTATCTTCCTTCTTCCCCTAGGAGTTTCAGAAGATCTGCAGGAATCTCATCAATCCCAACTGCCTTATTAGTTTTCAAATCATCAAATTGTGTCATGTAAAATCGGGATTTCCTATATCATCAAAATTGATGTCACCTTTTTTTCCAGTCCACTGTTTTCAAATCAACACCATCATATTGTTTCTCTCTATATATCTTCCTTTGGTTTATTCTACTTTCTGTGCTT
This sequence comes from Vandiemenella viatica, assembly GCA_031002005.1. NCBI lineage: Eukaryota > Metazoa > Arthropoda > Insecta > Orthoptera > Morabidae > Vandiemenella > Vandiemenella viatica. The sequence continues at coordinate 683,300 of JARYHS010006964.1, forward strand.
AAAATGTTTCCCATCTGCAGATTTAATGTGTATACCTCTTTTCTTTATTTCTCCAAACTTCTGTTTATCTTCCTATATGCCGCATCTATTTTATCTATGACCATTTCCTTTTCTGCTTTTTCACTTTTTTTTCTTGCAGGCTTTTTTCTTTTGCATTTTTGCATTTACTGTTTATTTAATTCTAAATTGTCTGTATTGCTTTCTCCCTGCTTCATCCTGGACATTTTTGTTCCTTGTTCTCTGATCCATCAACTCCAAAGTTTCTTCTGTGGTCCAAGGTTTCCAGGTAGCTTGTTCCCTAAAGCCTAATGTTTCTTTACCACTTTTGATTATTTCTCTCCTCAACCCAGTCCATTCATCATCAGTTGAACTCCATTGGAGTTATTTGTTAGCCCCACATCTACCATCTTTGCAAATTTTTCCCTCCTATTAGATTGATTCAGACTGTTTACTTCCAGTCTGTTCCATTAGTATTGCTTCTTTATTCTCTTGAACGTGAGGCCTATGATATTCTGGTTAGTCAATGTCTGCTCCTGGATATGATTTACAGTCTAGAACTTGATTCCTGAGTCGGTTTAACCATTATATAATCTACGCGATATTTACCTGTATCGCCGGGGCGTTTCCACATATTGAACTTTCATGCATGGTTCTTAAGTGTTCTCCATGATGAGTTTATATTTTTTACAAAATTCTATAAACCGGCTTCCTCACTCATATCTTTCTCCTAGACCAAAATTTCCTACTACATTAACCACTTTTCCTTCTCTAGCTGCCACATTCCAGTCACCAATGATTATTAGATTTTCCTCCCATTTCATATTTTGGATTAATTCTTCAATTTAAGTGTATGTTTTCCCTGTTTCTTCATCTTCCTGTGACATTGCCATATACACTTGTACTAACGTGCTTGGAGCAGGCATAGTTTCTACCATCATCATAATAATTCTGTCACTAATCTCACCCATTTTCCTATTCTCTTATTCATTACAAATTCTACACCAGCTCCACCTACAGCTTTTGTATTGATTATTCTGTGTTCCCAGACCAGAAATCCTGTGCATCCTTCCAGTTATTTTAACTAGTCCCAATGATATCTAACTAAAGTCGTTCCATCTCCCTTTTTACGTTATCTAACCTGCCTGCCCTATTCAGATTTCTATCATTCCACACTCCGACTCATAGAATGTTTCTATCTGTTCTAATGACTCCCCCCTGAGCAGACTCCACCTGGATATCAGATTGGGGGCTATTTTACCTCTGGAATATTTTACACAGGAATTTAAGAGGATTAAAAATCTTTGGGATACCATTAGGGCTTCCCTTAGCGGCTTCCTGTTGCCTTCTGCATTTTCACGCTATTGATTATTTCTCATTTATCTGCCTTTATGGGCTGTTCCAAAGTCCAAGAGCAAGAGGGATGGCCTGAGCCACTTCCCGCTCTTCATCCCTTCATGAGGAGGCCTTTGGCAAGCAGTGGGTGACTCCTTATACCAGGAGTATTTCAGTCACCAGGAGCCTCATCCCTGCAAACAGGGTGCTCCACGTGAAGGAGAGATTGACGTTTGGTAGGAAGAGGCTGATTACCCTTACATCCCTATTACAATTTTACAGTTTACAATATTACTGATCCTGTTGGCATTTAGTATTCATTTTTGTTTGTTTATGATTCAGTCAGATAGTACTGTTTATATCAATTTCTACATAAAGTCGATATTTACGGAGTTGATTTTACGTAATTCTTTTATAATATCCAGTATGACAAATGCTTCTTTCATATACTTATGAAATTATATTTCATTTTAGGCTATTGTTTAACAGGATCAGGATAAAAAGATCTGCTAGGACTAGGGATCATTTGAAATGATGTTCTCAAATACTGTGGATTTTTATTTGAGCAGATTACTAAACTATTTTCTTTAAATTCTGTTAGTATGATAAAACTAAAAATAATGTAGATAAAGTACACAGTTTTAATTCAAAATATGTGGATCCTTAAATTGAAATAAAGTCTGCTGTACTTAACATAAATTAATAGACGGTCAGGCTTCATGCTACCTACAGAAAAAAAAACTTTGTGACATTCCCCTTGATAACAACTGATCTTTAATATTAATGTGATTAGCATATTCAGTGGTTAATAACCCCAAGTGCCAGTTATACCAAGTGTCTATAGTATCTAGCAAGAGACTGACATCACTTTTTCTGAATTCTCATTTTTACTGTGGTGGTTATTTAGTGGCTAGAAATGATTGATTCTAAAGGTCTGATAACAGTTAAAACCAGAAAATTATATTAGATCAATATTCATAATTGGTAATTATAGACATAATATGCCACTATCATCATTGCAGCATAAACCAATGTCCATATTGAGAAAACATCATAGATATTAATATGAGGGGAAACATTTCAGTTTCCACTACGAAGTATAGCTGAAGTTGCTCATATAGTCTAGGCTGCTAAGCTGTTTTCGAGAGTTTGGCCATCTGGCAGGCTAGAAAGGTACAAGGCAGTTGCCATGTCTGGCACTTATGTATATGATGGCGTTGGAAAACTGGATCCCCGAAATATCATGCAGTATCAGCAGGGTCACTGGGCATGGTACCCTAGAGCATTGTATTAATGCTCTGCACTATAAAAGACTTATTGAAAAGAGTTATATTACAATATAACACTGATAGTAAACTTATTAATTAATTTTATTTAATTACTCCACAACACGTATCAGTAAAGAAATAGAACTTGGTATAAATTATTTGCAAACACTTTAAATATAATCTCATTTACTAAAATAATTTCATTGGCCCTAATATTTATGCGTATTACAGGCTATTTACAATGTAAGAGTTGTAACAACACAATGTATAGTGTCATTTGAATATATTATATTCTATTAGAAAATTCACTATGCCTCATGTTTTGTTAATTAAGTAATCTATAGCTGTTATAACTCAGTAATTATTCAGGCTATTTTTGCTTTTGCTGCCTAATCATTTACAGATACATTAAGACAATTTATGCAATTATAATGCACTATGAAAATAACCTTGCCTACTGAGATGCTGCTAAAATAAATGAATTTGATCTCTGTGCGCTAGATCAACATATTAGTAAGTGATTGAATTTTTTTCTGCACAGAGGTGCAAATTGAAAATTATTGAATAACTTAACTATTGTGCTGCATAATGGAAGTAATATAAACTACAATTAATGATATTAAACATAACATAGTGATCCTAGTTTGTATATAGAGCTTATGTCATTTGAACATCAAATCTTATATATACAAGAGGGTGTTAGTAGATCCGAGATTAATAGACATTGACTCTGTTTCCCAATCATGATGAAAGTTGACACATGCATTTTTTTATAAAGAGAAGGTTTATGGCCAAAAAAAATTTCAAAACCACTCCCCCCCTTTTTATAATCTTAGTTTTTATACAAAACCACTTTTTTATCTGATTTTGTTGGAACCTTGTACACGTATACTTTAAAATAAACAGAAAAACCAAACACCTCTCCCCTTTACATTTCCTCAGTTTTTATCAATGTTCTCACAAAGCTACAGTCAACACCATTTGACAGATCACCATGAAAGTTGGCACATATATGTATTTTTTCAAGGAGAAGTTTTCTGACTAGCAAAAACTACTCCATTTCCTCTTTTACACCCCTTAATTCGTATGTAAACCAATATTTTTTTCTGATTTTGTTGGAACTTTGCATATTTACTTTAAAACAAAGGGAAAAATACCTGTCCTTATTAGTTTTTACAAAAACCAAATCTCCCCATTTCCATCCCTTAGTTAGTGTCATTATTCTTTATACAAAGCTACATTTTCTATCCAATGTTGAAGGTAATTTTTCACCCATGTACATTAAAACAAGCCGAAAAATACTGTCTATATTAGGTTTACAATAGGCCAACCACTTTCCCCCTTTACCCCCACCTCTTTTAATTTCCAGTGTTCTTTCTAGAAACCCACAGTTTATATCCTGCTTTTAAGTTATGCCAGAATATTTATAAAATAAATGTCATATATATATATATATATATATATATCAGATTTTACCTTGTACCCTAAGCTTAAACATTGTGAAAACCCATGAAAAATCCATATTTTATTCATGATACTGGAAGACAGATATATTCCAGATACAGATTTATATATGTGATATGTATTAATGCACAGATAGTAGATGTTTTGACTATCGAGCAGACACTTTAATAGATGGTGTGGTTGGGTTGAAATGCAGCCTTGAACAAAATTAAACTTACATTCTGTATCACAGAATCCAATTTACTCCATCCTGAGAATCATTTAGGTATATCAATGTTTATTTTACTTCTGAAAATGGCTGGTGCCAAATTAATAAAACTTTGTATGCACGATCCACATCAGAAATATAAAAGTAGTGTGTGGGTAATCAGTCCCGATTAGACTAGGCAATGCCAGGTACTCTGCTAGTTGTAGGTGTAAAAATGGTGCTGGTAATATATATTACTTAAATATAGAGTTTTTATAAGATAATGGGCACTTGTATATAGGAAAGTGTTGAAGAGTGTGATAAGAGAGATAAAATTTTTTGATATAGCAAATGTATTGAGTGAGCTGTGAGTAAGAATTTAAATGTATATTTTTTCTACTTTTTACTAAAGCTTCCTAAAATCAACTAATTATATACATAATTATGCATATGATCTATAGATAATGGAATACAAAACTAATGTCAAAATGCATGAAAATTATAAAATAGTGATATACTTTATATCTTGGAGCTATACGGCTGTATAAATTCAAGTTTTTTAATATTGTATATAGATTATTAGAAACCTGTTCTGAGTTTTCCAAATAATAACCACTAGTTTATTAACTATAGGAATGGTATTATGCTAAATTTACCAGTGTTAATTTGTTTCTAGGTATCATCAAGTCATTCCTACTCATGATCTGCGGCAGCCTTATCCTTCCGTTATGTGTAGAGAGCCTTTTATGAATTCTGATATCCTAATAACTCATAAGAGAATCCATAAGATAGACCGGCATTATGCTTGTAAAGTTTGTGGTAAATGTTTTACTACTAATACTCACCTTTCACGACATAAAAGAATTCATACAGGTGAGCGGCCTTACACTTGTGAAATTTGTGGAAAAACGTTTACACAGGCTAATAACTTAGTAGTACATAAAAGAATTCATACAGGTGAACAGCCGTACACTTGTGAAATTTGTGGAAAAACGTTTACACAAGCCAATCAATTAGTAGTACATAAAAGAATTCATACTGGTGAGCGGCCTTATGTTTGTAAAGTTTGTGGAAAATATTTTACTGCTTATACTAGCCTTGTACGACATAAAAGAATTCATACAGGTGAGCGGCCTTACACTTGTGAAATTTGTGGAAAAACGTTTACACAGGCTAATAACTTAGTAGTACATAAAAGAATTCATACACATGAGCGGCCTTACACTTGTGAAATTTGTACAAAAACATTTACACGGGCTGATAAATTAGTAGTACATAAAAGAATTCATACAGGTGAGTGTCTTTACTCTTGTGAAATTTGTGGAAGAATGTTTACACGGGCTGATCAATTAGTAATACATAAAAAAATTCATACAGGTGAGCAGCCATATGCTTGTGAAGTTTGTGGTAAATGTTTTACTGCTAATACTAGCCTTGCAAAACATGAAAGAATTCATACAGGTGAGTGTCCTTACACTTGTGAACGTTGTGGAAAATCGTTTACAGATTCTTTTAAGTTCAAAATACATAAAACAGCTCGTATATGTGAGCATCCTTAGGTTTGTGGAATTTTTTCTCACCATCATATTAGCTTCATAACATGAAAAATAATCCGTAGAGACTAACACCGTTATGCTTGTAAACATTCTGAAGAATTGTTGATGAACTGTAGTTACATAACAATACATAAAGTATTCATTGTGGTGAGAAGACTTATTTTTTGTCACTTTTCATATGTTAAACATAGAAGATTGTATGTAAGTAAGGTTCTTCATGTTTGTGAAGGTTAGGGAAAATTTTGTAAGTTACCAATTAGCTGTAAAATTCATATAGAGTTATACTAGTGTGGAGTTTTATCCTTTTAAGATTGTGGAGATTAGTTTGAGGGGTAAGGTAAAGTTATAATTTGTAATTTAGCTCCACTGTAAGGCATAATATTAATTATATGGCTAGAAAACATATATTTGTAGACGTATAAGAAGATCCTATCGGTCTTATAAAAAATTCATAAATTCCATATGCTGGAAAACATTGTTATAACACACACGCACACCTGAAAACCTCAAACAGTATAAAATAATCTATATATTAGTGGCCTTAAAGTTGTGAAGATTTTGGAAAATTCTTAATGGTGTTCCCTTGCCCTGTAAATTGTGGTAAAATACATTTCCCCTTTTCTTAGCAGCTTTGCAGGGTGTGTTTTTCTGGATTCTTTCATTTGTGTTGATCTTTTGCATCTTCAAGTGAGACGTTGGCTGGACGCATGTCCTGCCGTGAGGTATCCAGACAGTGATTCTTGAATGTCCCTTGTGGTCTTCTAGTCTTATGTCGAGTGCTGTTCTTCTTGCCACTGAGGTGTCGTTGCTATATAGTATGTGGCTGTACCATTGCAGAGGACCCTGACATGTTTTCTCAGTGGTAGGAGCCACATTAATTAAATTGACTCTTTTTTTATACATCTGGGTGTGTCTGACTATCCAGGCAGAGATCTGTTCCCAGATATATGAAGTCGGATGACTTGTAATAATTAATGCCATCAAAATTAACAGACCCATCACTAGGATCCCCATATTCTATTTACTCGGTCTTCCAGATATTAAGGTGCAAGTTGTAATAATCGAGGGAAGTTTTTCATTTTTGGATTTGTTGTTCAAATTCCTGTCGAGACTCGCAGGTGACCATGATATCATCAGCATGGAGGATATATCCCTAGGTGTGGAGTGAGCAGTTCTCCAGCAATGGTACAGAGGATAAACAGGAGCGGGGACGAAGCTGATCCCAGATGATCACCAACACTGATGCGAAAAAGAGTCAGAACATCCTACAGCACATCAAACATAACTGGTGACCATATGATGTAGTAGCTGGATCCATTTAATTTTTACCTCTTGTTCCCAATGCCTTCTCGGTGAGTAACAGCTAATATCTCTAGGTACCCTACTGAAAGCCTTTTCAAGCTCCAAAACTGTTATGTGCATCAAAAGAGTTGTGGCGTGAATAGCGTTAGTCAACCCTGTCCTTTCATGAAACCACAGTAATTTGGGTCAGTCTTAACTATGCTTGGAAGGCTTGCATCCACAGTGCACTCAAAGATCTTCATTGTGTTGCAAAGTAGGCAAATCGGTCTATAGTCGGTGCAGTTTAGGGCATCACCCTTTTTTTCCAAAGGGGTATTGTAACATTAGTGAGCTAACTATGTGATAAAATCCATCTCTGTGCACAGAAATTCCATTTTAAATTTTGTTAAAATTTTGCACCCTTTCTTGTAATGTTTGGTGCCAAGGTGATGGTAAAATTGGGTTGTAATATCTGTAGAAAACTATTTACTCAGTAAAATAGAACTGTGTGAATTTTATGGCAAATTGTGTAAAAATAATTATATTCTGCAAAATATAATAGTTCATTTATGCTATCAATAATCTGGTGCACTTTATGTAGTAGAAATTTGCATTGCTCAAATTATTAAATTCACAATTTAACTCGGTTTAGTCAGAGAATATTATATAATGTTAAGCCTTAATACATGTATTTTTATGTCTTTTCTTTTTGCTTAGTTTGAAGTAAATATCTATAAAAATTAATTTTTTCATTTGATGCATCAATTTAATTGATACTTATGTATACAATAATTCAGTGCTTTTTATAAAATATGAGTTATATTCTCTTTCATTATTGATTAAACTGTGTGTACTATAATTAAATGACATTTGTCATTAACATCTCCCATAATAAGAATTTTGGAATGTTTAGTTGCTGATGTAATACGAAATGCCTGAGCACAGTGTGATGTAATTTTAACTGAATTCATGATTGATTGTAAGCTGAATCATCAGACTCCAGTCACACGAGCATTCGCTCTCAACTGATGAGCCAGTCGTTTGTGAGTATGTCACTCGGAATTTGAAGCACAGACTGCTTTGTAGTCACACAGATGTGCCATAACATATATTTACCAAGAGAATTCTGAATAACTTACCTAAAATGGTGAAATAATTTAACGTATATTCATTAAAAGGAAGATGTAAGCAGGTGATGAAATTACACTCAAAGAATTTAAAATTAAAAAAAAAATAATAACAGGAAGGGAAAATATGTAAATGCATATATAGGAAAGGTGTTACTGTAGCATGGGCTCCATTGTAATTAAATTAAAGAATTAAACACTGTGATTTGTTTACAAACTTAGCTATATCAGAAGTAGGTTAACTGCTATTAAAACACACTGTAGCTCCGTACAAGAACTATTAACAGTTCGTTATGTTTAATTGTTACTATGTAGTTGAACTGGAATTCTATTAGTTAGTTCCACTGGAAGAAAAGTCAGACCGTATTATGTCTGAAGTCAGGAAAAATACTCTTTGATTCTCTAAATAGAAGTAGACAATATGGACCTACAGCTCTAAAATGTTTCAGATCTATCAGATTGTAGCTGTAAGTCTTAACTGACTGCATTACATGCCAATAACAATTGGTACGTTTGGTTAAAATTTTATAAGTAAAATTGGATCCATATAAGTTAGTGAGTTGTAGAATTGTTTTCCCCCATTTAACTGATCCTCAGATTCAAAAGAGTTGAAGAACTCTGGCCTAGTATATTTCTTTTGGTTAAATATTATGTTCCTAATTTGAAAGCTTCTGGTTCCTCTTCTGGTCTATTTACTGTTTATGATTAATTGTTTATGCATTCTAAGAATACATTAACGAGCATATAAAATCAGAATCCATTAACACTGCAATATGACTCACACTTTTTGTCATCAAGCAACTCATTTTTACATCCTTTCACTTATGTGCTGCTAAAGTTTCTTTATTTTTATTGATTTTAATTTTTTTTTTTCATGTGGTAGTATTCCGGATTTGCCTATAGTGATTTGGTGAAACTGTGGAAAACCAAAATCTGGGCTCAAATGGGATTTGAACCCTGCGTCCTCCCGATTGTGAGGCCACAGTGTTACCGCTCACCCACCTCACTTGGTGCTATGTGTCTCATATTTCTGTTATAACCAGATATCAAAATATTTAATAAAAACATAAATATTGTTTCTTCCTTGTTCTCAGTATTATTTAGATGCAAATTTCACCGATTTTGTCTTTCACTGACTATTGATCATTAAAACTCTAAAGTACCTCACTTAGTCTTAGAAAGTCTAAATATGTACACTGATACAGTTTTACACTCAAATGATAGTAATCATTCATGAATTCCCTTATATTAACTACCTATCTATCCCAACATGAAATTGATTGGAACCCTATTATGTTAATATACCTCAAATTTTCATTATAGATGGAGTATAAGTTGTTTAAGTAATGAGTTACATTTTACTTCATACTTCTTCTTACTTTAGAAGATAGTGATTCTTAATGATTTCAACAATCAGTCGTCTTAACGTGATACTGTATACAGGTAAAGTGGTACACAAATATGTTTTTATCCCCAAATCGTAAAAAAAGGTCCAGTTTTGCGATTTTCCATTTAACCAACCAATGGCAACCACATACTGAAAGGTTTTGGTGTATATTTGTAAGTTAATTGTTTTGTTCTATATCTCTCAAATATGGCTACTATAAATAGAGATAAGTAAGTTCGAATAACACATTTAATTGTACATTGTTCTTGTGCTCAGTTTGGAAGGTACTTGGAACTTACTCATGGTGGCAGTCAAATCTACATGAATCGGCATTGCTGGCCACGGCACACACCCATTGTTTGCAGATAGCATTCTCGTATGTCATTTGGCGATTATTGTAATAATTTTTTTGGAGACCTCAAACAGTATTTATGTGACTGGATGACCATCCAGTAATCTTGGATTCAGTGGTTATTTAAATTGCGCGCAGTTGTTTTTTTCTGTTCCATTAATCACTTTTTTCTTGATTTCTACTAGCAATGAATTCAAGTTTTCTTTGCTGCCCCAAACAAGAAACTATTTCTGAAAATACAGTTGAATGATAAACGTGCACAAATTGACTTCAAAGGGAAGTGTGAATCGATCGTAATATTCAAGTATACAATATAGTTTGTAAGTGCTGACTGGCAACAGTAATCCTGTAGAGAATTTAATGATATTTGGAAGTATGCCTGGTGATACTATCAACAGAATTTTATAAAATTCATGTGCCAAGTATTGATTTAAGTTACCTTAAAGACATTCTTGTTTGAGGAGAACACAGGCAAGCACAGTGAAGAAAACAGTCACTCAGACATGGAGGAGCTTACATGAGTGGAGCGATAATTCATTACAATAATACTCAGAATAAAACATTGCTCTGATTAAAGTGATATTCCTTATCCCTACCTACCAGACATTATCAACAAAACATATATATTTGATGAAAGGAAACATCCTGCGATATTTATTAAGCTCTGAGGTCAAAATTGTACCCACCTACTAAACTACAGTTCAATGTAATTACACAGTTTTTAACAGGCAGATTAATATATCAAGTATGCAACTGTCAGCAATTAATATTCTCCATATTTCTTTGCGTGTTTTGTCCACACAGCGCAACAGTCAACTGCTCACGAGTTAGTTTAGTCTCACTCGTCAGCTGTTTCTGTCCACGCAATATTGCATATTGTCCTCTGTGCTAACCACGCCCTATCACATGGTCTCATTATATGTTTCCTTTTTTTGATGCTGCTATTTTATTGGGATAGTGAATATATCAGTACCATAATAGCTTTCCATATGTACACTTCTTGTTTATTTTAGCTACCATCTGAGCTGAAATCCTACACTTCTTAGGTTGTTCTGAACATATTATGGATTTGAAAAAAGTGTATATTTAGAAAGAGTACAGCTGTGTTTCCTTTCTGTTTTTCCTTATGGCTTTATTCGTCATCAACATTGAGGTCATTTATAGAGGTGGGACAGCTGTATTAATATAGCAGACATCTTTTAGGATTATGGAAGAGCGAATTTCAATGCATCACATGTAACACAAAGTCAAGCTGTATATGCTATTTTCTAGGGATGATTCCAGAATAAATATATATTTCTAAAAGCAACTTCATATGAAACTTCAACCATCGTTCATCTGTGATTTCTCTGAGCTTTAGAAATAGCTCCTAATACATTAGTGCTATATTTGCTACGAAAGCAAAATAGGAGGATAAGTGTGGCGTTTGAGATGCAGTCATTGTGATTCTAAAATCACTCACTTCCTGCCTGTAGCGTCTCTGTTTTTTTTTTTTTAATTGCTTTACGTCTCTCTGTTGATGACACGTCTCTAAATCTAGTCTACATTGGAAAAAGCAAATATGGGCCGGCCTTGATGACTGATTATTTAATCCGCTTCTTACCGATATTTATTCATCAGCTTGTGAGAAGTAGCTCACGAGCGTTTGAGGCATGTTTGACACATATCAACATATAAAAAATATAATTTTCTTTGGACTCTGAGTAAAATGATACAAATGGCCAGTCAGAGAAAATATTTGGCTGTATGTTTACCCAGGTTTCATGGGTCAACAGAAAGTATGTATTGAATGATATTCTAGTTTCAGGATTCACGTGTTGTTATTTATGTTATTGCTACAAGCTTCCTGTGGAAGTAAGTAAACATGATTATCTTGCTAGACAATTGCCCCTATATTTAGTCCATTTATTCTAAATTAGGCAAGAGTATATTTAGAACCGAAATTTTTGTACAAATGTCACAGCAATGAAGGGCACTCTACTTGAATAGAAATTAAGATGTAGACAAAGGGAACAGGTTTTATTGTTTTTGTTTATGGTTTTACAGGGGCCTAGAGTAATATATATATATATATATTTAAATATCTGAAACCATACAGACTTGAGGCAGGTTTATTTTGAAACAGGTTTGGTGTGTAGTTCAGGTTTTATCATCATTTTCAATAGCTTCAGTATTTATTTAAAATTCTGTCCTGCCACAATTGCACATGGTACATTTTATGTTCTCATTTGAAGGCAGTTATGACATCATTCCTAAAGAATGTGCAGTTAATTTCAAGTATTTTTTAAACAACTTCTGTACTATTATTTTTCTGAAATAAACTCCAAATTTTTGTTGACTACCAATACTGCAAAAAATTATGGAAACCTAACTAGGTGAGCCTTTTGTCAGTGTGAAACAGAATATAATTTGTTTATTGCACCACAAAAACAAAGAAGAAAGATCTCCAAATTACAATACTTTTGTGCTTGAAGAGTAACAAAGAAATTTCACCAATTAGCTTCTAATTGTGAATAAAAAAGATTTTTTTTCACTTGCTCAAAATATATTTATCTCTGATACAGCAGTATTTCAGGATGAGTCAGAAATGTTATTTACTTAATCAATATAACTTTATTTTATGTTAGTGATCAGTTTTTTCTGTGTACATCATAATATATGATAAATCTAGTTAATAACACTTCTACCACACAAACAAATAATTTTCTTGTGCATTTTCTGATGCTTTATACAAGAATTAGTTTCCTCCAACTTTAAATGTGAGAATGATTTCTCACCATGTTTTATCAGTCACAAGGTATACCACTGCAGATAAAAACATTGGAACAAAGAGCTGGATAACCTGTTCTAAAAAAATGTGTTAAATGGCTGCTTAAAAACATTAAAAAAATTCTTCACTTTATCTATAATAAATGGGCTTATGAAAGTCTGTAAACTTTCAAGTTGTATACATAAGGCCTTTTTTTAATGTATGTGAGTGTGTAGTTGTGAGTTTCTGCGATGGTGCATTTTTAGACACCTTCAAAACGATAACTCCGTAAAGTTTTCTTGTGTATATCAGAAACAAACACAAGCTCATTGCACATTAAAATACATCAAAATGTATTTCATATTGCTTTTGAAAATGGGATTTGGTTTTTGAAATGCGTACCGCACAGTGTAAATAAAACATCATTACAGGTAACTGTGTGGATTATTTGCTTATATATATAAAGTTTTGTGTATTAATGATCATTCTGCTCAGGAGTGGGCAGAAAAATATCCATTGCTACGAAAAATAATAGTAGGATTTCCAATACAGTCGATAAAAGGGTCCATCCTGGTTAATACACTCACTCACATATACCAATGCTGCCAAATACCTCTACTGCAATGTACAACATATACCACAATTAATCAATTACCCATATCTTTAAACTATGGTGACTCTATGTGATCTTGCAAAAGCATTTGACTGTGTAAATCATGAATTACATTGGAAGAAAATGGAATACTTTGGTATTTATGGAACCACAGGTAAATGGTTTAAATCATACATGGAAAATCGAATGCAAAAAGTTTCCATTTTTGATCCTAAAATAAGTAAAGATGCTTCATCACACTGGGAGAAAAAAAACATGGAATTCCACAAGGTTCTGTCCTAGGACCCCTCCTCTTCTTGTTGTACATCAATGACCTTCCTGGAAACTTATCTGACAAAGTTAAGAGTGTTTGATTGCAGATGACACTAACCTGACTGTGAGAAAAACACCAAAGAGCAATCTAGAATTTAATGTAAATGAAGTACTTAGTGAAATAGCAAATTGGTTTAAGGCAAATTCATTAATATTAAATTTGGAAAAAACACATTATATTAAGTTTAAAACAAAAAATTATGCACAGGCAGATTTACAAGTAAGCTATAAAAATAACAAAATATTAGAAACAAAGAGTTTAAAATAGGTGAGAAACTCTGTTGGCACGAACATATCACTTCACTACTGAAGAAGTTAAGTAGTGCCACCTTTGCAATACGAACACTTTCGCTAACAGCAGATATAAAATTAACTAAACGTGTACTCCTCATATTTTCGTTCAATGATGTCATATGGCATAATTTTTTTGGGAAAACTCTTCACAAAGTATTCATAGCACAGAAAAGAGCTGTTATAATGTTGTGTACGGTAAAACCAAGAACTTCTTGCAGACAAATTTTAAAAAAACTCAATATTCTTCCAATGACTTCTCAGTATATATATTCTCTCATGTGCTTTGTCATAGATCATTTTAACCTAATTCACAGGTACACAATTTCAATACAAGAAACAGAAATAACTTCCAAAAAACACAAACATCTCTGTCATTAGTACAAAGAGGAGTTAATTATTATGGTATACATCTGTTTACTAATCTTCCCAAGAGTTTAAAACAGTTGCAGATAATAAAGATGTATTTAAATAAAAAAAAAACAGTGAGATTATCTACTCCATTCAAGAATTTGGACAAAATAAATAATTGTATTCAATATGACTTTTGCAAAATTCAATTGTAAAAATTAATGTTTATTGTTATTCTCTTCATTTGTTTTTGTAACATATAATTGTTTTTACTATGATTATGACTCATATTGTATGTATGTGTATTAACCATGACATGTTTCACAGAGGTCCTTCCTCAGCAGGGATCCATGAAAAAAGATTCATATTTAAAATAAATAAATAAAAAAATATTCACACTAAGGTGATCATAGAATAAATTGCAGTATGATATCATATGAAACAACATACCATAGAATCTAAAAGACCAACCAGTGAGACAGCTCAGAGTTGGTCTTGGTATGTAGTTAATGTAGATTGTAAACATTAATAATAAATTAAACCAAGGCTCCAACAGACTAGACAAGTTGTATCCAGTGAACTCATCATCGAAAATACAGTTCTGTTCATTAATCTCACTACCTTTACTAATATTCAATTTAATTGGATGCAGCGCTTGTTCTGGTGGCAATTTCATTACTCACTTATTTTACCATTTCTATTTACACTCTACTAATTTCAACTTTGAATTCTTTTAGCATATATAGATATGTATTGTAAATTATTCATCAATTCTATTGATAATTTAAACCAATCCCTTACCCCTAAGTTGCGTAAGGAAATCTTCACATACCCTTTTGATTTAAAATGAGTACCAGCTTGTGGTTATGGTCTTCTTTCCCCTAATCCTTATTTCAATATCTTTATACTCCCATGACTCTCTTCACTCTAGTCCTGCCAGCCATTTGAGAACATGATAACATCAGAATACACATCAATACTGAATGATAAAATCCTCTTATTATTTTCACAGATAAACTTGTGAAACAATAAAAAGAGAAAATATCACACTTTGCCACAGCATATATTTTTATTTTAAAAAATAGTTCAGACTGAATAAAATGCTTGTTTCGAGCCTGGCACAGACTGCAGCTGTTCAATTCAGTGCCCTCACCCCCCATGCCAGCTGTCTCCTTCCATACTCACACAGAAAGGGATGGAATCCTTTAACCGCTGACAAAACGCGCGGAACAGATGTTAAATATATTTATAGTGCGAAATAGTAACTTGAAGCCTATATCTCTGTCCAGTGGCAAAAAATATTTGAAAATAGGCGTTATTTTATACCGCTGCCCTTCTGTAGGGAAACAGACACAAATAAAGTTGCGCTTCGTTTTTAAGATTAAGTGAATGCAATATAATTTTAATAATCTCTTACAGAGTTAGGATGTCGCAAATATCGCTTTTATGTTTTTAAACCAAACAAAAGTTACAAAAAATACAGGTCAAGTTGGTAATCCAACCAGGTCGGATCAAGGGTCACGACCTTCGGTCTGCTAACCTTGTTCAGTGCCGAGATCGTCTCTTTCCGTGCTTAAATCTCATAAAAAGGTAAACTTAACTCTCATTTAATAGCTAACACACGTATCAAAAACTAAGGCCATCATCTGTGATGGTAGTTGGAATTTATTCTGGAAAAGCTTATAAGGAAAAACTAATAAGAATCATTTTTAATTATATCTTTCGTGAAATGAGCACCTTACTCTGGTTAGATTATCAGAGTATTCGGTTAGGATTTTATTTAAATAAATGCATTTAACTTCAAATGATGGAGACTATAATTTCGAAATTGGATAACTGTTATTTATTTGACTGATATATTTCGCGTTTAAGTACGTTTCGTGTGAACTTTCTCCTAGTTTTTTTTTTTTTTTTAAACTTGATTGTTTCTTATCTATGCCAAAAAATTCATAGGTTATGCTTTAACCTAATTCGTAAAACTGACACAGATAATATAGCGTAAACATCGAATACCCTTCTCCTTACATGAATTTCTGCATCTAGTTGTCGTAAATAAATAAAATGCAACTTGAAGGAATGATTGTAACTTTATAGTGGCTGTTGATTCGCGAGTGATTGCTGGCACGTGACTGTACTCTAGCCAATAGCTATCGACGACGCCCGCAGTCTCCAGACGACGCATTTCATATAAGAGGATAATGAACATAAATGGAACATACGTGGTGACCTCAAAATTATTGCCCTAATATTCGGTATGCAACGAGGCTACACCAAATAAAGGTGTTTCATATGCGAGTGGAACAGTCGTGACAGATATTCTTATTATAAGAAAAAGGGATTGCCTCGTTGAAAATGGAAACTGCGAGAAGAAAACTGTCATCGTGAGAAACTGGTTGTTAGTGTAGATGTGCTTCTTCCCCCACTTCACATCAAATTGGTTTAATGAACCAATTTGTTAAGTCCATGGATGAAACTGGAAGAGGATTTATGTACAACTTAAACAAATTCCCTCTTCTTACAGCAGCCAAGGTAAAGAAAAGTCTTTTATCCCCAACATAGACAAATTAAAAGCGCTCCAAATTTTTAAGAAACCCTGACGAGCATGGATATGTTTGAAAAATGTCAGAAATAATT
>JARYHS010006964.1:701203-790218 GCA_031002005.1 Vandiemenella viatica
AAGTGATTAGAGTACGCCGTTACTTATCGTATGTTACCTCCAGCGATACTAATATTACGTGCAACAAAATACACCAATGACCAAAAATGATGAAAATCGAACCAACTTTATAATCAGAACAAAGTGCATTAAACCACAAAAGAAAGCATCTATGTCAATTCTGGTCCAGGCTACATTCCAACCTATCCAAGGGCGCTGTTAATGATTCTGTTCGAAAATCATGACTATTAGAATTCAAATTTCTAGCGAATTATACTTTAATAACAATAACCCAACGCCGTTTTGGTACAGATTGTATTCAACTATGAAAACTAAATTCCTTTGTTTGCTAACGATTCAAAGTTGTTGCAGTTTTTTGTGTATATTTTGTTCCATATTTATATTTTTCATGGCTGTGATAGTAACATATTTCAGAATAATATCGTTCAAAAATCGTATTCAACATCTTTACACATCGCTATATAGCTCCCCCCCAGTCGCGCGCGTTACGGCACTTTTTGAGTGATGTTTGTGAGGTATGTATGTATTTTACAGCTCTAAGAACAACAAACATTAAACAATATAATCTATCGAACATGTGTAACAATTTTCAGACCAAAAGGACATTTCCTTTATGAGTCCCAGTAATTACGCTACAGCCAAAACTTATATAGCGATGCATTATTGCCTTTAAAATGAGATAAAGTACATGTATTAATGTGCGTGAGATGGATGTAATGTTTTTCTGGTGGCAAGTTCAGAGTAGTATGTGGTTAGGTTGAAATGCAACCTGGACCCGGATGGAAACTGAATCTTTTTGTTACAGTGCTTTGCACGAGAAATTTCATTGAATTTTATTTTATAACAATTCTATTTAGTTAAGCAATTGCTATGAAATTAATTGTCAGAACACCTAAAGAAGACTATGTACTTTGTTTAAATTGGCATATTAATTATCAGTTTTTCTTACTGAAATCATTACATGGTTTGAATGAAAGAAGTTCCAGATTAATCGCGATCTATGTAGCCTAAACCACAATCACGAGTAAATATTACGTGGCATAGCGTAAGATGTTATTTATTTTTTTGCATATTTCGTTATTCACTTATTTGAGCCGTTGTAAGCCGTGTCAGCCGTTAAACCGTCGATCTTCATCACAGGTAATAATAAAGAAAGGTGTAAGAACCCGTGAAGATTTGGGATCGAGTTTATATCGCGATGCATGGTGACACTGACATGCGATACAGGGACTGTATTATGCCTGGCACACACACTCATGCTTGTCGATCGTTTTGCTTGTACAGTCTCAAGTTGTAAAGCAAGACGGAACATTTGACGGAATGCAGTTAAGCCCACACACACTCCGTCTCCTACCTCATTTTGCTGTCAGTTACTAAATGTCAACATGGCTGACACACAGAAATTAGTTGTTGCTGCGGCTATTGTTCTGATACTGGTAATTAGAAAGAAAAAAAAAGGAACAGAATTAGACAGAAATGGTCAAAACAGTGGTTATTGGAGCGAGCACAATTTAGTCACATCAATTTACTAAATGAATTGAGGCTAGAACTTGAAGATTGTTCTGATGGATTCAGAATCCGTTTGTGGACTGCAACAGGGACATAATAGACATTCTGGACGGGAAGAAAACGAAGTACGAAACCTTTTTTGGGACATTTTAACGCTGAAGGAAAGGTTCATTGGCGAGATAACATTGTTTATGCCAATTAAAACCTATAACTTTCTCAAAATAAAGAACCCATTTTGTGCTCTTTTCTTAGTACTAAAACTTGGGCAAGTATAATTTGACAGTTTATATGCATACTGTAACTATGTACCTAATTGTGTTTGCTAATAAAATTATATTTGTTACATAACTCACTAACAGAACCCGCAGTTGTGTCTTTAGTTTTGTCTATGCCATCTTGTCTTGACTTTTCTTGATCGGTAAGAAACAGCAACTAGTCGAAATACCAAACATTTGGCTTTTCGATGTTTTCAATACCAGACCCAGAGCTACGCGTTTCATTATATTTCTTCTGTGCCTTCCGAAAACAAGTTCTTAATGAATTCACTTTTTTAATAACAGTTTCTTTATTTGCGTGCTGATCAACTTCTTTCAATTTATTGATAAGAATATCATATGCAGCACTTTTTTCTGTTTTTTTTAAATAATCTTTACTTTTGATTTTCCACAGATATTCATTTTCATAAATTCAGTTAGAAATTCACGAGACAGTAGTCTGAGTCATTCCCTACTAAGAAGACGCACACACTCTCCGTTTTGCTGGAAGGCAAGTAGGAACACGCTCGGAAAATCAAGAGCACTCTTCATGCCTTCAAGCCAAACAATTGACGGAACACAACAATTGAGTCGATCGACTTGTCCCCACACACACTCCTCCTTGCATTACAACTTGCGACTGTACAAGCAAAACGATCGACAAGCATGAGTGTGTATGGCAGGCTTTAATTCGCGTGTGATTGAAGCTTTGCTTTCTAGCGGCAATTTTAGCTGAGTTGGATTAGGCTGAAATGCGTCCTGGACCAAGTTGACAACTGAAGCTTTCTTTTACAGCACAAGGGTCGATAAATAACAATGAGCTTTATTTTACAACAATTCTGTTTAGTTCAGCAACTGCAGAGAAATAAATTACCATAACACTTCGTTAATCCCGTGACGGGCTTTGGGGCTAGTAAATAATAATAGGGGAAGTGAAGGGTTGTCATTTGTCTGTGATACATGTAACTATGTGCAGCGAGTGAAGAGTGTATTTTTTGTTTGTGAACTGTGTAGTGTATGAGGTGGATATGTGGGGATCGTGCCTTCATTCGCTTTGACGGCTGCTGAAAACAGCATAAAAACCATCTAATCTAAGATAGGAAAATAACGGTGAGACGGTAAACTATGTGTATTGGAAAATAGGACACCGGGACAAATACTTGAACTCAATCAGTATGAAGTAAGAAATAAGTGCTATGATTATTTTATTTTAGTTCGCTTCCATGTTTCTTATACATTGTTTCGAATTTTCTGTGTGCTTGATCAATGTGTTGAGTTTGACCGTCATTATATATTTGTCTGTATTTCTGAGTTTTAGAATATGGTGACTCCTATGAGGTTTTTTCTGTACCGAGTCATCCGTCCTCATATTTTTTCGAATTATAGATTTTAAAAAATCAATTTTGTGTGGGTCTTTGTTGATATAAGTCGTTGCATGCCATTCCTTTTATTTAGTTTGTAGTGAGGTGTTTCATTTGAGGCTGAGGTGCTGTGGTGTATACAATTATTTTCTTTAAACAACGGAAAAAATTTGCTGAAGGGATTTAAACATAAAATTGAAAAATCGAAAAGGTGACGGGGACGGGGGGAGGGGGGAATTTAACACTAAAATAATAAAATTATAAAAATAATAAAAGAATACTAAGAAGTTTATAATTGCTAACTGCTTGTACAGCATCGAAATTTAATTTAATTAATTGCTTTAGTAGCGATCAGTTCATTGCATATTAATAATGCGTGATATGAAATTGAGGAAAATGATACGAAACATTATGTGGCTTTGTTTAGTGATTTAAATTTGAGAAAGTAATCCTATCACATTCAGATCAGAATATTTTTCCCCCCAGCATAAACTCTTTATTTTAACAATCGTAACAGTGAATGGAATGCTTCGTTGAACACGCAGTATCTTTGTATTAAAACCGTTAGCTTCCAGCTTTGTGTGTTTTACTGTTTTACGTTGTGTGTTTGGTGTTGCTGTAATGGAAGGTAATACTGCGTATTTCTCTGTCCAGACAACAAGAGGAGGCGGTATGGAGATAGAAAATGCTGTCCGCATTAAAGAAGAGGTGGGTTTGCTTCATTTGTGTGTATATGGAGTCGTACAGTTCATGTATTGCTGCTTCACAACATGGCGGTTGTTTTTACTCGCCTCATGCTTACTAGTCTGTTGGTTGTGTGCTTGATGTTCTGTGTTGAGCGAGCTCATGTTACTAATTAATCTGTATAAGTGGAATCGTGTGATATTCGCCGTGCATTTAACTATCTTAGCTGCAACGTACAAACAAATTGCTTTGCAGAAGTAGTGTATATTCCAATCAGTTTACAGTGTTCAATACGGATTTATTTAAACCCATACAGAACGTCAGTTTTCACTTTAATGGAAAGATGTGAAAATTTTTCAGTACTATTGAGAAAACAAAGCTGTTTCGGCTCCACGCCAATACGTCGGAATCTTCAATAATTGTCAAATCGCTTTGATATGTGGCACGTATGTTCCTTGGGCGATAATGTTTGAATAAAAGTGTATATAGAAGCTTGCAAGCATATACAAATTAAGTAAACTCACTCTAAATGTGGGTAGGTGCATACATGTTATTATGCAAGAAACGCACGTTAATAGCTACTGACATTTATTCCACGCGTTTTTTAAATCATTATTGAATAATAACTGCTTTCCAGATGCAAATTGGAGATACATAATAAGTAGAAAATCAGTAACATTTACAATTTCTCTGTGCGCGCTGGCATATTGTTTTTCAATGCTAAGATATATTGCATGGCAGCCAACCTTCCAGGGTAAAATATGGCTTCTATGGAACGAATGTTTCATACAGAGCATTTAAGTTCGTTTAATTTTTTTTGCTAATAGCAGTTGTGGTTAGGTTGAAATGCAGCCTGGACCAGGAATTAAGACTAAAAAACATACAGAATAAATATCAACATGTAATAACTTGTATTTCTTTTGTAATAACATGCATCTACTCACATTTGAAGTGATTTTACCTTATTTCCACACATTCCAAACTTAATGTTATTCACGTTTAATCGAATATTATCGCCCAAGGAATGTGTGTACCAAATTTCAGACTGATAGGACAATTTTTGTAGGTTCCAGCGTATTAACGTGTTACTCTTGTTTCCTCGGATGTTTAGCAACACATTCACGTTTTTGTTGTATCGACACTGGACATGTTCACTGCAATCCCATTTGCTTAGAATGAGTTGTGAAGTGATGTGTGTTAAGCTGATTTATTATTTATGTTGATTCAACTAACAGTATGTTCTAAATGACACGTGCTTTGGAGGTCAACCGGTGTCTAGTTGTCTGATGATTATTTTTTTGAATATCTCACCTCCCTTTTAGTTAAAATTACTTAGATGTGATGTTCTGTCAGTGCGCTGCAAGTCTGGTATCTATACAACAGACTGGCACAGGTCTAGAGACTGCTGTCAAAATTTAAGAAAAGTATAAAACGAAAATTATTTTTTGTGAAACAATCACTGGGACTCGTCAAGGTATTGTCGTTTTGGTCTGGAAACTGTTGCACATGTTCGTTGGGTGATATTATTTATGTTGCTCCTAGAGCTGTAAAATATATCCATCCTCACAAACTTCACTCAAAAAGTGCCCTAACGTAAGGTGGTGAGTGACTGGGAGAAAGAATATAGCGATGTATAAATGTAGCGCTATCATTTTTTCTACTATATTATTTTTAAAAAGTTTCTATTACACCATGAAGATAATGTATAGTGCACAAACTTCACACAAAATAAAATAAAAATTGATGTAATATTACACACTAAGTGAGGAAAGGATACCATTTGTTATCTTATGCGACTTCTAGCAATAATATTACGTGCAACAGAATGAATCGACGACCAACAACTATGAAAACCAAACCAACTTAACTTTATTATAAAAACTAAATTTATGGTCTATTAAGCTACAAAAGGAAGTTTCTATGCCCATTTGGTCCAGGTTGCATTCCAAATTATCCACAGGTGCTACTAATGATTCTGCTTGAAAATAATGATAAGGTAAATGTTTAATAAATCCAAATTTCTAACAAATTATGCTTTAAAACTACAAGAACCAAACACCACTTTGGTACATGCTGCATTTCAACTATAAAAATTAATTCCTGCGATCAAATGCTGAAACAAGCATATTGCTGCACTTTCAACCTAAACACAAGCTACGTAAATATTGCCGCAACCTACTTTGATAAATGCCGTAGAATATTAACATCTTCGCCATAACATGTGGATATGTTTCTCACAATGTAATACCTATTATCGTTGGATGTCGCAATTATGTATGTAAATGAGGCAACTAACATTCGCTTACAGTTCAGTTTTTTTTTTTTTATGGTGTATAATATTTTCTGTACTTATACTTTTATAGCAACATATTCCCAAATAATATCGTTCAAGGAACGTGTGCATCATCATTGTACTTCGCAATGAGGCTTTCCCAGTTGCTCGCGGAATAGTGTTACGGCACTTTTCGAGTGAAGTTCATGAGGTATCTGTATATTTTACAGCCTTAAGAGCAACATATATTAAACAGCATCACCAAACAAGTGTGTGCAACTGTTTTCAGACCAAAACGACAATTCCTTGATGAGTCCCAGTGATTGCGCTAGAGCGGAGGTATTTTTATAACAACATTAACTGTTTTGTTTTCTCTCTGGCAGTTATGGTTAGGTTGAAATATGGCCTGGACCAGCAGAAAAATTAGGTAAATTCTATTTGAATGTGGTATTTGTGTACAGCGTAAGCACCTGACATATCAATTCATTGTGGTGATTCTTATCCATCATTAACTTGAGGAAAATATTTTATTAACATTAATATTTCATGTTCAGTAATGTAGTGATGTCGGGTAATATCTGGATTGGGATACCGCTGCAACCACTTACCGTCTCATGATGTAAACACTTCCAGGTGGAGATAATATGATGTCACTATGTTACTTAATGTGATGTATATGTTCTGTGTGCAGCTTTAAATGTCATTAATGGGGACTTCACAGAAAGTAGTCCATCACTAATTTGTCTCATATCGTGAAATAGTTAATTTTGCACCCGTACTACAGGAATAAATTCATTAGCGGAGAGGTTTTGGTGTAGCCTATTTTAATTATATTATTGATTGTGCAGGTTATAATTTTCTGCAACTTTTTCAATTTGTAATTTTTTAATATTGTTATTAATATTATTACAATCAGTTACTTTCTATGGCCTAAAGTGTATTCACAAATCGATCAAAGTCAGAACACATCACACACGGAAACACAGTGATGTCATACTCTCTCTACCCGGAAGGCGGTAAGTGGTTGTAGCAGTATCACGATCTAGATATTACACGAAACTCCTTGCCTGTATGCTTTTTGTTGTTAGATATAATGAAGAGAGATAACGTGAAAACAGTATACCAACATGTTAAGATATAAACATTTCGAAATACTTTTTAGTCTTACAGATGAATATCACATACAAATTTTCAAAAACAATGTTGATCATTTGTAGTGGCCACAGACCACTGTAACAGTTCATAAACAATTACCTAACGACTGATTGCGGAGCAGCGAGCGTACGAAATCGCCTAGTCGCCAGGCATCGAACTCTAAGTAGAAATAGCAGTTGCATTCTACAGGGTTTCCTAGAATTATTTTTACAACTTTGACATTGAATAAATTATGTTTGGAACGAGATATCACAATGCAGGTTTTTGCACTTTGAAGAGTATCTCTCAAAGTTTTGTTTTTGTCTCTAGAACATTTCAACGTGTGCACCATTTGTTGCCCATACAATATCATAGCGATATTCTTTGGAGCATCCGTTGATCAACTGTCGTAATTGCTGCAGAAATCCTCTGCCTGAGATTAGCCAAATTTCTAACCGGGGTTTGACACACGATGTCTTTTATGTATCCCCAAAGAAAGAAATCCAAGTGGGTTATGGCAGGTGAACGAGGCAGCCAGTCTTCCTATCCACCGACCAGGAAATTGTTTATCTAGAAAATCACGAACATCATGACTGCCGGAAACACACTGAGCTTTTTCCTGTGGGGTGTACATTTTCAATAAATATGATGTAACTACCTACTTGTCAGCAAACGGCACCTGAAATGAAACAGAAAAAAACTTTGACAGATACTCTGTAACATGCAAAAAACTGCGTTGTGATATCTCGTTCCAAACATAATTTATTCAATGTTAAAGTTGTAAAGATAATTCTGGGACACCCTGTATATTCTCATGCTGTTGATCATTTCTGATTCATCCACCTTTAGGGGTGACATTTGTGTGGAATATGTTAATATAGTCTCTCCCAAACCCTAGCAACCCTTCTCACTGATATATTTGTGGTAAACTAAAATCTGCTGATAGACAGAAATGATGATGTGATGATTATTTATGTTCTTAACTTATTTAAATTTGTGACATTATGGAAGAAGTTCTAGAATTTAAGTGTATTTATTTAAAAATTTATATATTTTTATGTGTCATACTAAATATTAATGAATTTTTTCATATTAACAGCTCATTGAAAGTAGCCACATCTTCAGCTGTCTCAGTAATAGTTTGTTATTTTATTGATACTGTAGATACGAGGGGCAGTCAAAAAGTTCCCAGAATTTATTAACAAAAGAATAGTACACATCTCCTTCAAAGAACTCTCCTTCTGAACACACACACTTGCCAAACCGCTCCTGCCATTGCTGGAAACAATGATGAAAATCATGTTTTGGTATCTTCCGAAGTACATCCATCGCTTTGGTTTCGATGTCTTCTACGGTAGCTAAATAGCTACCTTTGGGGCCCATTTTCATCTTGGGAAAGTGCCAGAAATCTGATGGTGTCCCAGCAAGGAGGATGGTCACTGCATCACGACAATGCTCCCTACCACACATCGATTGCTGTGCAGACATGGCTTGCAGAAAGGAACATTCCAGTCTTCCACCAGCCTCCCTACTCACTGGATTTAGCGCCATCGGATTTCTAGCTCTTTCCCAAGATGTAAATGAGCCTCAAAGGTAATCATTTAAGACATCAAAACCAAAGTGACGGCTGTACTTCAGAAGATACCAAAACAAGATTTTCATAATTGTTTCCAGCAATGGCAGAAGTGGTGGAGCAAGTATGTATTCAGAAGGAGCCTTCTTTGAAGGAGATTAGGTAAATTTGTACTTATCTTTTTTAATAAAGAGTTACAATGAAATTCTGGGAACTTTTTGACTGCCCCTGGAATATATATCTGTGTTTATACTGGTTGTATTGTTAGAGATGCAAAACTAGCCTTCTAATATAAGATATTACTGTTCATTTCAGAAAGTTGTCTCAGAAGATGCTGATGGTTTTTTGTCACGGCATATTTCAGATAGGTATGACCATTAGCTTCATTCTTAGTTAGTAAGAACAATTGTAATATTATTGTAATTGAGAAATTACTAAGCATAGGTAGAATTGATGGCAAAACTGCTTAATGTATGATCTGGTTTCATTGTATTATTATGTGGAATATCTTGGTAACTGACTAATCTGTTTAGTGTATGGCTGCTTGTTCCTAATTATATGAGGTGGTAACTGTGTAGAGTCACAGTGCAGTTGAGATAGATATAAAAGAATTAAGCAATCACCAAGAAATATGGCATTGCTGTCATTATTCTAACGAATGATTTTGTTGATGGGTTATGGTCAGAATTTAGGGTTGTTTTACAGATGATATAATGAAATACAATAGGATTGGAACAGGTTGTGAGGAGTGCACCTGATACACAGGGGTTACTATATCAGCTTATCACCTTAACTCCAACCGTGTAGTCTGTGTCCAATGGATAATCAACTGCATGAACTGAAAATGCGCCACTTGTCTTGATATAAACCTCAAACAAGGAAAGGTTAGGTAAACATTATGAATTGAAGTCACTGCTATTGTTTCAAAGTCAGAATTCACTATATTCTAGCAAATAATTTACACATGGATTACAGTTGATGACTATCAGAAACTTCACCAAAATTAATGGTTGCAGATGATGAAATTCAACCAGACAGACTGAACCCTGTATTGAAATTTGTAAGTCACGTTGTTGGTTACTAAGGTTCACTTTTCTATCAAAATCTGTGGTAAAGTATGCAGGCAGCAGAATAGCAAGGAACTTAAATCTTTTAACAATGAATTAACACCAATGAAGAGGTGACCAAAGGATTTGTCTATAAACAATTTTATAGTTAGAGTAAACTACAGAATCACTTGAATAGAAATCAGAATGATTCAGTTAGAAAAAAAGAGGGTCAGCAAAGGTGTTCAGATAGTTATGGATAATTATCTCAAACAAGTTACTACGGACAAGGAACAGGTGAAATCATTAAATAACTGGTTTTGTGTGATCTAGGAACGGACAGAAGGGGCAATCAGACAAGAAGCTGGAATCATCAGACTATAGAATGAAACATAGCTTCCAAGAATGATGTTATTTTCAATGTATTACTAACAGGCAGTGATGACTTCTTACCATACCTGTTAAGATATTATATAGATTCAATCTGGACACATTTTTATGTCTCAAAAAATGGAAATAGGCCTCAGAAGTTAATAATATGAGTTTCATTTAGAAGACAATGTGCAAGCTTTTTTTAGATGAAATGGATAAGGGACTTTAAATTTACAGTGTGGCTCTAGATCTGTCAAAATGATCTTCCAGAAAAAGGTATAGAATGGTGGTTGAGAAGGTTAAGGATCATTTGGGTGAATCAGCAGGGATTTTTGTTATTGGAGGAATTCTTAATAGGAAGGAAATACAATGAAGCAAATTCCAGCAATATGTTCATATTTTTACAGATAAATTAAAACTTTGTGTCCCAAACTTAGCCATTGATAGAACTGTTATAAATGGAAATTATTGTAGTTTGCATTTGCAGTCTGTTGACTGAAAGTTCATTACTTTGTGATAACATGTCTGTTTCCCCCTTGGTGTACCAAGAGATGCACTTATAATTGATGCTTTTCATTCACCTATAAGCTATCTCAAATTTTTAGATCCTATCATCCACCTTCTATTTTCTAGTCCATTCTCTTGTATGATCTCACCAAAATATCTGAATTTCTTTACCCTTGCAATCCTTCCAATCTCTGTCCCAGGGAAGATTGGTCAGTATTTGTCATGAGTTTTTTATTCTCTTTTTTAGATCCTAAGCTTGTGGTGACAGTGATTCTTTCTGGAAGTTTTATCTGTGTGGCTGCTTCCTCTATATTTAATGTCAAAGTTGAAAAGTCATTTTCAAAAACTAAGCAGTCGACTTTATTCCTCCCGATTTTTAATTTATGTGAAATATTCCTATTCAAATTTTTATTATATTTCATTACTTTTACAATATATTCAGAGATTGTACTTTCCTGCAATTATTGATTGTCTGTTTCTCCTGCATCATCATCATCACAGTTCCTACCGTGTGTGTGATTGGTAGACCTTGTTATGTATTTCAGTGATTCTGTTGTTATATTTCTCACCTGTAGACATGATGAAGTATTATACTATAATATGGTAAAATGTGTTTATGTTTATTTTTTCATGGTATCCCTCATTCCTTCCTTCTTCTGCATTGAGTGATAGATTTACTTTGCCTATCCTTCCTTTTATTTTGTGTGTTTGTAAGCGTGTCCACATGTTCGAGTGTGTGTGTGTGTGTGTGTGTGTGTGTGTGTGAGAGAGAGAGAGAGAGAGAGAGATATTTGGAACTTTATGTTAAATGTTTATTCTTCCACATCTGACACTTATATTTTAACATACTACATCCTCAGTCAGTTCTCTACTACTTAGATTCTTTTTCTTCACTTTTTTGGTAGTTTAAATTATAACAAATGGATTTTTATCGAGATTTCTCAAATTAGGCACCAAAAAATTCAATCTATTCCTCAAGGGGTAACATTATCTTCACTAAACTTGCTCATTTATTTCTTAAAGCACATGTTAAATCTAAAACACTATGACTACTACTGCTACTTGTTCTGTATGCTAAACATTACCAAGCATAGTCAGCATTAATGGAAGCCACTAGTTTTTAATAATGCATCCTATAATGTATTATCCCTGGTATTACTTATAAATATAATGTTTACAGTATGGATGATACAACTTGGATGCTCATCTAGTTCAGCCACTGTGTGACTCAGCACAGTGGCGGCTCTTGTTTTTATGTCTGTTCAAATCGATTCTCCCCATCTCTACTGGAACCTTCTTCATAGTATCTGAACTAATTTATTCAACACTCTTTGCTGCATGCATTTTTATTGTTATTTAGCACACTTCTCATTCATCCCTAATCATTATAGTCATCAGGAATATGGTATATTTGTAATAAATAATTATTGTTTATCATTAATCAAACTTCAGATGAGTACTGATGTTGCACATCATATGAAATTATTGCTTCCAACAAATTTGTAAATAATTTTGGTCTTTTCACTGAAAACTTTTTCATATGGTGAACATTATTAAGAAGGTCTTGTATCTGAAAATGACTAATAATTAGACAGAGGCGGCCTTAGGGGGTGGCGAACAGGGCAATCCAGGGCCTCGCTCTTGGAGGGGCCTCGCGCTGGCTACCCGAGTTAATTAAAGTTTATGTTTAAAAAATATTTTATCTTTAGATTAGTGATGAAATAAAATAAAGTCAGTTAATTGTTAGTGTATATTATTAACTACCTAATCAAAATTTCTCATTTAGATTTATTCAATGTCACATTTTTATAACAGCAGGGGAAACATCTGATATTGATGGACATGAATTGCATAAAGAACTGAATACGTTTATCCGTGTATAAGAAGAAAACGACGGCGTTATCTCGGTGATGAAGTAATAATAGAAAAAACATAACTGAATTACTGAAGTGTACCCCACTATCAAAGTAGCCTTGAGAATTATTGTCACCAGACATAATTCTGTTGCATCAGCAGAAAGAAGTAAAAATTATTAAAACATATTTGAGGAATTCAATGCCACATGATTGGTTTTCGGCCCTTTCTATTCTTGAATTGAAAATGACATAGCTCATTCGTTAGATTCTTGTGCTGTAATTAAATATTTTAGGTCTCAAGAAAAGCCACAAACATCATTTTTAGATCCCTGCGTATATCTTTAAAGACCATAATGTACTTCAGTTTGTCCTTAAAAATTTGTCATCTTTATGTTTGCTAACTTTTAATACGTCTTCTAATATGATATTTTAAAACTCGAAATATATTTTTTATGACGTTTGCATTTTTCGTCGATCATCAGAAATACCTACTTGTGGTTAACATATTTTGTACAAAGGACAAGGGCCTCACAAAGATCTGCCGTCGAGGGCCTCGCAATAGCCAAGGCCGCCATTGTAATTAGATACACGTCAAAATTTCTAATGGTGTTAGGTCTCGATGTGCTCACATCTTTCCTCCACCATCTGACTCTCCTTCTACACAACTAAGGCTATCAGCTGATATATCGTGAATTCTGTGTGTGTTTTTTTTTTATTCTGTTTGTCTGGCCTTCCTGCCTTCATCTGTAGTAATTTTCTCTGTTCTATTTTCAGTGCTTAACAGTAGTTTCATTGTCACTATTATGTAATTGTATTATCACTAGTACAATAGTAAAATCTAAAGAGTGTATTGTTATTTGTTTGTTCCCTCCACCTATAACTACTTTTAATATTAAGAACCATTTTAGTACAGAAATATTAGAATAGAGACTTCCTTATCTTTGTTTGCTGAGACTTTCATCAAATTAAAGTTATTAATTCATGTGTTTTTGTTAAGTGTTTTAGAAATCAACTGCTTTCTGACATAGTTCTGTAGTAAGATACAATACTTAACCAATGTATTTTAGTATAAAGTGCAGCAGTTTAACATATATCTAGTATATTTGATTGTAATTGGTTTTTAATGTATCACATGCCTGTATGTAACTTAACCCATTAATTTAAGCACATACCCATAGGAAATGAACTGATATTATTCTCTTTGTAGGGCAACAATTGAATTTCAACAAAGCCTTGCTCGTTGCCGTGACCAAGAGGATACTGGTGAGGTAGAAAACATATCAGTTATTGGGACACTAGAGTTCATGTGTGCTAAATGTCAGCAAGTTCACAATACAAAGGATTTTGCTAATAAGACATGTGTTCTGCCATGACTCACTTGTAAAAACTCCACGGTATATTTGTAAACAGTGTGGTTTCATTTCCTCAGATCTGTCAACATTGTGTGCCCATACACCTTATCATAACAGTGAAATTACTTTAAAGCAAGAAACAGAACTGCAAGTTCTGTGTGCTATTTGTGCACATCTGTTTTTATCTTGGAGTTCTCTAACAAAACATGTATTTGAACATGTCACAGCTGTTTCCTGCCCATCATATGTCTGTATGCATTGCCGACAAATATTTAAAAATTTGACCGGCCTTCATCTGCACCAGGATTCCACAAATCCTTCTTCCTCATTTTTGCAAACAAGGTAAGATTGAGCCATCCTATTTTAGTTTCTAGATAATGCTTGTACTTTACAGTTATAGGTTTTAGTTTACATCTTCTTTGCTTGATATCATTGTATATTAGAACAAAACTATATTTCATTATTGAGGAAATGGCTGGAGGCTATGGTACATATAAATACACTCAACCTGCCAAAACTCCATGTAATATACCAGTTAACATGCAACCCCTGCCTGGTTTCATATATAGGTTTCAACACAAATCCACTTTCCATAAGAATAAATGGCCACTGACAGACGGTGTTCACACAGAACCCAAAGCACCCAATTGCTGCCCATGCCATCACCCATGACTCGAATAATTTCAACTCCTGTTTCACAGTGCATGCTGTTAGAGTTGTCCCAAACATTAGCAGCATCTTCTTTCTCCATATTTTAGACCTAACTTCTTCAAAATTTCTATCCTGTCTGTTTTTTTTCTAAATCAACAATTACCATAAAAGTGTCATTATTTTTCTTGATTTTGCACTTCAAGTATTAACACTAGAACGCCGGACGGGACTTTTTTGTCCCATGGCGAAATTCAAAGTTTCGCTGCTCCTATAGTAGGGCTGTTGGGACCTCCAAACTTTGTGACTTTTATTTTTTAGAGCTAATCTTTATAATGAAGCAAGAGCGAGATTGGTAGGCCTATTGGTTCGGGAGAAATAACTCGAACACCCTAGAACGCCGGATGGGACTTTTTTGTCCCATATGGAGTTAACAGCGGTAATGCGTATAATTTTTCACCTCTTTGCGCCTAACTGAAGATCTAAAATCCAAAAACACTAGCCTTGTTGGCACTGTCAACAAAGCAAGGTGAGAAATACCAGGTTGCATGAAGAAAGCTCGCGAGGAACTGTACTCCAACAAAGCCTTTGCCAAAGACGATGTAACGCTAACGGTTCATCAGGGAAAAAATGAACAAAAATGTGATCGTAATGAGCTCAATGCACTCGGACATTACGATTGAACAAGGTGTAAAGTCGAAACCTGAAACTGTATCATTTTACAACTTGTCTAAGTATGGTGTTGATGTAGTTGATCAGATGGCCAGGAAGTATTCTGTGAAAGCTAGTAGTAGGAGGTGGCCAGTTCACTCCTGGTACAATGTACTATATTTAGGTGGTATTAATGCATGGATTCTCTACAAAACTCTTACCAAAGAAAAAATTTCTAGGAGAGATTTTCTGTTGCAACTGGGTGAGGAACTGATCAAAGCGAACTCTGACATACGTGGAGCACCAGTCGCACCTGATATGAATTGGTCAGGTACTGGAGGGCAGCGTCGACGTTGCCAGGTGAAGTTGGGCTGTAAAGAAGGTAAGAGCGCGTACAGTTGCAACACTTGCCAAAGACCAGTCTGCAAAAAATGCACTGGTGGTGTGTCCTACATCTGCTCGTCCTGCAAGCCAGAATCGGACGAAGACATGTAAACTGTTAGTTCAGTTGTAAAGTGCTGCTATTTATTTTACCATGATTTTCTTTTGTTGAACCGTTACCTCGAAATATTCTTTGCTAATTGAAGAGTTCTTCTGTTTACGACTGTAAAGGAAACAAATAATTCCAGAAAAACTTATCATTAGAGAAATGAACACAAGTAAAATCTAAAAATAGTGCTTACTTACCTTTCAAATTGTTTTCTTCCAGTAGCCATAAGTTTTCAATTTTTAGCACTGGAAAAGTGTGATTTTACACCTTTGATTGTATCTTATTTATGACATACGTTCGAGTTTCCTGTTTTGACATTACTTAGGTTTGTAAACATCAAAACGTTGAATTTTGTGTCTTACCCGGGCAAATCAGTACTCGCCTTCACTGTGTGTTCATTCCACAGCTTTTTTTCAGTGTATTGTAATAATAGCCTTATAGATGATAATAAACACCGCTTTAAATCTTTTTTTTATCCTTTTTATTATAACTACAGCCCTAAAAGCCAAAATATTTCAGAAAAATACGCATTATAGCCTAATTTCTCATATGGAACAAAAAAGTCCCATCCGGCGTTCGAGGGTGTTCGCCAAGTCCCGGCGTTCTAGTGTTAATCTTAAGGCCAGAATCACTTCTCTCGTACCACAGTTTTTTTCCTATACTCATATCTTCACCTACTATCTCTTCTACTACCACTTTTTTTATATCTTATTCTGATAAGTAATTTTAAAGCCTGGAATGCCATACTTATAGTGCAGCAGTTCTCACATTTAGCAGCTTGTGCTACCTTCAGAAGTGTAAAGATAGTACTTTTATTAAAATAAATTTTATTCTCTTCTGTTTCATAATTTTTTGATATAAGTTTCAATAATATTTATCTTCCTTCTTCCCCTAGGTGTTTCAGAAGATCTGCAGGAATCTCATCAATCCCAACTGCCTTATTAGTTTTCAAATCATCAAATTGTGTCATGTAAAACGGGATTTCCTATATCATCAAAATTGATGTCACCTTTTTTTCTACATCTACATCTACATTCATACTCTGCAAATCACAAAAAATTGTGGGTGGCAGAGGGTGCTATGCACCAATCCTAAACCCGCCCGAATAGTGCGAGGAAAGAAGGAATACATATAAGTATCAGTACGGCATCGAATTTCTTTAATCTTATCCCTCCGGTCATTGCGACCTAAATAGGTTGGCGGAAGAAGTATTTCATTGCACTTGAAATTTAAATTTTTTCGCATATTCTCCAATAAATTAGAACGCAAGCTACGTCGTCTGTCTTCCAAACTATCCCAGCCCAATCTATGTATCAATTCTGTGATGCTTTCATAAGGGCTGTAACAACAAGTCACGAATCTAGCGGCTCTCCTCTGCACCCTCTCAACTGAGTCAATCTTAACCTTGCGATACGGGTTCCAAACCCCACAACAGTAATCCAGATGCGGACGCACTAGTGTTTTATACCCTATCTCCTTTGTTTGAGCATTACAATTCCTCAAAATACGACCTATGAATCGTAATTTAGAATTAGCCTTGCCTACGGCGGAAGTAATGTGCATGTCCCATTTCATGTTGCTTTGTACTATCACCCCCAGATACTTCACGGAATCAACCGTGTCAACAGCTGAATTGTTTATTTTGTAATCGTGAACAAACTGATTCTTCTTGTTACTTATCCGCATTGCCTTGCACTTTTTGCAATTTAGTGTAAGCTGCCATTTACGGCACCAATCAAAAATAGCGTCCTAATCACGCCGAATTTCTAAGCAATCGTCGGAGCACCTTATTTCCCTATAGATAACCGCATCGTCGGCAAACAATCGCAACCAGCATTTGACGTTGTCTCCTAGATCGTTTATAAATATTAAGAAAAGAAGTGGATCTATTACACTTCCTTGAGGAACGCCCGAAGTAACATTTATCTTAGAAGAGGCTTCCCCGTCAACAACGACATACTGTGATCGACCAGTTAGAAAATCACGTATCCACTCGCAAATCTGAGCCGAAATACCGTAAGCTCGAATCTTCGCTAAAAGTTGGTTGTGTGGCACAGAATCAAAAGCTTTCTGAAAATCCAAAAAAAACTGCATCAACTTGCGAATCTGCATCTATAACTTTCATTATGTCTTGGGAATATAGGGCCAATTGTGTTTCACACGATCTCTTCTTCCGAAATCCGTGTTGACACGGTGTAAGTAACTCGTTCTCATCTAGAAACTTCATTATGTTCGAGCATATGACATGTTCCAGAATTCTGCTGCAGACAGATGTTACAGATATGGGTCGATAATTCCTAGGATCATTCCGATCTCCTTTTAAACGGGAATTACCTGGGCTATTTTCCAGCTAGAAGGTACTTTTCTCTCTTCTAGTGATTTACGGAATATATCTGACAGAAATGGTTTAATATCCTCCACGTATTCAGAAAATACTCTTACCGGTATACCATCGGGACCCGGCACTTTACCCCACTTCAGGAGTTTTAATTGCTTTACAATTCCTACGCTATCAATTTCTATCGGATCCATCTCTAATTCCACACGATGTGGTAAAGTGGGGATGTTTTCCATGTTTTCTCGCGTGAATGTATTTTTGAATTCGGTGTTAAATACGGTAGCCTTGTCGTGGCTGTCTTCAACTTCCCGTCCGTCTTTTATTAGAACTGGCTTATTGTTCCCACTACAACTAACTTTTTTTACATACGACCAAAATTTCTTAGGGTTTTCAGTGAGGCTCTTAGAGATAGAATTTTCACGAAAGTTATTAAAGGACTCGCGCATCGCATTCTTAACACGTCCCTTTATCTCCTCTAGCTTATCTAAATCAGTCCGATGCATCGTCCTTTTTGATCGTGCATGTATCTTCCTTTGCTTCTTGAGTAACCTTTTAACCTCCCGTGTGTACCATGGGGGATCGGTCCCTTCCCTGATTGTCCGTTTCGGTATATGCAAGTTCATACCTTCCCCGACTATATGTAGGAATCGATGCCACCTCTCTTCAACGGTGCCTCCTGCTACTAAGAAGGTGTGGTAATTATGCCTCAAATACGCTCTAAAACACTCTTTTGAAGCCTTTTTGAATCTGTAAACGATCCTCTCTTTTCTCTTTCTGCGCGTGGTTGTTAGTTTTACTGTAGCAATTGCAGCTTTGTGATCACTTATTCCTGTGGTGGTAGAAATATTCGTGAATAGTTCAGGCCTATTTGTAACAACTATATCTAAAATATTTTCGTTACCGTTGAGGCATCGCGTTGGTTCAGTTACGAGCTGTTCAAGATTGTGATTTGAGAAGAGGTCTAGAATGATTTCGCAAGCTGCTTTATCCCTGCCCCCAGTAACGTGAACGTAATTAGTCCATTCGATATCTGGCAAGTTAAAGTCACCTCCTAGCATTATTGTATGGTCCGGAAATTGCCGTGCTATATTATTTACAATATTTCTTAAGGCCTCGGCAATATTTACGCTTGCATCAGGTGGACGATAGAAGGAGCCTATCACAAGTTTTGTCCTAGCTACGTTGAGCTTGATCCATATGATTTCGCAGACAGTATGGACATCTATTTCGCTACATGGGAGGTACTTACGAACAGCTATAAATACACCATCTCCTTGGGAATGCAACCTATCCTTACGGAAAATGTTCATGTTACTATTAAAAATTTCGGCTGAACTTATATCCAGTTTTAACCAACTTTCTGTTCCTATTACGATATCAGCATCGGTACTACGAATAACGTTTTCGAGTTCATGCTGTTTATTACAAACACTTCTGCAGTTAACTACTAGAACTTTTAATGTTTGGGATTCTTTTAAGCTACCCCTAACACGCGGTGTTGAATTTATCTTGGCTGTCCGCAACTGAATTTCCTACTCAGGGTCATCCTTCCTCAGATTAAAAAAAACCCCAATGCATTCCACACGGCCCGTGCCATCCGTGTAGCCGATTCCCGTGTGTAGTGCACCCCTGATCTATCCAAGGGATTCCAGTCCACTGTTTTCAAATCAACACCATCATATTGTTTCTCTCTATATATCTTCCTTTGGTTTATTCTACTTTCTGTGGTTAAAATGTTTCCCATCTGCAGATTTAATGTATATACCTCTTTTCATTATTTCTCCAAACTTCTGTTTATCTTCCTATATGCCGCATCTATTTTATCTATGACCATTTCCTTTTCTGCTTTTTCACTTTTTTTTTCTTGCAGGCTTTTTTCTTTTGCATTTTTGTATTTACTGTTTATTTGAATTCTAAATTGTCTGTATTGCTTTCTCCCTGCTTCATGCTGGACATTTTTGTTCCTTGTTCTCTTATCCATCAACTCCAAAGTTTCTTCTGTGGTCCAAGGTTTCCAGGTAGCTTGTTCCCTAAAGCCTAATGTTTCTTTACCACTTTTGATTATTTCTCTCCTCAACCCAGTCCATTCATCATCAGTTGAACTCCATTTGAGTTATTTGTTAGCCCCACATCTATCATCTTTGCAAATTTTTCCCTCCTATTAGATTGATTCAGACTGTTTACTTCCAGTCTGTTCCATTAGTATTGCTTCTTTATTCTCTTGAACGTGAGCCTATGATATTCTGGTTAGTCAATGTCTGCTCCTGGATATGATTTACAGTCTAGAACTTGATTCCTGAGTCGGTTTAACCATTATATAATCTACACGATATTTACCTGTATCGCCGGGGCGTTTCCACATATTGAACTTCCATGCATGGTTCTTAAGTGTTCTCCATGATGAGTTTATATTTTTTACAAAATTCTATAAACCGGCTTCCTCACTCATATCTTTCTCCTAGACCAAAATTTCCTACTACATTAACCACTTTTCCTTCTCTAGCTGCCACATTCCAGTCACCAATGATTATTAGATTTTCCTCCCGTTTCATATTTTGGATTAATTCTTCAATTTAAGTGTATGTTTTCCCTGTTTCTTCATCTTCCTGTGACATTGCCATATACACTTGTACTAACGTGCTTGGAGCAGGCATAGTTTCTACCATCATCATTATAATTCTGTCACTAATCTCACCCATTTTCCTATTCTCTTATTCATTACAAATTCTACACCAGCTCCGCCTACAGCTTTTGTATTGATTATTATGTGTTCCCAGACCAGAAATCCTGTGCATCCTTCCAGTTATTTTAACTAGTCCCAATGATATCTAACTAAAGTCGTTCCATCTCCCTTTTTACGTTTTCTAACCTACCTGCCCTATTCAGATTTCTATCATTCCACACTCCGACTCATAGAATGTTTCTATCTGTTCTAATCACTCCCCCTGAGCAGACTGCACCTGGATATCAGATTGGGGGCTATTTTACCTCTGGAATATTTTACACAGGAATTTAAGAGGATTAAAAATCTTTGGGATACCATTAGGGCTTCCCTTAGCGGCTTCCTGTTGCCTTTTGCATTTTCACGCTATTGATTATTTCTCATTTATCTGCCTTAATGGGCTGTTCCATAGTCCAAGGGCAAGAGGGTGGCCTGAGCCACTTCCCGCTCTTCATCCCTTCATGAGGAGGCCTTTGGCAAGCAGTGGGTGACTCCTTATACTAGGAGTATTTCAGTCACCAGAGCCTCATCCCAGCAAACAGGGTGCTCCACGTGAAGGAGAGATTGACGTTTTGTAGGGAAGAGGCTGATTACCCTTACATCCCTATTACAATTTTACGGTTTACAATATTACTAATCCTGTTGGCATTTAGTATTCATTTTTGTTTGTTTATGATTCAGTCAGATAATACTGTTTTTATCAATTTCTACATAAAGTCGATATTTACGGAGTTGATTTTACGTAATTCTTTTATTAATATCCAGTATGACAGATGCTTCTTTGATATACTTATGAAATTGTATTTCATTTTAGGCTATTGTTTAACAGGATCAGGATAAAAAGATCTGCTAGGACTAGGGATCATTTGAAATGATGTTCTCAAATACTGTGGATTTTTATTTGAGCAGATTACTAAACTATTTTACTTTAAATTCTGTTAGTGTGATAAAACTAAAAATAATGTAGATAAAGTACGCAGTTTTAATTCAAAATATGTGGATCCTTAAATTGAAATAGACGGTCAGGCTTCATGCTACCTACAGAAAAAAAACTTTGTGACATTACCCCTGATAACAACTGATCTTTAATATTAATGTGATTAGCACATTCAGTGGTTAATAACCCCAAGTGTCAGTTATGCCAGGTGTCTATAGTATCTAGCAAGTGACTGGCATCACTTTTTCTGAATTATCATTTTTACTGTGGTGGTTATTTAGTGGCTAGAAATGATTGATTCTAAAGGTCTGATAACAGTTAAAACCAGAAAATTATATTAGATCAATATTCATAATTGGTAATTATATACATAATATGCCACTATCATCATTGCAGCATAAACGAATGTCCATATTGAGAAAACATCATAAGTTGTTAATATGAGGGGAAATATTTCAGTTTCCACTACTAAGTATAGCTGAAGTTGCTCATATAGTATAGGCTGCTAAGCTGTTTTGAGAGTTTGGCCATCTGGCAGGCTAGAAAGGTACAAGGCAGTTGCCATGTCTGGCACTTATGTATATGATGGCGCTGGAAAACTGGATCCCCGAAATATCATGCAGTATCAGCAGGTTCACTGGTCCTGTTACCCTAGAGCATTGTATTAATGCTCTGCACTATAAAAGACTTATTGAAAAGAGTTATATTACAATATATCACTGATAGTAAACTTATTAATTAGTTTTATTTAATTACTCCACAACACGTATCAGTAAAGAAATAGAACTTGGTATAAATTATGTGCAAACACTTTAAATATAATCTCATTTACTAAAATAATTTCATTGACCCTAATATTTATGCGTATTTCAGGCTATTTACAATGTAAGAGTTGTAACAACACAATGTATAGCGTCATTTGAATATATTATATTCTATAGAAAATTCACTATGCCTCATGTTTTGTTAATTAAATAATCTATAATATATATATATATAAGTATTTTCATCTATAGCTGTTATAACTCAGTAATTATTAAGGCTATTTTTGCTTTTGCTGCCTAATCATTTACAGATACATTAAGACAATTTATGCAATTATAATGCACTATGAAAATAACCTTGCCTACTGAGATGCTGCTAAAATAAATGAATTTGATCTCTGTGTGCTTGATCAACATATTCAGTAAAGTGATTGAATTATTTTCTGCACAGAGGTTCAAATTGAAAATTATTGAATAACTTAACTATTGTGCTGCATAATGTAAGTAATATAAACTACAATTAATGATATTAAACCTAACATAGTGATCCTAGTTTGTATTTAGAGCTTATGTCATTTGAACATCCAATCATATTTATATATATACTAGAGGATATTAGTATATCCGAGATTAATAGACAGATGTTGACACCGTTTGACCAATCATGATGAAAGTACACTCATGTATTTATTTTTTTATAGAGAAGGTTTATGGCCAAAAAAATTCCAAAACCAATCCCCCCCTTTTTATAATCCTTAATTTTTATACAAAACCACTTTTTTATCTGATTTCGTTGGAACCTTGTACACGTATAGTTTACAATAAACAGAAAAACCAAACAC
This sequence comes from Vandiemenella viatica, assembly GCA_031002005.1. Lineage (NCBI taxonomy): Eukaryota > Metazoa > Arthropoda > Insecta > Orthoptera > Morabidae > Vandiemenella > Vandiemenella viatica. Next base: position 724,516 of record JARYHS010006964.1, read on the forward strand.
CTCTCCCCTTTACATTTCCTCAGATTTATCAATGTTCGCACAAAGCTACAGTCAACACCATTTGACAGATCACCATGAAAGTTGGCACATATATGTATTTTTTCATGGAGAAGTTTTCTGACTAGCAAAAACTACCCCATTTCCTCTTTTACACCCCTTAATTCGTATGTAAACCAATATTTTTTTCTGATTTTGATGGAACTTTGCGTATTTACTTTAAAACAGCACTGTCCTTATTAGTTTTTACAAAAACCAAATCTCCCCATTTCCATCCCTTAATTAGTGTCATTATTCTTTATACAAAGCTACATTTTCTATCCAAAGTTTAAGGTAATTTTTCACCCATGTACATTAAAACAAGCCGAAAAATACTGTCTATATTAGGTTTACAATAGGCCAACCACTTTCCCCCTTTACCCCCACCTCTTTTAATTTCCAGTGTTCTTTATAGAAACCCACAGTTTTAAATCCTGCCAAAGAAATCATTTCTTTTAAGTTATGCTAGAATATTTATAAAATAAATGTCATATATACATCAGATTTTACCTTGTACCCTAAGCTTAAACATTGTGAAAACCCATGAAAAATCCATATTTTATACATGATACTGGAAGACAGATATATTCCAGATACAGATTTATATATATGAAATGTATTAATGCACAGATAGTAGATGTTTTGACTATCGAGCAGACACTTTAATAGATGGTGTGGTTGGGTTGAAATGCAGCCTTGAACAAAATGAAGCTGACATTGCTCAGCCTTGAACAAAATGAAGCTGACATTCTGTATCACAGCATCCAATTTACTCCATCCTGAGAATCATTTAGGTATATCAATGTTTATTTTACTTCTGAAAATAGCTGGTTCCAAATTAATAAAACTTGGTATGAATGATTCACATCGGAAATATAAAAGTAGTGTGTGGGTAAATCAGTCCTGATTAGACTAGGCAATGCCAGGTACTCTGCTAGTTGTAGGTGTAGAAATTGTGTTGGTAATATATATTACTTAAATATATATATTACTTAAATATAGAGATTTTATAAGATAATGGGCACTTGTATATAGGAAAGTGTTGAAGAGTGTGATAAGAGAGATAAAATGTTTTGATATAGCAAATGTATTGAGTAAGCTGTGAGTAAGAATTTAAATATGTATTTTTTCTACTTTTTACTCAAGCTTCCTAAAATCAACTAATCGTATACATAATTATGTATATGATCTATAGATAATGGAATACAAAAGTAATGTCCAAATGCATAAAAAATATAAAATAGTGATATACTTCATATCTTGGAGCTATGGGGCTGTATAAATTCAAGTTTTTTTTATTAATATATATAGATTAATAGAAATCTGTTCTGAGATTTCCAAATAATAACCACTAGTTTATTAACTATAGGAATGGTATTATGCTAAATTTACCAGTGTTAATTTGTTTCTAGGTATCATCAAGTCATTCCTACTCATGATCTGCAGCAGCCTTATGCTTCCAGAATGTGTGGAGAGCCTTTTATGAATTCTCACATCCTAATAACTCATAAAAGTATCCCTGAGATAGATCAGCCTTATGTCTTGTGAAGTTTGTGGTAAATGTTTTACTGCTAATAGTAACCTTACACGACATAAAGGAATTCATACAGGGTGAGCGGCCTTATGTTTGTGAAGTTTGTGGTAAATGTTTTACTACTAATAGGAGCCTTGTACAACATAAAAGAATTCATACAGGTGAGCAGCCCTACACTTGTGAAATTTGTAGAAAAACGTTTGCACAGGCTAATAACTTAGTAGTACATAAAAGAATTCATACAGGTGAGCGGCCGTACACTTGTGAAATTTGTGGAAAAACATTTAGAAAGGCTAATAACTTAGTAATACATAAAAGAATTCATACAGGTGAGCGGCCTTATGTTTGTGAAGTTTGTGGTAAATGTTTTACTACTAATAGGAGCCTTGTACAACATAAAAGAATTCATACAGGTGAGCAGCCCTACACTTGTGAAATTTGTAGAAAAACGTTTACACAGGATAATCACTTAGTAGTACATAAAAGAATTCATACAGGTGAGAGGCCTTACACTTGTGAAATTTGTGGAAAAACGTTTGCACATGCTAATAACTTAGTAGTACATAAAAGAATTCATACAGGTGAGCAGCCGTACACTTGTGAAACTTTGTGGAAAAATATTTAGACAGGCTAATAACTTAGTAAGACATAAAAGAATTCATACAGGTGAGCGGCCTTATGTTTGTGATGTTTGTGGAAAAGATTTTTCCCTCAAAAAATGCCTTACAGTACATAAAAGAATTCATACAGGTGTACGGCCTTACACTTGTGAAATTTGTGGAAAAACGTTTGCACAGGCTAATGACTTAGTAGTACATAAAAGAATTCATACAGGTGAGCGGCCGTACACTTGTGAAATTTGTGGAAAAACATTTACACAGGCTAATAACTTAGTAATACATAAAAGAATTCATACAGGTGAGCGGCCTTATGTTTTGTGAAGTTTGTGGTAAAATGTTTTACTGCTAATAGTATCCTTGTACAACATAAAAGAATTCATACAGGTGAGCGGCGTTACACTTGTGACTTTGTGGAAAAACGTTTACATGGGCTAATCAGTTAGTAGTACATAAAAGAATTCATACTTGTGAACTTTGGGATAATCGTTTACAGATTCTTTTGAGTTCAAAATACATAAAATAGCTCATAAATGTGAGCATCCTTAGGTTTGTGGAATTTTTTCTCACCGTCATATTGCTTCATAACATGAAAAATAATCTGTATCAACTAGCAACATTATGCTTGTAAAGATTCTGAAGAATTGTTTATTAACTGTAGTTATCTAACAATACATAAACTATTGATGGTAGTGAGAAGACTTATTTTTTGTTACTTTTGATATGTTACACACTGAAGATTTTATGTAGGTAAGGTTCTCCATGTTTGTGAAGGTTCGGGAAAATTTTTTAAGTGACCAATTAGTTGTAAAATTCATATAGAGTTATACTGGAGTGGAGTATTATGCTTTTAAAATTGTGGAAATTAGTTTAAGGGGTAATGTAAAGTTGTAATTTGTAACTTAGCTACACTGTAAGGCATAATATTAATTATATGGTTAGAAAACATATATTTGTGGACATATGAGAAAATTCTATCAGTCTTATAAAAAATCTATAAAATTCTATATGCTAGAAAACATTGTTATAACACACACACACACCTGTAAACCTCAAACAGTATAAAATAACTGTATATTAGTGGCCTTAATGATGTGAAGATTTTGGAAAATTCTTTATGGTGTTACCTTGCCCTGTAAATTGTGGTAAAATACATTTCCCTTCTTCTTAGCATCTTTGCAAGGTGTGATTTCTGGATTCTTTCATTTGTGTTGATCTTGTGCATTCTTCAGGTGAGACGTTGGCAAGACGCATGTCCTGCCGTGAGGTATCCAGTCAGTGTTTATTGGATCTCCCTCTGGTCTTTGGCCCTCCAGTCTTATGTCGAGTGCTAGTTCTTGCCAACGAGATGTCGTTGCTATATAGTATGTGGCTGTACCATTGCAGAGGACACTGACATGTTTTCTCAGTGGTTGGAGCTACACATTAAATGCATTGACTCTGTTTTATACATCTGGGTGTGTCTGACTATCCAGACAGAGTTCTGTACCCAGATATATGAAGTTGGATGACTTGTTATATATTAATGCCATCAATATTAACAGACCCATCACTAGGAAGCCCACATTCCATTTGCTCGGTCTTCCAGACATTATAGTGCAAGCTGTAATAATCGAGTGAAGTTTTTCATCGTTGGATTTGTTGTTCAAATTCTTGTCGAGACTCGCAGGTGACCATGATATCATCAGCGTGGAGGATATATCCCTGGGTGTGGAGTGAGCAGTTCTCCAGCAATGGTGTCAAGATAGAGGATAAACAGGAGTGGGGACAAAGCTGATCCCCGATGATCACCAACACTGATGGGAAAAAGAGTCAGAACTTCCTACAGCACATCAAACATAACTGGTGACCATATGATGTAGTAGCTGGATCCATTTAATTTTTACCTCTGGTTCCCAATGCCGTCTCAGTGAGTAACAGCTTATATCTCTAGGAACCCTACTGAAAGCCTTTTCAAGCTCCAAAAATGCTATGTGCATCAAAAGAGTTGTGGCATGAATAGCGTCAGTCATCCCTGTGCCTTTCATGAAACCACAGTAATTTGGGTCAGTCTTAACTATGCTTGGAAGGCTTGCATCCACAGTGCACTCAAAGATCTTCATTGTGTTGCAAAGTAGGCAAATTGGTCTATAGTCAGTGCAGTCTAGCGCATCACCCTTTTCTTTCCAAAGGGGTATTGTAACATTAGTGAGCTAACTATGTGATAAAATCCATCTCTGTGAACAGAAATTCCATTTTAAATTTTGTTAAAATTTTGCACCCTATCTTGTAATGTTTGGTGCCAAGGTGATGGTAGAATTGGCTTGAAATATCTGTAGAAAACTATTTACTCAGTAAAATAGAACTGTGTAATTTTATGGCAAATTGTGTAAAAAGAATTATATTCTGCAAAATATAATAATTTATTAATGCTATCAATAATCTGCTGCACTTTATGTAATAGAAATTTACATTGCTCAAATTATTGAATTCACAATTTAACTCAGTTTAGTCAGATAATATTATATGATGTTAATCCTTATTACATCTGATTTTGTGTCTTTCCTTTTTGCTTAGTTTGAAGTGAATATCTATAAAAATTAATTTTTTAATTTGATGTATCAATTTAACTGACACTTATGTATACAATAATTCAGTGCTTTTTATAAAATGTGAGTTATATTACTCTTTTATTATGGATTAAACTGTGTATGCTATAATTAAATGACATTTCTCATTAACATCTGCCGTAATAAGAATTTTGGAATGTTTAGTTGCTGATTTAATACAAAATGACTCTGCACAGTAGTGATGTAATTTTAACTGATGTTCATGATTGATTGTAAACTGTATCATCAGACTCTAGTCACACGAGCATTCACAAGCAACTGACGAGCCAGTCGTTCATGAGTGTGTCACTCGGGAGTTGAACACAGACTGCATTGTAGTAACACAGGTATGCCATAACATATATTTACCAAGAGATGTTCTGAATAACTTACCTAAAATTGTGAAATAATTTAACGTTTATTCATATAACGAATATGTAAGCAGGTGAAATTACACTCAAATAATTTAAAATTAAAAAAAAAAAATACAGGAAGGGGAAAATACGTAAATGCATATATAGGAAAATTGATTGCCGTAGCATGTGCTCCATTGTAATTAAATTAAAGAATTAAACACTGTGATTTGTTTACAAACTTAGCTATATCAGAAGTAGGTTAACTGCTATTAAAACACACTGTAGCTCCGTACAAGAACTATTAACAGTTCGTTATGTTTAATTATTGCTATGTAGTTGAACTGCAATTCTATTAGTTAGTTCCACTGGAATAAAAGTTAGACTGTGTTATGTCTGAAGTAAGGAGAAATACTCTTTCATTCTCTAAATAGAAGTAGACAGTATGGACCTACAGCTCTAAAATCTATAAGATCTATCAGATTGTAGCTGTAAGTCTTAACTGACTGCATTACATGCCGATAACAATTGGTACGTTTGGTTAAAATTTTATAAGTAAAAAATTGGACCCATATAAGTTAGATAGTTGTAGAATTGTTTCCCCCATTTAACTGATCCTCTGATTCAAAAGAGTTGAAGAACTCTGGCCTAGTATATTTCTTTTGGTAAATATTATGTTCCTAATTTGATAGCATCTAGTTCCTCTTCTGGTCTAGTTACTGCTTATGATTAATTGTTTATGCATTCTAAGAATATATTAACGGTCATATAAAATCAGAATCCATCAACACTGCATTATGACTCTCACTTTTTGTCATCAAGCAACTCATTTTTACATCCTTACACTTATGTTTATAGGGAAAAAGTTTCTGCTAAATTTTCTTTATTTTTTTTTTATTTTTTTTTTTTTTCTTTAATTTTTTAATTTTTTGCATGTGGTAGTATTCCGGATTTGCCTATTTGCCTGTTTGGTGAAACTGTGGAAAACCATAATCTGGGCTCAAATGGGATTTGAACCCGCGTCCTCCCGATTGCGAGGCCACAGCGTTAACGCTCACCCACCTCACTTGGTGCTATGTGTCTCATATTTCTGTTATAACTAGATATCAAAATATTTAATAAAAACATAAATATTGTTTCTTCCTTGTTCTCAGTATTATTTAGATGCAAATTTCACTGATTTTGTCTTTCACTGACTATTGATGATTAAAACTCTAAAGTACCTCACCTAGTCTTAGAAAGTCTAAATCTTGTACACTGATACAGTTTTACACTCAAATGGTAGTAATAATTCATGAATTCCCTTATATTAATTACCTATCTATCCCAACATAAAATGGTCTGGAACCCTATTATGTTAATATACCTCAAATTTTAATTATAGATGGATTATAAGTTGTTTAATTAATGTGTTACATTTTACTTCATACTTCTTCTTACTTTTGAAGATAGTGATTCTTAATGATTTCAACAATCTGTTGTCTTTCCGTGATACTATATACATGTAAAGTGGTTCACAAATATGTTTTTATCCCCAAATTGTAAGAAAAGTCCAGTTTTGCGATTTTCCATTTAACTAACCAATTGCGACCACATACTGAAAAGTTTTGATGTATATTTGTAAGTTAATTGTTTTGTTCTACATCTCTCAAATATCTACTATAAATAGAGATAAGTAAGTTCGACTAACACATTTAATTGTACAATGTTCTTGTGCTCAGTTTGGAAGGTACTTGGAACTTACTCATGGTGGCAGTCAAATCTATATGAATCAGCCAGCATTGCTGGCCACGGCACACACCCATTGTTTGCAAATAGCGTTCTCGTATGTCAGTTTGGCGATTATTGTAATAACTTTTTGTGACCTCATAGAGTATTTATGTGACTCGATGACCATCCAGTAATCTTGGATTCAGTGGTTATATAAATCGTGTGCAGTTGTTTTTTCTGTTCCATGAATCACTTTTTTTTCTCCATTTCAACTAGTAATTAATTCAAGTTTTTTTGCCATCCCAAACATGAAGCAATTTCTGAAAATACAGTTGAATGATAAACGTGCATAAGTTGACTTTAAAGTGAAGTGTGAATAGATGATAATATTCAAGTATACAGAATAGTTTGTAAGTGCTGATGACAACTGTATTCTTGTAGAGAATTTAATGATATTTGGAAGTGTACCTGGTGATACTATTAACAGAATGTTATAAAATTCATGTGCCAAGAACTGATTTAAGTTACCTTAAAGACATTCTTGTTTGAGGAGAACACAGGCAAGCAGAGTGAAGAAAACAGTCACTCAGACATGGAGAAGCTTACATGAGTGAAGTGATAATTCATTACAATAATACTCAGAATAAAACATTGCTCTGATTAAAGTGATATTCTCATATCCCTACCTCCCATACACTATTAACAAAACATATATATTTGATGAAAGGAAACAGCCTGCGATATTTATTAACCTCTGAGGTTAAAATTTTACCCTCCTACTTTAGTCTCACAACAGCGTTCAATGTAGTTACACATTTTTTTAACAAGCAGATTAATATATCATATATTCAACTGTCAGCAATCAATATTGTAAGGGAACCAAATAAATCCCCGAAACATAGTGTAAATGCGAAGTGAATATACGGGTCTGGCTAGCTGCACAGCGTGCGCTGTAAGAAGATATGGTATGTGCTGAGACAAGCGCACACGCTGGCCGGCAGCTACACGAGTCAGTGTGCCTCGGGATTGTGAATGTAACCCATCGATGTAGTGATTGTTTCTTGATTTACTACCAACATTATCACTTTGTACCCCATTTCGGCAATAGGAGTCTAAATTCAAGCTAGCAGGGGTACTGCTAACATATTGCGTGGGACAGAAATTACGTTCTTGTGTTTATGAAACTGTCTGTGTGTGATTAACAACAAATAAACGGGTACTATTTAGTAACTTCTGTTTCCTTCCATAAAACCTTTCTAATCCGTATCAGGCTAACAACACTAGAGTCAAAGAACTCTACGCAGCCTTCAATATAAAACATTTAATATCTTTAATATACATTAGTTGTTTTGACACCAATTGTCCCCGCAGTTGTCGATAATGCGTGATCAACAATCGACTGGTGTCAGCAGAAGGCCGTTGTCCTGACAAGAAGAAAAGAACATCAAGAAGACATTACTATCGGGTAGGTTAGTGATCACACCTCCGATAGTCAATCAGTCATTAATCAATATCCGCTCAGCCATCCAAAACAGAACTTTGGCGTCATCTGCGGGACTCAAACCCTGCACCACACGCATATAAACAGAGTTCTACTACAATATTCTCCATATTTCTTGGTATGCTTTTTCCACGCAGTGCAACAATCAGCTGCTCACCAGATAGTCTAGCCTTGCGCATCAGCTGTGTCTGTCCACGCGATACTGCATATCATCCTCTGTGCTAACCACGCCCTATCACATGGTCTCATTATATGTTTCCTTTTTTTGATGCTGCTATTTCATTGGAATAGTGAATATATCACTACCATAATAGCTTTTCATAAGTACACTTCTTGTTTATTTTAGCTACTGTCTGAGCTTAAATCCTACACTTCTTTTGTCATTCTGAACATCCTATGGATTTGAAAATAAACTGTATATTTGGATGGACAGCTGTGGATTTTTTAATTTATTTATAACTTTCTTGCTCTTTGATGCCAGGGTCATTAGAGGTGGAACAGCTGTGTTAACATAGCAGATATCTTTTAGGATTATGCCAACTTCGATACATCACATGTAATAGTAGCATAAGTGTGCTGTTTGATATGCAGTCATTGGATTCTAAAATACTCACTTCCCATCTGTAATGTCTCTCTGTTGATGACACATCTCTAAATCTAGTCTGTAAGGTCCCCTCTTCCTGTATTTAGGTTTAGTTATATGAAATCTACCCTTCTTCAAGCCGTAATCTAAGCTGCAGAAGCCGGCAGATTATTTCAATTCACAGTTCAGAAACAAATAAATAATAAATATCTAGACAACGAATTCTTTGAAGTAACACTCGAAAACACTTTTCATTTATATTCACAAGGGTCAAAACACACTTCTTACATTCCTTTTATTCAACGACTTGCCAGATATATTTTATTCTCATCCACACCCTCGCCATATTTTCTTTGTCTTCTCGTCCAAAGATATACATTATCATAGATAACCATTGTCCATAGATATTCTGGCACTTTAATATACGTTTATCTTTATAATTTTTTCATAACAATTTAACACATTTGTATAGACAATACAAGCAAGACTAATATTTAATTAACTTTTAACAAAAATTATTCAGAAAAATTAAAGTGTAAGGGACTTTGTCACCTTACAAGTCTACATTGAAAACATCACTGACCATGATGCCTGATCACATTATTTAATGCACATCTTACCGATGTTTATTCATCACCTCGTGAGAGATAGATCACGAGATTTTGACGCATGTTTGACGCAAGTTTATCAACAAATAAAAAATTGTAATTTTCTTTGGCCTCTGCGTAAAATGATACAAACAGCCAGATAGATGAAACGTTTCCTGTATGTTTGCCCAGACAACAAAGTATTTATTGAAAGACATTATTGTTTGGCGATTAGCATGTTGTTATTTATATTTTCTATAAGCTTACTGTAGGAAGTAGATAAACATGATTCACTTGCTAGGCAAATGTCCCTATATTTAGTCCATTAATTCTAAAACAGGCAAGACTATATTTAGAACCAAAATTTCTGTACTAATGCCACAGCAGTGAAGGGCACTCTACTTGAATAGAAATTAAGATGTTCACAAATGGAACACATTTTATTGTTTTTGTTTATAGTTTGGCAGGGGCCTAGAATAAAAAAATATATATTTAAAATATCTGAAACCATACAGACTTGAGGAAGGTTTCTTTTGAAACCAGTGTGGTGTGATTTTTGCTTTTCATCAATAGTTTCAATTTTATTGAAAATTCTGCCCTGCCACAATTGCTTACAGTACATTCGTGTTCTCATTTGAAGGCAGCTATGACATCATTTTACTAGAATGAGCAGTTAATTTCAAGTAGTTTTTTTAACAACTTCTTTACTATTATTTTTCGAAAATTAACTCCAAACATTTTCTGAACTGCTGCCAAAAATTAAGAAAACCTAACCAGGTGAGCCTCTTGTCAGTGTGAAACAGAATATAATTTGTTTCTTGCGCCACGAAGAAAAAGAAGAAAGATCTCCAAGTTACACTAGTTTTGTGTTTGAACGGCAAATTAAAGAAATTTCACTAATTAGCATCTAACTGCGAATACAAAAGAATTTTTTTCACTTGCTCAAAATTAATTTATCTCAGACACAGCAATGTTTCTTAGTTAATATAACTTTATTTTTATGATAGTAATCAGTTTTTTCTGTGTACGTTATAGTATATAATAAATCTAGTTAATAACACTTCTATTACAAAAACAAATAATGATTTCTCATCATGCTTTATCAGTCACGGAGTGTGTCACTGCTGATAAGAATATTTGAGCGAATAATTGGATAACCCATTGCTACAAAAATGTATTAAATGGCTGGATAGAACTATAGAAAGTTTTTTTGTGATAACAATCATTCTTCTCGAGAAATATCCATTGTACTAGAAATAACAGTAGGATTTCTAGTGCTAAAAGGGCCCATTTTGAACAGTACACTTATTCATATATACCAATGCTTCCAATTACCTCTACTGCAATGTACAATGTATAATACAATTCATGGTGGCTTGTGGTTTTTATACTGAGGAAGGCTCAAGCGCACAACACACAAAAAGATACTTCCAAATAACACGCTTTCTCATGCAAACACCATTTGCAATTTAGATAATGATAATGATAGATTTTTCGTGCTTCTTTAATCTAAACGTTCAACAAATTCTCACTAAATGGTGAAACTTATATCACCGTATTCTAGAGCACTCTAGCGGAATGTTTACAAACTTAATGTACCTGATACTATTGTTATGTTCAGTATATACACCAGTTGTACTGTTTAGTTTATTGTCCTCCATCAGTCATTGCGCATAAACCACCTGCAGGAAAAATACATTTATAGACACTCAGATGAGAGGAGAAAATTCAAGCATGCTCACTTGTGGAAACAGGCATTATTTAATTATTTATTTATTTAATTTTTTGCTTTCTTGGTTTGGCTGGAAAATTGTTTTTGGCAACTTTCATTTTGTCTGATATAAAGCATTACTAGTTCATATGCAATGACGAGAGGGAAAAAAGGTATGTTTCTCGCTTTTTTTCTGGAATACATGTAGGTCAGAATAATATATACAATTTCAAGGGTGAATTTCGAGACAATGCTCCATTGAAACCTTATTAAATTAAGAGAATGTAATTGTCTATTGCTATTATACATCCAGATGGCTATGAGAGGAAGGATTACCAACTTCATAGATTGTTTGACAAGTTTTTAACTTCACTCCTGATTTTTCCCAGTTTCGGGTACTGTAAATTTATACCTAACCACAGTGCTTGGTAACCAAGCTGGTAGTACTTGGAAAAAAAAAACTCTTAGTCTGTGACTGTGGCATATTGGTTTTGAACTTCAGTGAAGTAAGTTAAGTAGAAATTAGTAATAAGGTTTTTTTTTTCTTTTAAGTTGTTCGCCATTGATTTTGAAATTTCATAAGGGTATGTGGAGCTATGAGTTTGAAAGACCCTGCTTCAAAATGACACAATCTACATTTTACAATCATCTGATCCTCATGGAATTGAGGTTGAAGAAAGACATTTTTTAAGGTAATCGATAACAAAATAACAATATTTTGCCATTTAGGACCGAAAATTTCCGAACTACCTCCATATGCTTATCCACATCTACCTAGCCCGACACCAGACCACACCGCACACCATAAAAAAGGAAACCAAACTTCTATGGTAGAGTGTCGGACAACACGCAGTGTCGTTTGAACTAACTTCAATCGAGTTAACGCCAATATTAATAAGAGAAATATCCTTGCAGTTACTGTGCGGATCAGTATTTATCTAGTGTGATCTGATCTGAATTCGTTACAAAACCATTTATAGGGCATAAATCTTTGAGTAGATAAATAAACATTAAATTATATTACGTTTTAGTGAATCTTATGTTATTAACACTATTTACAGTTAAGAGTGAGTTGTTAAAAGAAAAAAAACTGAGTAAAACTAGTTGTACATTCTTTCTGGGTTAGTTTTATGTGCAAAATAAGATTTATGAAACGAGTTCGCGTGAAAGATAGTGGTTTAACTAAAGATTTTAGTCGTAGGGAAAGCTGCAAACATTGTAATTAAATCCCTGCCTATATCTTTCAAGGCAGTTATATACCTTAGTTTATCATCATTAAAAATTTGTCGTTTTTATGTTCTGTTAAATTTTAATCTTCTAATATAACATTTTAAAATTAAAAATTAATTTATTTATAATTTTTGTATTTCTTGTCAATCATAAGAAATACCTACTTTCGGATGACATACTTTGCACAAAGTACAAGGGCCTCGCGAAAATCTGCCGCCCGGGGCCTCGCAATGTTAAAGCCGCCCTTGCTGCATCATTAATATTTTCCATTATTCACGCCTCGGCTTATCACTAAATCATTCGTTTCAGGATCATAGAGTCTGTAGACTTTTGCAGTGTTGCTGTAGTCCACTAAGATAATTTATTTTGCTTTTTTATCCCATTTCTTTCTCTTAACTTTGGGAATATGTAACATGACCTTGCTTCCAATTATTCTAAGATAACTAATGTTGGGTTTCTTGCCAGTCCATAGCTCACAGGGCGTTTTATTCCCTAAACTTGAAGTCACTGACATATTTCTCAAATATACTGCACTATTATAGCTTCAGCCCAAAATCTTTTGTCAAGTTTACCATCAAATAGTAAACATCTTGCCTTCTCTACAACAGTTCTATTCAACCTTTCTGCCATACCATTTTGTTCTGGTGGATAATTGATGTATAATACCATGTCACTTCAACAAACTGTCGAAATTCACACAACAGAATTCTTTCCCGTTATCTGTTCTTACTATATTGATTTTTCTTTCTTGTTTAGTCTCCACCATTATCTGAAATTCTTGGAATATTTCTGCAGTCTCATCTTTTGTCTTCAGAAAATACACAAATCCAATTCAGGTGTAATCATCTAAAATGAGAAAATACTTTGCACCTCCTACTGGCATAGCTTCCATTGGTCCACACAGGTCTTCATGAATTACTTCCAGTGGTTTAGAAGTTCTAGTGCCTCCATGTGGAAAAGGCTGTCTTGTTTGCTTGCCTTCATTACATACTACACAGTTTTGCTTGCTAATGTTAATGTGTTCACACACCATTCGCTCTACTGCACCATCATTCATTTTAATAAGGTCCTTTGCATTTAGGTGACCTAATCTTCTATGCCAATCATATGCAGTAATCATTCCCAAAAACTGTTTCCTGTCGATATTTAGCTTGTACAAGCCATCAGTAAGATCTGCAGTTGCAACTCGTTCATTATGCCTGTTATAAATATTACATTGATCCCTATTAAATTCAACAGAATTTCCTTGTTCAATCAACTTACTCACAGAGAGCAAATTTGTAGTTGGTTCCGGAGCACACACAACATTTTCCATAGTAATATCAAAAGCGTCCTTTCCAACTACAGTTGTTAAATTAACTTCTCCAGAGCACAACACTGGAATTTCTGTCTGATTCGCAACCATTAGTTTATGCACTTTAACATCATGTACTTTGTTTCTTATCCAGTCTTCATTTGCTGTGAGATGCACACTAGCCCCTGAATCAACATACCAGTCCCTTCTGTTAAAAGAGCTGCTTATAAACACTGCACTGAAAATGTTTGAAGTTTTTCTTTGTCTTGTATCATTGTCACTGTTAGGACACTCTCTTTTAAAATGTCCTAGTTTCTTGCAATAATAGCAGACAACATCCTTCTTATTTTGGTTTTCCACTACATTTCCATTTCGGTGAGAAAACTTCGGCTTACCTTGCCAACTCTTGACCTTAAAAGCGCTACTGGTGCTATTAACATCTTCTACCATATCCAGAAGCTTACTTTTTATTGCGTCCGTTGTGATTTGAATTCCTGAATGCTCAATTGCCATTATCATCGGAGAATATTTTTCTGGCAATCCTGCTAACAATAATGAACCAATCCATTCATCACTAATACCAAAACCAGTTTCACGTAATTTCTGACCATTATCTACTACCTGGTGCACATAGCTCGTCATTGAATCACAATTTTCTAGATGTATTGATATCAGTGTTCTCAATAAATTAATTCTTCTTGCAAAACCAGAATCGTCGAACATTGACTTCAGCTTCTGCCACAAGTCCACTATTGGTTTTGCTTCTTTTACATGCACATACAAAGATGGATCATTCGTTAGAATTATCTTCGCTTTTGCCTTAGAGCCTTCCGCCGTAACTACTTCTGAGATACATTTCGCTAATCCTTCGAGAATAATCACATTTTCGATAGCGAACGCCCAATCTCCGTAGTTCTCGCGACCTTTGAGCTTCGGCACATTTACTAGATAATTCGTCGCCATATTTATCATTTCTTCTCTGTGAACAACAACACACAAAGGACTTTAACGACACGTGGGTTTTATTCGGCGATTCCTGATACTTTTGATAATCTGAATCGTCTCCTGCACTGGGTACCTGGGCCCATAACCTGTTGAGTTTCCATTGATACTGAAAATAAAGCCGTGTACGTTTCAGATAGTTTATTATAATCGAACATACTGATATACTTTATACGTTAGCACATGTACATCTATACAGACGGACGAACAGGAAACGAATGACTAGTACAGCATGTAGGTACAAAGATCTTAGAACACTCAAATATAACACACGCATATATCGATATCATTTAACATGTTTTGACCAACTCAAAAGATCTCTCCCATAAATTTCACTTTTGAATTTTTTGCAATGAGGGCCTGCCTGATTATGTTGACCGATTTTGAGTCAACACCAAATTCATGTAAAATGTTCAGTAGTCAGACTCTGTCTACTGACACATAGGCTTTCTTGGATTCCACATAGACTATAATATAGTTTTTGTTCAGTTTAGGTATTCCATGCCATTTCTACCAATTAATACTTTTTGAACCCTTTTTTTTTAAAATTTACTCAAGGATGCTTGAGTCATCTAAAATAATGTTATTTTTTTTTCTTAAAACGTTAAAAAAAATATTTTAAAAATCTTATGTAAAAAAGTGAATACAAATTTATTCAAACAGCTAACATTGACAACCTGTGGTGTAAAAAAAAAAAGTAAATGGCGGCCATTTTGAAGAATTTTTATAATTAACGAAATAAATATTACTTGTACTTATCCTGTCTCTTATTTGTGTGCACACCATAGAAAAAACCTTTTTTAAATCACTATCGTCATTTTTTTAGTGCATGTTTAAAATGCACAATGGTACATTTAGCAGTTTGAACTACCATAAAATAATCATTTTAAATGAAGTGTAAAATAATTTTACCAGTTAAGATGTTTGTAAGGTTTTTATTAACATTTAAGGAAAAAAGAACATTGTTTTAGGTGACTCAAATACTTTGATGAAATTAAGAAAACAAGGGTTCAAAAATCTTAGTTTGCACAAGTGGCATGGAATAAACTGAACAAAGTCGAGCATTTAGAAAAATCAATATCTCGAAAATGGCGAGACTTTTACTAAAATAAAATTTTGTCATGTGGTAGGACATGATGTGACTATCTGCGGTTGCTGGATTATCCTTTCATTTCTGGACACCCAATTCATAAATCTTTTATAAAACTAAAGTGTAATATTAACCAAGTCACTGAGTAACTCATTAAAAAGATAATTGCTGGGACATATTTATTGAATGTGCACTTGTCGGTATTTCATGAACTCAGTTGCATCATCAGATACATCTGTAGTTACGTGCATATCAAAAGGCCACAACATGTTTGGCTCCAGTGTTAACAACTGCCTTGGATCACAGGTTATCCTCTCTTTTTTCAGTAACTTGCTTCAATGGTCAAACCTGTGATTAGAGTTTGCAGAAAAAAAAAATTAAAAGAATGGTAATATTAAACGATTTGTAGCAGTGACAACACTGTGAGCTAAATTGTGATGTAAGACATGTTTAAGTGGGAGTAATTATATCTTAATCCTGAGCGATTGTCGTAAGGAAGTACCTAACCACGAACAATCGCGTTAAAAAATTACTGAAATCTCAAATGATGAATAATATTTGTTGCAAAAGTTTTTTTACAAATCCTCAAGGTCACAAATTATGACACCTTTTACTGGAAGTCGATTCTCTTTGCAAAATCGTATAATTATGTTAAACTGAAAACAGTTAGAAACCTTTATTTAACTGAATTTTTCAATCAAAAAGTGGGCAATGCCGAAGATGTAACAGTTGCGAAGCACTGGAGATGGGTGAAGTTGTGAGTGAAATCAGTCTTCATCTGTTCTTTAATTACCGCGTCGAACAGCTTCGTTCCAAGTCAACTAGATGAGAGTAAATTAATTTCAGATAATGTCATGATACCCATTTAGAAATGTTTCAACGCATAGTTATAAAAAACAACAATTCCACTATTCTGCAAAGGACCTGGATATATTTGTTGTTACTGTTATGAAAATCAGTTTGTTGAACTTCTAGGTTACCTTTCGCGGCAAAGTTTTTTTTAAATAATACGGATATTATTTTTTTAATTTTTTTGTATTTACTGAAAAACGTCAAACTCTAGTCTTTCTAGTCGTGAAGAATATTGAACAACAGTCCTAATCAGCCAGTATGGCACGCACGCACTACCCTTCGTATCACTGTTCTAATCTGATGGTGTCCTTTCACCGTGTTCATCATACACTGCGCTGATGCCTTCCGCGATGCAATCTAAATGAGACTGCAGTGAATACACCATCAGAGACATATTGCAACCCAATTTTTTGTGTGCAAGTAGCATCTCATTTATCAATACGCTCCAGTTATGAGTCTTCATTTGCCCAGAAAATTATTGCTGACATTGTTGAAATATATCCATGTTCATCTTTCTTGTGCCTCAGGGTTTCTACAAACTTTGGGGGGTCTGCATTTCTCCAACATCAGGCCAACAAACACGCCTTCCATTACCTTTGTGGGTGTAAGAGGAGAAAATTTGTTTAAGAGGTACATAAATCATCTTCCAGTTGAATCCATGGCGTTAACGAGTTGCTTCATTGGGTGTAATTTGATGAGAAGTGGAGGAAGAAGGACATCTTCACTAGCCATCAGTTTCTTAAGTTGTTTCTCCCAGTTTCCATTTTCAACTGGGTCATTCCTTTTTCTTATAATGGGAATTTCCATCACATATGAAACACGCATATTTATTGTGGCCTTGCTGGATACCAAATATTATAACAATAATTGAGAGGTCACCACATATCTTGCGTTTATATTTCATCGTATTTTAATGTACATAAGTGAGCATATATTCCAAACTATTATATGACTCTTTACTCATATTAGTGTAGGCAAATGGGACGGAACAAATTACATTCCCACTGTGGAGTACAACTGCCATTAAACTAGTTTTGGATGTATCTATAATTAGTTTCCTGTCCTGCAGATCGTATATGAAGTTCAGAGCTCATTAAGTCAGACTCATCATGGCAGAATGTCGGATTGTCATCATTTGAAAAAATGTAGAAGAATAATGCTTTATCTATTCCTATAAAAGCATTTGTGCAGAAAGTTACATTCCTGTAATCTACTTCTGCCTTTTGTTTACTTAGGTCCGACGCACGGACTAAATCAGTTAGATATACCCATAGAAAAACTGATCTCGTCCAGCCATTCTCTGATTCATGGTATCATTTATACCAGGAGAAGATACTGATCCTGGTTAACACTTTCTTATTAATGTAGTAATGTATTAATGTTTGCATCATGGTGCAATAAGTGTATACTTAAATTGCAAACAGTGAACACTCACAAATATGACTGTCAAAAGCCAGCAGACGGTGGGTGTAAAGTGTATTGTTCCATTTGTTGAAGCAGCTCATTCCATGAAGAGTTGGTGGAAAGCTGGAAGGTGGATGGTTTATTTATTGGGATCAACACGCAACCCCAACATTGTTGCTCTCACTATTATCAGATCCCGTAGCTGCTACGACTATAGTTGTGTTCTTTATTTTCGAGGCACCCTCAGCCATAAGTGAAATGTTGACAAGACTCGATTTTTGATATTTGATAGCGTTATTTCTTCCTTCCAGTTCTGTGAATTGTTCAGCTACCTGCGAAGTGTGTCTGCAGTGGACGGGATAACCATAGGTTAGATAATTATTCACTGCATTTCCAGTTTAAGCTGATATTCTCTGACGTTAGTGAAATGAGTCTACTGTTTGATTCACATCCAGCTGCTGATCACATTCAACTACTGCCATTCTACAATCATTTTTCGTTAACTATGTCAGCTTAACAGCAAAGTGAATTAATAATTCAACAGAGGATACGCGATAATGTAAGGATGATCACAACATCAATTGCAAACCAAATTAGTAAATTAGTGCCAAATCGGTCGCACAATGTTAATTGCATCGATACTGGCACTTCATTTTCCGATGAATCAGTGAAATTCTTAAAAATGTCATTTTTGCTAATAAAGATGGTCGAATGAACTCACAAATGGTGTAAAATTATTTTATAATTAACCATTGTATGGCTTCGATGGAGTCTAAAGTAATATATATTTTTTCCCTCGATCTTCATCCCAATGGATTCACCTTGTCATTTATTTTATCGTCACTTTCGATCAATTCTTTCCGAATAGCAGAAAAAAAAAGTGTTTTCATTCATATTTATGTTTGGTAAATTGTGTTTGGGTTTACCTGATTGCTCTCTGTATCAATCAATAAGAAGACGCCGTCAAGCTTCTACGTACAAGATTGACTTGTCTTCAGGAATTAATTACATGTCGGTTTGATTGGGCGCTTTTGATGTGAATACAGCTGTGCTATATTTTATTGCACTGAGTATTCTTTTCTAGAGCAGTGGCTACCAACTAGTGACAGGGGTACGTGGGGTTGCTTCAAGGGGTACGCGCGGTAGTACCTTGGCTAAGATAAGATCTAGGAAAACTGAAAAAATAACAACAATTAAACCAACATTACTATTGGCAAAATTGTATTTTAAGACGAACAGCATGTGAATTATCTTATTGTATTGCTGTCGTTGTGCGAAGCATTCGACTGGGATGAGCGTGTTCATTAATTTCTCTATAATTTCAGCTGTAAGGGGTTATTCTAGGCTGAGCTCTTTCTCTCGGGGAAAACTAATTGGGAACCAATGTTCTAGAGGTAAGATAAATCAAGATTGTGGTTTATTTTTCTTTAAAAAACTGTGTATTTATATACAGAATAACAGTTTTATTATTTATAATAAAATGGAATACAAATGTTCACATCCATTTTTAATATTTTTATTAACCTTGCATACTATAAAGCAGTGGTTACAAAAATATACCACGTTGGTAGGTGGCATTTCCTCTTGGAAATGGATCACCTGAGGCCACTTGTGATCTAAGTGGTTCTTACTTGTCGGTATACTGTGGGTAGCCGAGACCCAGCCTTGTTGTTACTGCTGTTGTTTGGTGTTATGTGGCCGTAGATTGGCTCCAACTCCTCGTAGAGGTGGCTTTGACCATCTGTTACTTCAATGTACTCTGCAGGTGGCATACGAGGTATAATCGGCAAAGGAGAACCACGCCACGATCTGTAAAACACATTATGTGACCATTAGTCATTAGACACAAAAATCTAAACGAAGGTTGATATCTATGGTTAGGTTTCGTAAATATTAACTTACTACTTATGTTTGTTATGTTCAAATCGTTTCAAGCAACTTGTACCAAATGAAAATGAAAATTACAACCTCACTATTGTCGTTTTCATTACTTATATAGAGGAGAAGTGTTGGTGATGTTAACAGAAGTGATACACATATTCTGCGCGATGCATATGCAACTTGTCTCGGTAACGCATTGTGTCCTTTATCAAATGACTTGTGTACTCATTAGAGGTGGGCAAAGTGTCTCACTAAAAAGAGCGGCGCTCATTTGAATACTCTGTGAAAGAACTAATTATTTTCAATGGTTCACTAGCTCAGTTTTAAAAAAAGAGCGGCTATATACATTTTGAGTGTAGTATCGGTTCGTTTTGTTTACATTTATGCTGATTTCTTAGGTCAATCTCACATTGCTTATTTTCATTTATTTCCGTATTTATTCTGAAACATTTTTGTTTCTTAAATACTACTGGATTACTTTCACGCAGAAAAGCCCTTTCAAAGCATCAGTGAAATATTGTTCGGATTGGTGGGAATATTTTAAGGATAGTTTGAGGATAGTTAGTTTTACATTAATTTATTTGCAGACACAAAGTGTAATTAAGTTTAAAGAAATTTTTGCTTTAAATCAATGAAGGTTTCTGTTCACACACAAAAAAAAAAAAAAAAAAAAAACTTTTTTGCCATTCAGCACCCTATTTCTTTTTTTAGAGCAAATGTTTCCACCTTTTGAAAATAATCTTTCACAAGGCAAGCTTGTAGTCGTTATACACAAAGAGAAGCGGAGCGGGACGTCAGATTCGAAAGAACTAGTTGCCCAGTGCCACTGCTCCGCGCTGTGCTGAGCGATGGAATCACAGAACGTCGCGAACGAACTAGCTCTTTCCGCGCTGAGCGCTGTAATCGGAGAACGTCGCTATTCGCGAACGAACTAGCTCTTCTCGATCTATGGGATTTCTTAATTTTTTCAGAGCGGAGTGGATTAACAATAAAAAAACATGGGTCGGGCGAAAATGGCAAAGCCGATACCGACTTATTGTTGGCGCAGACTCAATTGAAGTTAAGTTCAATCGAAACCGACACACCACCGTCATTACGGCTTCCAAGAACAACTATCGTTCGCTTTTAGTGAGCGACTGCTCACTCGCTCTTTCAAAAGAACTGTTCCAAAGAACTGGTTCACTCGTGAAAGACCCATCTCTAGTACTGATCAGTGCATAAAGGCCATACAGCACAATCCCCCTCCGTCAAAGAAGAAGCTGTGATGTTGACAGTGCATGTCCTTGCCACTGGTGGATCGCTCCTCTAATGTGCCTTGCGACCTCTTGTTACAGCTTCCTGTCATGTGATTTTCATTTCTGTGATGTTCGGCCACCTAGTAGCTCACCTACACCCAGCAGTATAGTATATTAGCTGTTATGGTCAAGCCATGTCTGAGATTATAGGTTTGGCTCTTAGCCAAAAAAGTCTAACACGCCACAGCTAACGATTCGGAGGCCCAAAGCATTGCAAGGCGTTGTCGTCAGACATCGCTGCCTTCTAAGTTAGCGCTCGAAGCTCGTTTACATAAGGGATCATGCTCAGATGTGCCCGAGGAACAATCAGTTTGACATTTCGAGTCTAGTCAGTCAGCAGTCGTTAGACATCTCAACTCGGCCTAGGAGATGATTGGCCCACCTCCGCAACCCTCTTCCATCACCAATGTAAGCATATCATCCAGCAATAATCCGATATGGTCTATTGTAAGGAACTATCAAGTAACCTTCCTGTCCATGTTCGATTATCCTATGTGAGAACACTTGTAAATAAAATTCTCTCTCATCACTGGTTCTAACATACTCTGTCATAGTAATGTAAACCCTTCACTTGGTGATACCCATTTCGAATTCCATTAGTGTAGTATATAACTGGCTATCTTCCAGTCTCTGGACGTTAGCAAAGCGCGTCTTGCGGAGATAAATCACTATGGTTACCATACAGTCAGCGGGTTGTAATAGCCCTAATACCTGAATTTTGAATAGCATTGTACTGTATGAAGTATTTGTAGTGAGCTAAAGTTTGCTTGAAAGTGATTTGATATGTTTATTTTGTAATTTCTTGTAAATCAGTGTATATAGCCTTTGTTTTATGTAAGAAAATTGTTTAAAGTCAATTTAATATGTTTAAGAATCGAATGGTGCAGTAGAATTTCTTAAAAGTTTGTAATTCCATGTATCAATGTAAGTTACGATATCTACAGGACAATTTTCTACAGTTTGAGATGATTTCTGTAAATAATTTTGTATTTAAGTATCTCTAATTACTATTTCGGATCATTTTTTAATGTTATTAATTAATTTTGTATCAATTCCGATTGTTTTTAATATGTTTGATTGTTTGAGTGATTGTTTATGATCGAGAAATATCGGGCGGATGCCTTTGAAGAATTCTCGTAATTTCGATAGAAACTATATAAACAGATCGCCTGGACAGAGTATTCATTCAGTTAGTAAGTCAGTTTAGTTGACAGTATTATCTTTGCAAGTGCATCTTTGGATTGTAACTGTGCTTGTGAATATCGCAGACTTGTTGATTTGATCAAAATAAACGAACATCAACACAACATTTCTTTTGATGGATTTTTTTAAATTAATTTATCAGTAATTAAACCACCCAAGAACCTTAATATGGCGACCGTGGACAGTGACGAGAAGTTATTAACATCTGGGAGATGTTAATCTTCTAAAAGAATCGACAGCAAATTACGACGAATTATCGGCAGTTTTACATCAAGTAGAGGTTACAAAAGCTGCCCGAGTTGGAGAATTTCGACGGTCGAATTATTCGGCGATAACTTGGAGCAGAGTAAAACCAGTGACTAAACGCAGCAATCATCAGAGATTTTCCATCGGCGTCGGGAACCAGGAGAAATTTTCCGTCAGCAAGAGGGTTTTCTTTGGGCCTAGAAAATCGTCGTCGTCCAGCAGTGAAGTGTTTTGTGTGTGATTCAGTGTTGACCAGAGAAGAAAGTGCTGTTCAGTGCTGATAGCTGAAATTTAATGTGACGAAAAGTGTCTAAGTGATACAAAAGTAAGTACTGAATATTCAAATTTTGTTTTGTATGTTATTCTGTGGCAGATTAGCAAAATTTCGATCAAGATTTCTTTTAAAATTGATTTCATAACTAATTGAAAATGGCTGATAGTCAGAATCTACAAGCATTTTTAGAATCTTTTGTAGCCAAATTTGACGCTAAATTTTCTGAATTTACAAATGAGTTAAAAAGTGATAATGATAACAAATTTTCTGAATTTAAAAATGAGTTAAATCTTGACAACAAATTTTCTGAAATTAAGTCTCAGTTTTCCGAAATTGATGGCAAATTTGATAATAAATTTTCCAAATTTGATAGCAAATTTTCTGAAATTAATTCTCAGTTTGCTATAATCAATGATCAGTTTTCTCAACTGCAACAAAACAATGACAAAACATTCTCTGATTTGACTAAATGTTTTGATGTTAAAATCGCAGAGCAATTTCAGGGTTTTAGCTCTCAATTCAAGGAAGATATTAACAATTTAGACTCTAAATTGGGGAAGGTAGTAACAGAATGTAATGAGAGATTTGAAAAGGTTACAGAAATTTGCGAACAGAATAAGACTGAATGTGTAAATTTAATTTATAAAGAAGTCAGTGAAAATTGTGATAAGATGAGGGAGGAATATGTTCCTTTATTCCAAGCTAATGATGTTAAAGCTAATGAGTTGAGACAGGAAGTGTTTGGTATAGGGAAAAATGTTAATGCATTGGTAAATCAACAGGAACAGTTAGCGCATGGATTAGAAAGTAATGAAAATCAGTTAGAAAAAAAGGTTACTGGGTTACAGGTTCAGTTAAGTCAGATTCCCTTAACAGGTAATCCAGTTATCAGTGCTGACATTAAGGAAGAATTTGAATTCTATGATGACAGTGGAAGACTTAACCCTATTGAGTTTATAGATAATTTTGAAAGATCAGACTATTTTAATTTGTTACCCGACAATAAGAAAATTGCACTTGTGGGTAAACATCTAAAATCTTATGCTAGGGCATGGGGTAATAGACAAGCTAGGGAAGTGACTGACTACAAGCTATTTAAAGAAAACTTTTTAAAACATTTTTGTTCGACAAGCAGGCAGATTCAGGAAAAGAGGGAATTAATGACTGGGAGGCCCTATAAACCTGGTAGGGAAACTCAGCATGATTTTTTTCATAAATGTTGGATCCGTTGTAAGTACTTAGACCATCCTTATGGAGAGGAAGAATTCATTGATTTGATAGGAGCTAGGCTACCTCAGCAAACAAGAAATTTAATTGCCACTTTGGATGTAGTAAATGTAGATAGGGTTTCTGAATTGTTGAGACGCTTGGATGCCCAGGAGTCATTCAATGAACAACATTACCACCATCAACACCATAGGAGGGGCAGCAGGAGTCCCCCTAGAAGGGGTAATGGTTCAAGGGATGGTAGATCTAGGGGATGGGTTCGTGATAATTACTCAAGGAGGAATGATAATGGGGAAGTGAGAGAACAGAACCCTCAATCTGAAAGGGAGAGGCAGCATGGGGGGCAGGCAAACTAAAGACCACCCCTGTGATGGGCCCCGCAGTGGTGGACAAGAAGGTGGGTCCAGGTACCAACTGCTATAGAGTTAATACCATTTTTATGAATAATCCCAGAGAAGATTTATTGGAAGAGGTAGAGGATAAGGATGAAGTCTTAGATAAAGTTCCCATAGTGCAAATTAATGCTTTTAATAAACAAATAGATGCTCTCATCGACACTGGGTCACAGGTTTCTTGCCTTGCTGAGGGATTATTTAATGAAATTGAAAGCACCAATCAAATTGAGGTGTTACCCGTTAGTAGTATGACAGTTATTACTGCTACTGGTTCTCGAAGTAAGAGAATTAAGTGGGAAATGTTGTTGGAAGGGTGTATGGGGACTGTAAATGTAGAAATACCCATGTATGTAGTCCCTAAGTTGAATGTTAATTGCATTTTAGGCATGGATTGGCTTACAAAAGTAAGGGCTTTGGTAGACTGTGGAGAAGGTAACTTACGGATTAAATTAGACAGTGGGGAATACTGGGTTGATTTTGAGAAGACTGTTTGGAAAGGCATACAAGAAGTGGATCACGTGAAAGTTAAATATAAGAATGCTGGTGTAGCTCGAGTTTGTGACGAACTATTACCACAGATTTGTGTAAATGTGTTAAGGCAGAGTAATGAGATTAATAGTCTGATTGAAGGTCAGGAGATGAGTGAAGGAAACGTTATTAATTACCCAAACAGTATGAAACTATTGCCGTCAGACCAACAAGAAACTCTGAAATGTCTAGTTGAAGAATATAGGGACGTATTTTCTGTCAAACCAGGTCTAATCAAAAATTATGAGTGCAAGCTTACTGTAAAGTCTGAAGAGCCTTTCTTTATTAAGCCATATCCAATCCCTTTGACAAAAAGAGATGAAGTGATTAAGGAAATAAGTCGAATGTTAGAGTGGGGGGTAATAGAGAGGTCAAGGAGTCCTTACAATAATCCCTTGGTGGTGGTAATAAAACCGGACAATTCTGTGCGACTAGTTCTTGATGCTCGCACATTAAACAAGCATTTAATAACAGAACGGGACCATCCTCCACCTATCAGTGAGTTGTTGCACAGGTTTAAAGGTAAAAGATATATTTCGTCTATCGATCTGACTGCGTCCTATTGGCAAGTCCCCCTTTCAGAAGAATCCCGGAAATACACTGCCTTTCTATTTGATGGCCGTTGTTATAATTTTCGAGTGTTACCATTTGGGTTAAATATTTCTGTGGCTACCTTTATTCGTGCTTTGGATAGTGTGTTAGGAAAGGAATTGCTTGAACAAGTAGAAATATACGTAGACGATATTCTTATAATGTCAGAAACACTTGCGGAACATTGGGTGCTACTTAGAAAAGTTTTAGAAGCATAGAGAAAGGAGGGGTATGACTATTAAGTGAAAGAAATGTACATTTTTGCAAAAGGAGGTTGAATTTTTGGGCCATCGTATTACACCACAGGGGATCTTGCCTAGTAGTGATAAAATAAATGCCATTAAGAATTTTCCCCGACCTAGAGATAAGAAACAACTACAGAGTTTCTTTGGATTGTGTGAATACTATAGGAGATTTCTTCAGGGACAAGCTTTAAATAGTCCAGCTTTAAGAGAATTGGTTAAAACAAGTGTTAGGTGGGTGTGGTCCTCAGAATGTGAAAGAGATTTTCAAAAAATCAAAGATGACTTATGTAATTCCAATATCCTCTATTATCCAGATTGGGATTTAGATTTTTGCCTTGCCGCAGATAGTTCTGACTACGGTTTAGGAGTTCATGTCTTCCAGGAAGCGGAAATCAATGGAGAACCGGATTTTAGGACTATTGCCTTTGCCAGTAGAAAACTACAACCAGCTGAAACTAGATACACAATTACAGAAAGGGAGGCCTTATCTATTTTGTGGGGTTTGACTAAGTTTAGGTACCTACTGTTAGGTAGAAAAATTATTGTATATACAGACTATAAGGCTCTTTCATTTTTATTAGAATGTAAGTTAGTCCACAGTCAGTTAACCCGTTGGGCATTGGTTCTACAGGAATATAATTTAGAGATTCGGTATAGACCTGCTAGTGAAAATCAAGTTGCAGATGCTTTGTCACGTCTACCGTTAGGTCTAGATTCCGAAAAGCGATGTCTAGGACCACAGACTGAGGTTAGAATTGCCTATCTAAAAGGAGTACCATATGAAACTGAGGTTAAGTATTCCTTGAGACAAATCAAAGAGGAACAGGACAAAGATGTAGCTATAACAGAAGTAAAAACAAATCTTGATAGCCCAGAAACAGAGATAAGCTTCAGAAATATTATACTTTGCATGGGGGAGTATTGTTCAGAAGGACTAGTGAAGATGAAGATGGTTGGAAGTTATGGCTTCCAGAAAGTTTGGTTGAAAAAATTGTTTGGCATCACCACTATAGTTATGGGCATTATGGGCCATCCAAGTGTTACCGAGTGTTAAGGGAAGATACATATTTCTATAATATGAGAAGGAAGATTTCCAAGCTATTAAATTCTTGTCAAGTTTGTCAAAGATCTAAAATAGATAGTGTTAAACGAGTGGGGAAAATGCAAAATATCATCCCAAGTAGCGTATTGGAATTAGTTTCTGCTGATGTTCTTGGCCCGCTACCTATGTCTCGGGGAGGGGTGACCCAGGTTTTAGTTTTATTTGATGTTTTTTCCAAGTTCGTTAAACTTTACCCTGTAAAGAAGTCTACGGCTAAAATTTTGGTTAGAAAAGTGATTGATGAATATTGTCAGAAGGTAGGTAAACCACAGAGGGTGCTTTCGGACAATGCCCCGCAATTCACTAGTAGAGTGTGGATAGGAAAACTTGAACAAGAAGGGATAGAGGTTATACATACTTCTGCTTATCATCCAGCAGGAAATCCCGTAGAACGCCTAATGAGGGAAATAGGACGTTGGTTTAGGACATATTGTACAGACCAACACAGTAAGTGGGCATGTGAAGTAGAAAATTTTGAAAATGTAATTAACTCTATACCTAGTGATACAACTGAAATACCACCCATTGGCTGATGTTTAAGAAACCGGCTAACAGGTTAATTCGAGAATGTGTTAGTTTTCCAAATAGAAAGAGTTTCAACTATGAGGAAAAGGTAGCTTTAGCTCTTAAAAATTTAAAGGAGAAGGCAACAAGGAGAAAGAAAAAGCATGATGAAGGTCAGAAGTGTATAGAATATAAAGTGGGTGATTTGGTGTTAGTTGAAGTGCATAGTAAGTCATCAGCTTTGCGACAAGAGACTCGTAAGTTTAACCGTTTGTTTGAAGGCCCTTTCAGGATAGAGTCTATACCAAGGAAAAACTCTTATGAGCTAATTGACCCTGAGAGTGGTAAATGTAAGGGTGTGTATAATGTTGAAGCCCTAAAACCCTTTTATGAATAAGTGGTCACTTATGAAATGTGCCACTATATGTGTAGATATCTAATTTTGTAAATAAGTTTGTAAATTGATGTATGTAAATAGTTTGTGTGAGTACTTAAGTTCAGATGCAGATGTAATAATACTGAATGTGTAAGATGTAAACATTTCACGGTATAAAGCAATTTGTGACAGTTTTGTGCAGAAACTTTTGACATTTTCATGATGTTGTGACTTTCTACAGTGTGATGACAAGTTATCAGCTGTAAATTGTAAACAGACTGTTGTCGTAAAAAAGCAGACATCAAGTGTGTAATTTGGAGTGAAAATAATTGTAACTTAAGGTAATAGCTTTGAACGTTTGTTGTGTAAAAACAGTAACTGAATAAAATGATTGGATCTGAAAAAAGACAATTATGGACTATGTCCAGATGTTGTATGAAGAATTGTATTTGTTCATTGTAAAAGTCATTATGGTTGATTGATTGTAATCTGTTCGTGTCTGCATTATGTGTACATTCAACCTGCTTAAATTCATGACGGATTCAATCAATTTTAACTGAGTAAAATTAAGTGAATCCTGGGGAGGGGTTGTAACAGCCCTAATACCTGAATTTTGAATAGCATTGTACTGTATGAAGTATTTGTAGTGAGCTAAAGTTTGATTGAAAGTGATTTTATATGTTTATTTTGTAATTTCTTGTAAATCAGTGTATATAGCCTTTGTTTTATGTAAGAAAATATGTAGAATTTCTTAAAAGTTTGTAATTCCATGTATCAATGTAAGTTACGATATCTACAGGACAATTTTCTACAGTTTGAGATGATTTCTGTAAATAATTTTGTATTTAAGTATCTCTAATTACTATTTCGGATCATTTTGTAATGTTATTAATTAATTTTGTATCAATTCCGATTGTTTTTAATATGTTTGATTGTTTATGATCGAGAAATATCGGGCGGATGCCTTTGAAGAATTCTCGTAATTTCGATAGAAACTATATAAACAGATCGCCTGGACAGAGTATTCATTCAGTTAGTAAGTCAGTTTAGTTGACAGTATTATCTTTGCAAGTGCATCTTTGGATTGTAACTGTGCTTGTGAATATCGCAGACTTGTTGATTTGATCAAAATAAACGAACATCAACACAACATTTCTTTTGGTGGATTTTTTAAAATTAATTAATCAGTAATTAAACCACCCAAGAACCTTAATAGGGTGTTTGTTACGGCAAATATCTTGCTTATAATATGTCATGTTGGATGTGTAAACTCAGGGTTTCGATCTTTATGATCAGCCACACTGTAGCTTTAGCGACTATAGAGACATTTTTTTCTGGTAGCAGCTAGGGTGTTGAACTCTATAAAGGGAGTAAGTATTTGTGCGAACGCGTAGTTGGTTGTAACTTCGTTTCTGAAGATATCACTTGGAAGGTGCTGAGTTTTTTCGTTCTACTTTTCTGTTCGGCGTACAGTCGTGCGCAGGCTGTCGGCTGAAACATTAGGTATGGTCCATCAGGCAGAGGGGAGAGGCTGGCCAAGTTCATCAGAGGAGAGAAGGAATCACCGAGACACGGAAATCAGCGGTCTCCAAGTTCCAGAAAACAAGGCGGGCGGTAAAGACGGCCAGACTGGTACAGCGCGAGGAGTTCCACCCCGTACTGTCAGAGGGAATGAGATAATGAGCCAGGGGTACCGTAATAGACATTTCCACGTCGCCGAGCAGTAGAAATCAGCATAAACATCTACCACTGCGTCAAAACGAAGACAAATTAAGGTCGGCCATGTAGAATGGAGCTAAATTATCAGTTTAAAAGAAAAGAGGACTTCGCGAAGCGCCGATTCATGGCCTAAAAGGGCACCAAGAAGTATGAATGGAAGAATGGTTTATGTATGCGGTGTACCGTACTTTAAACTGGAACGGTAAAACCGTAAGCAAAACGTAAAAGCTGTCATAAGATAGAGGTAGATATTTAAGTTGATGTAAGCGCAAGTAGAAGCGCAGTTTATTGTGTAAATGGAAAGCAGTTGTTAAGTAGGATCAGGATATGAGTTGTAGGTAGGTGCCATAGATTAGGCACCAGCGTGCATTACTGTGCTAAGCAGGCAGCCCGATTGACTGGAACAGCCATACCAGCCCAATATGGCGTCCACGTGGAGGGCTTGCTTGGTCACGGTGACGCTACTGGTTGCATTCTGGACAACCAACTTAAAAAGTTGCATCGTGACCACCTCAGCTGAAGCACGTTGCCTCCTACCTGGACCGTGAGCAGACAACTACTGCGTGGCTGCCACCGCAACGAGCACACATCAGCAAGGCAGTGCATCCATGGGACGGATGCCATATTTTCTGGCTCAGGTACCAATGGTTTTGTGTGTGTGTGGGATTCTTCTTGGTGAGTTGCATTGAAACAGTGCGGTTCGGCTTGTAATACATGGCTGTTGCTGTTTGTACCGTCGTGACCCCTACAGCATGTCACGGGGGTAGGAGATGATATTGAGCTCTGATGCCTCCAGCCAGCTTTGAAATGCGCTGCTACCGGACGAACAGAATACCCCAGTTGCCAACCTAGAGGACAAGAATACAGAGTGCAGGGACTTTCTCAATGGGTGTGACTTTCACCCACACTTGCAGGTCTTTGTAGTTACTGTGGTTTAGACGACACTGGAGAACCACGGTTCCAGACAGAAGTGTGTTCAGTGCCTTCTTCGGAGATTTGAAGGCTTTTGACTGCAGAATCCGAAACATCATGTATCTCGCAAAGCGATTTTTCTCGCTTACAGGTATTGCCTGATGTACAAGTCGCCTTAGCTACAGTGCGTATTTGACCATGGCTTCCTGTATGGGGCTGCTATATATGCTTTCTTTCTGACAATTTCAAATCGGGACTGTTTTGGCGACAGATTCAGGCAAGGGTGTTCGGTGAACTAGCTAATTTGTGGCTGATAGTATGTTATACCAATCCTGTTCGCTTCTGTAACGTTACGTGCGTTATAAAACTAGAGATTCTACTGCGCAGTATGCATCCTGACGTAAGTAACGTGAAAGGCAATTACCAGTGGTATCAATTGCTATAAAACTTAGGCAACCCTCTAGTAATAAATAACCAGCACTGTATGACACAACATAAATAGTGTTTAGATTACCGAGCGTGGCGGTGTAACGGATAGCGTTTTCACCTCGCATTCGGGAGGACGACGGTTCGAATCCCCGTCCAGGCATCCAGATTTGGGTTTTCCATGGTTTCCCAAATCACTCCAGGCAAATGCCGGAATGCTTCCTTCAAAAGGCCATGGCCGAATTCCTTCCCATCCTTTCCAGTCTCTAAAGACCTCGCTGTTGAGAGATGTAAAGCAGTTAAAAAAAAGTGTTTAGATTGACCAAGGATAAAACAATAAAAGTTTTATGAAAAATTGTATTTTGTTCTTTGGGCGTGGATGCACTTGAATAATGATTGCTCTCAGAGAAAGAAAAGAAAGATTGGATTACCGTGGTAAAAGATTAAAATACAATGGAGATCGTGTGGTGCTACGAATATTAGTAATTGGTGAAAAAGAACCTCTCAAATGTAGTTTCTTGGAGGTGATTAACAAAAGGACAGCAATAAAATTTGAAGCTGTTGAAAATAGAAATGACTAGATTATTTAGTTTAGTACAGGAAAGATTAAATTGATAAATAAATTTACAGTTTTGTGCCATGGTGACCGTGACAGGACTTGAATTTGTGTGTGCGCATTCTTTAGGTTTTGTTTTTATTTGTTTTTGTTAGTATTAAGAAAAAATAATTTTAAAAAAATTTTCTATATTTCCTACATGCATAAACTAATCAGACATCGATTAAAACTAATAACGACACTATATATACATTTAATGGAGAAAACGGTTACTGTACTCAGAAACTACTTTACAACAACTGGTTCAAGCACTAGTTATGCAGAGAAATAAATTCGCTCGTTCACTAGTATTTGCTGATGATTTGCCCAATACTTGCGTATAAGACTTTAAGTTGTATTAGTTTGGTTCAGAAACAGATACTGACTGCAAGGTGATGCGTACGAACCTGACTAGCGTGGACGTACCCACGTACTGCTGCTTGCGGCGCCACCGGCGGGCCAGCAGCACTGCGCCAACTACGGCCAGCGAGGTCGCCGCAGTGGCCACAACGCTACCAGCCACGGCCCGCTGCAGCGCCGAGCATGAGCCATAAGGTGGCGCCCGCGGCTTACTCTGTGGCACTGTGACAGCACGCACGTCTGAATCGCTCTCTTCAGTCACTCGAGACTTACTCTGTGGAGTATCCACGTCGTTACTCGGCGTGGCGTAACTACTCCGTGACAACCTGGGACCGGTCACTTCTGAAACGATGTCTTCGTCGAGTGGAGGCGTTCCTTCTATTGCATGTGAGGTTGAATTCGGAGTGTGTAGAAGTTTCACGATTTCCTGTAAAAGGTAATTTTTAACAACATTTTGTTGACTATTTTCTTATCAAATTAAATAAAATCAAACATATAAATTAAAAGAGGTGGAAACAAGGATCTTTTGATGAGTAAAAAATGGATAAGGAGAAAATTGAAGTATTGGCAAAATAGGGATCACAGAATTTATGGGCGACAAAAACACGTAAATATTTTGTGAAAGCTTCTGCACCTCACAGGATTAATTTGTAAGGGAACCAAATAAGTCTCCGTAAAATTCAGTAATAATGGAGTGAATATAGCTCGCTGGTAGGCGGCCACAGCCAGTAGGTAACACGTCCAGGTATGTGCCGCATCAACAACCCGACACTTGGCCGCAGTGAGCTGCAAGCAACATATGATGTGAACGCATACTACCAACAATATCACATTGTGCCTCATTTGCGCAACTGGAGTCTAAATGCAAGATAGCGGAGGTGCAGCTAACATATTGCGTGGGATAGGAGTTACGTTTCGAGATTGTGAAACTATCAGTGTATAAATAACTGCAATAAACCGGATCTTATTTTGTAACTTCTGTTTCTTTATGTAAAACCTTTCTAATCCGTATCAGGCTATCATCACTCAATCTAAAGAACTTACGCAGCCTTTCAATTAAAATATATAACATCTTTAATAGACTATAGTTGTTCTAGCAGCTATTGTCCTCGCAATTTGGCAATACTGTGACAAGAAGAAATATCAAGCAAACGATACTATCGGAAAGATTGGTGATCAACGCCAGATAGTCAATCGATCAATATCCACTCGGCCACCCAAAGCGGAACTTTGGCGTCATATGCGGGACTCAAACCCTGCACCACACACATAAACAGAGTTCCCTCACAAATTAGTGTACTGCGTCTACAAAAAATGTATTGAAACAATATAATTGCCAAGCACCTTAGCATATTAACTAAGAGTTGACACTTTACTAACATATTATATAAAACTGCAAAATAAAAAAAATAAAACTCATTTAAGATAATGGGATCCAAATAAATTTTTCGGATGGGAGGTGGTACTCTCCACCTGCCCGAAACTGGTACTGACCTGTTGAAATTTGTTTTAACTGCTTCTTTATAATGTCCTTTTCGCGTTTTGCACTCTCCTTTTCGCAAAAGTGTTCACGAATTAAATAAGAAATGCCGAAATGTGATAGTGACGTTCAGCTATTAGATGCCGCTGGCGCTGCATGAGTAATGACAATTTTTTGAAATGATTTTTAAATCATTTGTTGTAATATTTTCTTGCCGTTTTAGCTTCACTCTGTTGTATAACATAGCACGAAATTAACACATAAAAAATATTTATACAAAACACAGTACAATGAGGCTCACAGTATTAGAATCGATATAAGCAATCAAAGAAAATCGATTGCTTCCTTTGTTATCAAATGCTTCATTTCTGAGATGGATGCCACAGAACGAATTTCCCGTAAACTTTTTACTCTTTGTGCAACCGAGTTTCAATTCAACCACAACTGCTATGACAAAACGTAGGTACCTGTTTAGGTTGATCTGTACCAATATTTTTGCAGTGCTCCTAACATTTCGCGGTTGCTGAGCGTCTCATATTTCGGCATTCTTAATTTAATTCGTGGCGACTTTCCGAAAAAGGAGAATTTACCCGTCGGGTCATTTCTGCCGTGGGTGGAGACTCACCCTGTTTCACAGCCACGTCATCATTAGGTCCACCATAACTAAACTGTGACAGTATGTGATCGTTCACCTCTCTGGTGGATGGAGGCCAACTATGTTGCACAGCCTCTTCGTTACTTGGTCTATTGTAAGTACTCTGTGACAAGTTGCGATCGCTCACTTCTCGAGCACCCTCTTCCTTGGGTGAAGGCTTCTCTTTCTGTCCTGGTGGAGGTGCTCTCGCAGTGAGCATACCTTCTTTAGTTTCCTGTAAAAGATAATTTTAATAATAACATTAACAGTTTTGTTCTATTTTATAAACTCAAGTAATGATATCAATTATCTACATTGTCCTTATAGTATTCAAACAACGATGCAGTATATCTTAAGCTAATGATAATCTTTATGTATTATTTACTTAGTCACAAAATACGAAAGCAATGTTTGTGAGTATAACTCACGTGGTAACTTCTCATTGGTCAAGTATTACTATGGCTTCGTCTATAGCCAACTGGCACTTGCGATCAAGACTATGGTACGGGACAAAGATGGATCTACAATGTTTTGTGGGTAATGCAGACGCAGAAACGAAGACAACAAGTAGAAGACGTATCTTATGCCCCGAAAAAATCACACTCTTGACATTCTTTCAGCATCAAAATGGTTTTTCAAACATAATATGAATATTGTATAGTGGCATGTGAAATTAGTGTTGGAGACACGCAAAATGACGGCAATTTAACGTGACGCTTTTAGCCCCGGTGTCTCTTGAGCGTCTAATGGAACATGCAGAGAGTGGTCTAAACTGGGAAACATGTGACGTGTATTTGATGTCGTCATTTCTTCTCATAACCTGTAGGAGATATTTCGGAGGGAGATGCATACATACTTAACCCAAAACATGCTGTTTATTCTGGTAGGAGGTTTAGTACTTACGACACGTACTTTCAAATCAGAGCGTTGCAAGAAGGTCAAATGGCGAGAAATGATGACTGTTAGCAAATGATAGAACTGAATTATAATTAATCCTGGAACTTTGCCAAAATTGTGTCCTCACAATGAACTCGCAGAAAAGAAGCCTCAGTGGAAGTGGGGCACTAAATCCCATCAAACATTTGAAACTCTAATTTCTAGGTTGTGCAAAACAACAATTTTGGCATACCCACTTCCAGGAAATACATTAACTATCGATACCAATGCTAGTGAATTTGGGACTGAAATCTCGTCGAAAGACGTTGAGATCAACATGGGCATCCTGAAATGAATTATTCTCTTGCGCGAAGAGAGTTGTTAGCACTGGTAAAAGTCATATATCTTTTCCATCAATTTCATTAGGAGCAGAAATGCAGAGTACATGGCTTTACCACTTTGATAAACCAGAATAAACAAATTCCATTGAAAGACTTCAAGAGTATGACATTCAACCCAAGCATACATTATGGAGTCAGGCTTTTATATCTGGTGCCCTCTCTCGAAGAAGTTTGAAAACACTAGCAAACACTGTCGGAAAGCGGTGAAACGAGAGGGCAACGAATTATTACCTACCAAGAAGTTCCTAAGAACAATAATGCTATCCTGATTTAATAAAAGAAAATCAGTATATGCTTAGAAAAGCAGAGGTCAAAATATATCAGATCAAAGCTCTAACACAAAGTTTTTTCTGGACGCAAAGGAACGCTAATGTATTGGAATTTGTGTCCTTAAAAGGCGCAGAGAATGCATGGATGGTAAAAATAACGTATTGAAATTATTATCCCCAGAAATACTAAGGAACTTGTCCTCTGTAATTTGTGTGAAAGAATTTCTGAGGGACGTCTGGATACAAATTTATTCCTTGAATAATCTGCATTCAAGGTTCTGGTGGGAGTAATATAGAAGGAAAGTGGAGTAGCAGACTCAGAGCTATAGGAGTCGACAAGAAAGACGAGATGTCGGCTCTAACAGTATATCGTTTATATTTCACTTATTAGTTAATACAATTAGAGTGAGAACACAATTATTTTAGAACTATGTAATTTAAAAATAAACACACAATTACAATCACTAATTAAAAACCCACAGTTAATTCCTCGAGAGCTAATCCACAGAAAATTTCAAAACGCAGCTTGAATATGTAAGCCCCAAAAAAGTCTATAAGGAAAAAGAAAATAGTTATCACACCAAAACACCGATTACATTTCAGTCTACCGTTCGAGCTGACAGTTCTCTTTTAAGTGTAGATAAAGGGTAAATTAGAGGTGTAACCAGTATGCGGTATTCACTAATTACACCCTGGCCATTACCGTTTCTGAAGAAAAACTTCAAGTCGCACTGTAGTCAAACAAAATACAGAACCGCTTATTAAACATTGCTTGTTTATGACTCTATCACATGCGCACGCTGTCTCACAGGTTTCTCTTCTCAACACTCTCTGCAGGTTTTGGTCAAGCAGTTTCGTTTCACTGACTAGCGAAAACAACCACCTCCAAAAGATACTCTGCGTTTACTCCGTGGCGTGGGCCGGAGTTTAAAGTAATACATAAAACAAAAATTATACCAACAATTTCAAACCGATCATGTTTGAAAATCCTTTCTTATTGGCTTCCACATTGACTCAAATTCAATAAGTATTACATTTGCGCAGGGTATCCAAAAGCTAAAGAAAACTCTCAGTAGTCACCTCAGACTATATTACAGGTCGATAACCCGTTGCTTCGCTGCACTGACTTAAAAATATATTTAAAAAACCAAGAAGATAATTGATGATCTCAATTAAAGAATAGTGGCTCTATACGGTGATCTGAACATAAAGGATAGGCCTATGGAAAGATACATAAAGAAGTAGATTTCGCGTCTTGATATTTCTACAGGTAGCAAAAGTATCTTTTTATAGAACCTACGAACTACAACCTAATCTAAGGATGAAAAGCAGCGACCCGCTCTGGAAGAGACAACAGTCCAAGAGGGAACATTTTCTTTTGTTGGTGACGGTGTCAGGGACTGTGTTAGTTAATAAACAGTAAGTAGCCTTCACAGTTCAGGTAAACCACTAGATTTATTCTTTCACTTTCAACATGAAACATAAAACATTCCCTCATCGGGGCACCAACCAACAAATATTCTGAAACTAGACTTCTTTTCCTGTAGACTGCAGAATGCGTGGAAGAGAATTATTCATTCTATTCTAACCGAAGTAATAACTTTCATGTCAAACGGGAACCAACAACGTTCAACTGTCTTCCACTTCATAGAACATAATTATCTTTGTACATAGAAACATTTACAACTCTCTCGTACCGTTTCTGTTGTTATGCTACACCCCTCTCGTCAGAAAAATGTGACGAAAGAGGCATGCTGAATTCGTCAATGGAAATAGCTAAAACTACTGCTAATATAAATATATGCAGCTTCTTTTTACAAAGAACAGATTAACCTAGCTGGCTGGTGTAACCCCCTGAAAATATACATATCACTTAAAGATACACTTTTATCATGAATATATGGACATGAACAACCAAATAACAATATGAATGAAACGGTGGAGGTATTCAACAGTCTTCCCCCAAGAGTAACGTTTCTCGCTCACACATGAAAGTAATATTGTAACTTTAATCAGTCCCTTAAAATTTAACACACAATACATTGAGATATTGCTACTTGGACCAAAATAAATTTGACACTTGTTCATTCTGCCGTAGTTATCGGCAACTGTTCGACAAAGCCAACAATACTGTTACACATAACACTGAACGTACATCAACACTTGCAATCCTGTATGTAGATATCTACACTCAAAACTGGGGTATTTACATGGTATTTTAGTTTATTAGGTGCGTATAAATCGCCTTGGCGATTGTGCAAAGGTATCCGCTCGCTTGAGTGAAAGACAAGTAGAATGATAAGACTGGAGATTTTCTCGGCGTTGTAAATGAATAAAATTTTCTCGAGTTTCTATTTATTCAAGTAGAATGATTTTGGGCCTCATCTTTGGATCAGATTTTAGAGTGATACAAGGAGATAAATTTCTCTGTCGCGAAATATAATGTTCCTTCACAGGGAAAATTAGTTAAAGCGCGTCCTCTTGTTCATTGTTTCGTTCGGAGTAGAGTGAATGTTTCAGGCGCTTCACGAACTACACCTTCGGCATTTATTTCTAACACGAGACATGGTCTTCCTGTGCCGTATTGACCTGGCATCTCCCCATGAAACCACCTGTATTGCACCAGTTTCTTTTCCCATGTCTACCTACATATGAGTGGCATGGCTTGTAAGCTCTGGAGTACTCCCTTTCATGCTCAACTTCACTCCCACCAATGTGAGCCAATTGCTGCCTATCCTGAAATCCCGATTGCTCCCTAAAATTACATAAGGTTCCATTTCTATTTGCAAAATATCTTTGACTGATTTTTTTTTGTTGCTCCAAGCACTATTAATTGTCTTCCCCTTGACAGGCCATCCAACTATCTTCTTTTCCTTGTCTATACCTAACATTGTTTTACATAAGATCGTTTCTTCCCACACTGAATCAACTTGTTCTTTCACTTTGCTCAAATCCAAACCCACTCTCGCTGCTGTATCTTCATCCTTCCTCACGTCCTGAGCCAAATGGCATGTCTTTTCTTCTAAATCTGGCTGGTACTGGTAACATTGAGACGAAACTTTCACCGTCTGTAGGGTGCAAAGTTCCTGAAAATTCCCTAAATCTTCCCTAATCTGAACCAACTGAGATGCATTACTGACTATCTTTTCATTTAGATCCGACAGTTTATTCTCGACCTTTGCAAATCTATACTCAAATGACAAATTTAGTGAGTCTACTAATTTGCTATTTTCAGTCTTAAATTCTGCCTTAAGGGCAGAGTGACTTTCTCCTGTTTTAGCTTGAAGGGCACGATTGTCTTCCTTTAGTGAGTGAATGCCAGCCTGAAGGGCAGAGAAACATTCTTCTAATTTAGTATGAAGCTTAAGGTAGTCCTTTTTTGCGAGTGAATGAGATTGAACAAATCACTCATACATATATCACCACCTTTCGAGACACCTTCCATTATCAGACACTCCGAAGAAAAAACAGTTAAGAAAAAATATTTCGGCTCAAATACGCAAAGACTTGAAAGTAAACAAGTGAGAGATACTGACTAAACAAACTACTGCACATGCAGAAGTTCAAAACTACTCAAAAGCAAATCGTTCACTTTACTAACTGTCAAAGGATTTCTTGTCTGTTCTGACAAGAAGTATTTTTCTGTCATCACCGATGACAGAAAGTGTAAAAAATTAGCTTTTGTTAAAGAAATTTCAAAGGAATTTAAAAGGGATTATTTAGGAATAATTGTTATTAAATTGCTAGGGTAATACATGGGTTATAATTCCTATTTTTTCGATGTATTCACCCGGCTGCTTGTCGAAACACGTCGCTGTTCGTCAGCTGTTGTTCCTTGCAGTGTGTATCCTTCACTGGATACTTGCTTCACCACGCATTGAAGCGAAGCAGGGCGGAGGAGGAGTGAGGAGGGCATGGCCGGAGTGGAGGGGGCATGGCCGCTTCCATACAGACACGGGGAATATGTTCAAAAACCTCAAGGGGACTCTAGGATAAACGTGAAGCTGATATCTGGTGATGGATTATTATGTAACTCGATATGACAAATAAAAAATGAAGAATAAATTTTTTTGATATTCTGCTTAGTTTTCGAGATATTCTGTCCCAAATGTGAAATGGTTTTGGTTGAAATTCAGAAGAAAAAATTGGTTAAAGTCAAATTTGATGATGGATTCTTATTTAAAAAGACGAGACAAATGAAAAATAAAGAATAAAATTTTTCGATATCTCACCTAGTTCTAGAGATATACTGTATCAAAAGTGAGGTTTCTTGAGTTGAAATGGAGAAGAAAAATTTCGCAAAAGTCAAATTTAATGATCGATTCTTATGTAACACGACGAGACAAATCGAAAATAAAGAATAAAATTTTTCGATATCTTGCTTAGTTTTCGGGATATACTGGGAACATCGCAATGTTTGGAAGCGCAATACCGCTGCTGCCGCCATGCGGGAGAGTTTAGAGCCTGCTTCACCGATTTAACGTCACTTCTCCTCCATATATTTCCTTCCTCCATGTACCGTTTATGTTGTCATGCTACAACTGGTATGAATTACCAATGGAAGTGATAAATAATTTACCAGAAACTCTGAAAGAGTACACATTTAAAATTGTACAGAGCAAAAGTAGGTGGGTACAAGAGTGGGGAAAATGTGTGTCTATGTAAATTGTCACCTGAGAGTCCATTACATCGAAATTAAATAAAAAATTTAATTATGGAACTTGAAATATAAATGTTTTTATGGACAAAATTAAACTTGGTTGGCGGAAATTAAAAAATGGTAAAATACAGGTCAGAAGGATTTGTGCGCCATAAACACTGAAGCATGCTGGGAAAGCTTTCATACTTCACAACGTAGTTGATAGTTTAATTAATGTACGGAGGCTACGTAATTAAGTGTATTGTTAAATATAAATCTTAAGCTGCTTAGCATAATGACTGAGTTTTGACAAATCATCACTTACATATTGCATCGAGTTGCAGAAAGTAAAAAAAAGTTAAATAATGCAGTAGGCACCTAATAAGTAATGTGTTGTACCTGTGTCGGCGGTGGGCAGTAGCCAGTCATGCGCGACAACAGGACGGACTGCCCCGCCGCGTCCTCGCAGTCGACCATAATGAAAATGGTGATGCCCTTCTTGTCGCAGTACTCTCGCAGTCTCTGCAGAGGACAGCCGCAGCGCAGTGGGTTTTCGTGCAGCCTCAATGACGTCAGACGATCCAGTCTCGAGAAGTGCTGTTAGATATACAACAGTTAATAGTTATGGCGACAACTATTGCGAGGAACTTTCTATGAATGTTCCCTCTCATTAAAGAAGTTTAAGCATAAAATCAGTTGTCTTCAACTGTAATAGTTCGACCACAATGTGCATGAACATGTTGAGCAGAATATCAGTTTCTAAAAAATATGTAGGTTGTATGACAAAGAAACTGGCTTTCTTGTATAGTACCATCAAAGAGCTCATACTGATGTAGCTCTTATCACTCACGGCGCCATATTGCCATATATATCTAACACTTTGTCAGATGCCTGACGTCACTCACCCTCACGGTCAGAGTAGTTATCCTGTTGTTCATCAGGTCGAGAACCTCGAGAGCTGGCAGCTCGCTGAACGCGTCTGGGTCGATGAGTTCCAGCCCACAGTTGGCCATCCATAGGCTCTTGAGGGAATTAGACCTCAGTAATGGACCAGAACTCCTCTAGTAATCTGGGAAGAAAGATGGGGATCATAGTCATTATGTCAGTAGTCGCAATTATTTATAAGCCAAATAAATTCAGTCGCCACCGATGCTAAATCAATTTCTCCAAATAAAAGTACAAAAAACATAAAAATTTAAATACTTTACTGCATGTGGGTTATATTTCAATAAAATAAAAGATAATACATAATAATAACAAAATAAAGCATAATAATAATACAACCCTTTAATTAACCCACTACCACTATTTTACTGCTAATTGTACTTCGCTACTGCTAACTACGGTATAAAAGTCAGTTGTTTTTTTAGGACAGATCCTCAGCGGGATCCATGTCCTCCGGAATTCCTTGAGGTCTGGCTCATCGGACGCGATTTCTGGAATGGCCAGGACCATCCGGGGTCTTGAGACGGGTCTGCACCGGCTTCCGGTTGCTGTGAATCCCAACTCCTAATTGGGTCAATACGGTGCTGAGGAGGTTTATCACATCTCCTTTGTTCTATCAGTTTTCAGTTTATTTCCTCCTGTATAATTGCTTTTATATCTTACGAAAGGAACTTAATTTACGAACCGAACTTAATATAATAGTTGTCTCCTTTACATTTTGCTGCCACATCATTTTCATATTTTTTTAAGTGATGAAAATATACCATAATAATAATCTCCTATCCCCCCTTTTTCATGGCACGCGACACTAGGTAGTCAATAGCCTAACCGCTCAGTAGGCGTTATGTCTTCCTGCTGATGTGCTAATGCTTTGTGAGGCTAGCCGCCGCATACCACACGCTGACTAGGATGATAGAGTGGGAAACTCAGCATCAATAGAGTTGGAAGTGAAGAAAGGAGTCCGCAGGCTAGTGTATTTGCAGGTATGTGAGTGGGAGTGCCACACAAGCAGCCGCGTCGCGCTTCGCTCTCGAAGTTTAGTTCATTTTGATAGGGAAAAACGAAACGCAGAACTTTCAAAAGTCGCGACGGTGGAAAATTAGTGTTTTAGTGAGTGTGTGTGAAAGTGGATCAATAATAGCTAATCTAAAACCAGCTCTGTGAACAATTATTTGGTTTGCGATTGGTTGCGGCAGTCACCGGCTTCGCCGCACAGTTCAACGCCTCGCGACGTCAGCATTTTGACAGCTCAGCGGTGTCCAACAGCTGCAACGTAAGTAAAAGGCGCTCGTAAAACAATGGCAGCGGCTTCCTCAAGTGCAAATAAAACCAATGAAACCCCAATGCTAGCTGAAAAATATGAAAATCTGGTTGGCTATTTAAACGAAAACTTGGGCAAAAAATTAAATGAAACGCTACTCCGTGAAATTAAAGACAAGCTTGCCAGTTGGGCGGTTGCGGTTTCTTTTATAGAGGGAAAAAGCTCAGAATTAAACAAAGAAGTAGAGAGGCTAAATAAAACAATTGAGGAACTTAAGTCAAATGGAAACACAACTTGTCGGCCAAGCTATGCTGTAGCGGCCAGTAAGCCAACTAGCTTAACAAAAAATAGAATCACACCCGCGAAAACAAGTTCTCTTTTCGTGAGTTCAAGATGTGGCGAAAACCCAAAAGTAATTGTGGAACAAATTACCAAAATAATCAAA
This sequence comes from Vandiemenella viatica, assembly GCA_031002005.1. NCBI lineage: Eukaryota > Metazoa > Arthropoda > Insecta > Orthoptera > Morabidae > Vandiemenella > Vandiemenella viatica. Next base: position 767,437 of record JARYHS010006964.1, read on the forward strand.
CCATCAAAAGACAAAATAAAAATTAATAAAATAAGGAGTACCAATAACTCAGTAATTATCGATGCAGAAACTAAAAAGGATGTCAAAAAATTGATGGAACACAAAGAATTAAATGAAACACTAAAATGCGAGCTTCCAAGAAAGAGGAGACCATTGGTAATTTTATATGATGTACCAAAACATCTGGAAATAAATGATTTAGTAGATAAAGTATATGAGCAAAATTTTGAAGTTAAATTATCAAAGGAGGAGTTCGCAAGCGATTTCTGCCCTAAATTTAAAACAGGACCCCGTGAAAAGCCTACCGTTCATCACGTTATAGAAGTAAGCCCAGCTATGCGCAAATTATTACTAGAGCAACATAAAATTTAGGTGGAATTCAGTGCAATCAATTGCAAAGACTGCACCGTGGTACCAATTTGTGTCAAGTGCAGAGACCTCGGACATGTGAGTAAACACTGCCAAATGGACATAGAGACTTGTAGTCATTGTGGTCAGAACAATCACAAGCGTGATCAATGTGATAAGAAGTCGATGCCTCAAACGTGCATCCCATGCTAGAAAAGAGGTAAGTCATGCAAAACCAAAGGAAAGGATTGTCCCACGTATCAACTGCTACTGCAACGCCTAGTTAACAGAATAGATTATGGCTAGTCTACAATTCAGTTGCAGGATAGATCAAGAAATGATGGAGAATATGGCAGATCTGATATACAGAGCAGTTGAAATAGCAGTTGGAAAAGTGGGAATGAAAAATCAAAAGAAGAGAGGCAACCCCCCCATCTCGTAGACGAAGAAATGCTGCAAGAGCAGAAACCTTTAGGAAGAAGAAGGCGATGGAAATGCAGAAAATGATGGTAAGCGCCAGCGTGCAAACAGATCAGCAGCTGTTAATAGACGAGCAATTAGACGAAATTTCCTCCACTTCTGACTCGTCTTATTGCCAGCGTTTTGTTAGAGGCGGTGGGCTCGGATATTCAAAAGAAAATGAATATCATCTTCGCAAACCAAGTATGCGTACCAACCAGCCAAATAAAACACCCGAACTTTGTGAAAAGTCAACCGAATGCCATTACTGCAGATCCAGCGGTATTGTAAGCCGATTTTGAAGATACACTTCGACTAACTAGACTCGAAGAAGTGCATACACTTACACTTGCCCTCCGACATTTGACAAGAGTCCTCCATCCTGGCGGTAAAAGCATAACGTTCCCACTACCTTCGGCAATTGACAAAATACAACTGAGAACACTAAATCTTCCAACAGATCCATCTCAGCTCCTCACACTAGTTCACAAGATTTTCGGGAGAAGAGGAGAAATATTTGACCCTGAGGAAACATACAAGCAGTTTGTCATGACCCATGGACGCATTCTGTTAGATACAAGACTACCTTGGCCCCAGTGCAATGTGCATACGAGACACCCGTAATTTCTATGTTAAAAGTTACTCAGTTGAATCATAAAGGAAACGCCATGGTTCTGCATGAAATCAGAAAGGTGGCTGAGGAATTGAAATCAGATATTATCTGTCTACAAGAACCGTACTCCTGGCAAGGAAAAATCCCGCACATGCCTGTAACATCACGAATAATCACAGAGGGCAATAACCCAATGGCTGCAATAATCGTTTTAAATAGACAGATAACAGTCACAAAAATTACGCAGTTATGTGATGAACACACGGTATGTGCTGAGATAAGAGCAGCATGGGGAAACTTCATAATGGTAAGCATGTATTTCCAGTACAGTGACGAGATTTTCCCATACCTAGATAGAATACGGCAGATAGATGCAGCTCTGGGAAATTATCCACTCGTTATTGCAGCGGACGTCAATGCAAAGTCTGCTCTTTGGCACAGCAAGAAGACTGACAGGAGAGGGCAACTTCTAGAAGAACTGTTAAGCGAATTGGGTCTAGAGGTTAGAAACCAAGCATATAATCCTCCTACTTTCTGCAATAGTGTTGGCGCAAGAACAAATATTGACGTAACAGTTACAAACATTCATGCGGGATATCTGCTTTGGGGTTGGAGAGTACTTGACAACATGACAACAAGTGATCACAATTTGATTGTCTATGAATTGGGCAGAACGCAGACAGAAGAAAACAGTGGCAACGGAAACATTAAAACAGCATATAACATCAAGAAAGCTGCATGGGAAAAATTAAGGAATGTGTTCACTCCCGGATTTGCCAGAAAACCACTTCGATGTAGACAAAGCCGCAAGAGAGCTGACATCTGCAATACAAAGTGCCATGAAACTGGCGATACCACTAAAAAAGATGGTAGATCCCACTGACAAAATATGGACAGAAAAGCTTGAGAAACTACGACTAAACATGAGAAGAGCAAGGAGAACGTATCAACGAAACATGGTGGCAGCAGACAGAAGTTTCCTCCTCGAATGCTACAGACAGAAGAGGCAAATTTTCTAAAGACGCGATGAGAGAGACAAAACAAAAATGCTGGGAACTCTTCGTGAGGGAAAATCTCATGAACAATCCATGGGGTATTCCTTACAAAATAGCTGCAGGTAAAATCAGGCCTCCCACAATACTATCCACAGTAAAAAGAACAGATGGACGATTAACCACGAATTGGAGAGACACAGCGGAGGAGTTATTAAAAGTTTTGCTTCCTGATGACAACCCTGAAGAAGAAACAGTAGAACAAGCTACACTACGAAGGAACATGTGGCAGCCCTGCTGGAGTCAAGAGGAAGGAAATAATATCACACCCGAAGAAGTAATAACCGCGATAAACAAAATGAAAAAAGGAAAGGCTCCCGGTCCGGATGGAATTCCAGCCGAGGTCCTGCAGGAATTAATCATAAAATTAACCCCCGTCCTATGCAGGCTCCTGAACGAATGCCTATATCAGGGTAGAGTTCCGGGAATATGAAAGAAAAGCGAGGTGGTAATTCTAAAGAGAGGAGACGACAAGGATCCTCTTCAATCGAAATCTTACCGGCCGATTTGTTTATTGAATGTGCTTGGCAAAGTTCAAGAGAAGATTCTATGCAAAAAATTACAAAACCACCGGGAGGTTCTGGGAATGAATCCTAGTCAATATGGATTTAGAACCGGGAAGTCGACAGAGGATGTCATAAATCGGTCAATGGAAATAATTTGTAGCAGTACAAAAAAGTATGTAGTGGGCATATTTATTGACATCTCGGGAGCTTTCGACAACTTATGGTGGCCCGCCCTATTTGAATGGCTGAGGGAGATTGGTTGTCCAAGAAGATTATTCTACACCTTCAGGGACTATTGCAAATTTAGAACTGCTTCCTTAAGATGCCAGAACTCGTTCATCACGAAGACCCTTACTAAAGGATGCCCGCAAGGTTCAGTTTGCGGTCCCATATTCTGGGATATAGGGATGGAACCAGTGATTGAACTATTACAAAGATTACCTGAACTTCTAGGTCTAATAGCTTTTGCTGATGACCTTTTACTACTCGTGGAAGGAGCAACAAGAGCAGAAATTGAGTACAATAGTACTCTAGTACTTAACTGCCTTAGCCAATGGTGCAGTAAAGTCAAGCTGAGTTTAGCACTACATAAAACAACATTTATGTTGCTCAAGGGCAAGCTGACTCGAAAACCTACTACAAGAATCGACGGTAAATCAATTCGTAGAAACCCAGTGTGCAGGTACTTAGGCATTCAATTGGATGAACGTTTAAACTTCGAAGCCCACTTAGAGAAGACAATAGAAAGAGCAGTGGCGGTCATGAATAAAATCATTAATATTGGCCAACGAAAATTCACTGTTCCAGTCCAAACAATAAGACTATACCATGACGCAATTTTATCCTCTTTAGTGGGCTACTCAGCAAGTGTGTGGACAAAGCATCTAAGAAAAATAAAACTAAAACAGCGAGTCACATGTGTCCAACGAGGAATACTTTTAAGATTGACAGGAGCATACCGAACCTTGGCAACAAATTCATTAACTGTTGCCATTGGTGTATGGCCACTGGACCTTGAAGTAAGGAAATGGGGTGCCATATACTGGCTCAGAAAAGGGAAACAAGATAAGGTAGCAGAAATTGTAGGCAGCGAAGCAACATCGGAGATGCACATTCGGAAGCCTCTATCGGCGGAATGGCAACAAGAATGGAACAACAGTGAAACAGGTCGAAGAGCATATGATCCTCTTTCGTAGAGGAGAGGTTAAGGTTGAAGTACCTTCAACCCTCTCCCGGATTGGTACACTACATTACAGGCCACAGGCCATACAATAGCTGGTTCCGAAGTCGAAATATTGTAGATTCAAACAGGTGCGAATGTGGTGAAGAATGTACGCCGGAGCACGTGGTATGGGAATGTGAAATAACAGCCAGTTTGAGAGAACACCAACAAGCTCGGCTGCAAGGTAGGAGAATATTTGACATACTGCGCGACGAAAGTTTGTGACATTTTCTGGACGAGGCAGCTGATCTAGCCTCAAAATTTTGGAAGGAGAAATTTATAAAAAGGAAAAATGCCGAGCGAAATCAAAGGCCACAGATAGCAGAAGAGGAGGGAACAATGATGCTGGAAGGTTGACTTTCACAACACCGGATTGACGGAAGATATCCTTCGACAATGAGCAACATCAATCGTCGGAGGAACTTCAGTGTGCCCCAGAGAAGCCGTCTTCTGAGCGACAGCTGGGGCCGTCTTGGTATTCCAGGAGGTCAACTCTTGATGGCCGGGGCGGCTGACTTTGCTGCCGGTTCCAGGAGACTCTACTTTCGGAGCGCACTCAACACCAAGAAAAATGAGCACTAGTGGACCGAAGTGCGGCTGTGACAATTGGTGGTGTTAATAGTAGTATTAGTAGTAGTAGGAATGATATTAGTAGTAGTAGTAGTAATGTTAATAGTAATATTATGGACAATAGCAGTAGTAGTAGTAGTAGATATAGTAGTGTGGTGCCCATTCTGTTTAATAACAGTAGATGTAATAGATATTGGAAATTTAATCATAATTTTCTTGGATTCATTGTTTATATGTTAATACGATATATACATATATATATATATAGGATAAAATATATGTACATGTTAAATAATGGAAATAAGGGCCCAGATTAGATACTAGGTGCTGGGCTTTGTTGCATATGGAAAATAAATAAATAATAACTTTTCTTTCATATTATTTGTCACAGTTAAAATGAGGTACAGAACACACAACAGAATGTGCATATTTATTTCTGTTATTTAATTAACCCCGTATGTAATTTACGATGGTCTGACAAGAGAAAACAGTACAAAATGTCTTCTGGAATCAAGTTTGGGAAAAGCAACGTGCTACTGGGAGGGGGGGAGTAGAGGCAAAAGCCACGTCGGGCTACGTGGGAGCGGGGGGGAGGGGGGTTAACTGGAGGCCAAAAGGGAGCTACGTGGTTTATGCACGCTCCCTTTATCACAACAGCTTCTGGATGCTGGATTTTAATTTATGCCAGGCACGTAGGCATTCAGTTTAATCCTGGGTACAATAGCTTTATTATTTTACAAACATCAACACTGTCTCAGTTGAGCAACATTACGTCGATAAATGATGTTGCACAAATATTATGTTCGTCTGAATACGATAATACTCACTTCGGGAGAACGTAGGTTCGAATCCCCGTTCGGCCTGTTTTCCATATTTTCCCGAAACGACTCTGCGACTACATGGGTGGTTCCTTCGAACAGGCATGACTGAATTCCTTCTCGTTCCAGTCCTTTCCTGCATATAATGAGCTCGACGACAGAGCATTCCGACCACGAAGGAAAAAAATATATGGAGACGACGCAAGAGACCTTCACCACGCATTGAAGTGAAGCTGGCCGGAGGAGGAGTGGGGGGCTTGGCCGCATCCATACCGACACGGGGTATATGTACAATAACCTCAAGGGGACTCTAGGATAAACGAACGCCGCAATCTGTTGATGGATTATTATGTAACTCAATGAGGCAAATAAAAAATGAAGAATAAACTTTTTTGATATCCTGCCTAGTTTCCGAGATATTCCGTCTCAAATATGAGATGTTTTTGGTTGAAATTAAGATGAAAAAATTGGTCAAAGTCAAATTTAATGATGGATTCTTAATTAAAAAGATGAGACACATAAAAAATAAAGGATAAATTTTTTTATATATCTCGCCTAGTTCTCGAGATATACTGTCTCAAAAGTGAGGTGTCTTGAGTTGAAATGCAGAAGAAAAAGTTCTCAAACGTCAAATTTGATGATGGATTCTTATGTGACACGACGAAAAAAAATCGAAAATAAAAAATATCGATATCTTCCTTAGTTAGCGGGATATACTGTCTCCAAATTGGGAGACCGGGTTGGGACGAGGCCTGGACCAAAAATTAATTCTACCAAAGCCAAAATGAATTACATGGTGGACATGCAGAATGGATATTTCAGTTTTATTACAACCCCTTGTGGTTAGGTTGAAATGCGGCCTAGACCAGAATAAGAATAGCTATCTTCTTACCATACATCGTAAGCTTAATTGGGAATAGCTGGAAGTAGTTTCCATCGCGATACACGTTTTGTCACAAACATGGTTCTCCTGAAATTACTAACAATAATAGATAAATTCTTTGTCCCTTATGCAACACAAGTTGCCATTATAAAACACTTATAAACATTAGAAAATGAAATAATCACAGCATCAAACACAATGTGACCTTTGTATTTGTATGGATTCGCAATATGGCCGCTGCCGCCACCTGCGCATGCGCAGTATCAGCCGAGAGTTTAGAGGCGGCGTCACAGATTTAACGTCATTTCTCCTCCATATATTTCCTTCCTCCATGATTCTGACTGGACACGTAGACGGAATTAGGGCTCCAGCGGTCAATTTCAAAAACACGTTTTACATCTGAGTAGTGATGGTGGTTTCCGTTTTCTAAATTTTTCTCTGGGTCGGATGATCATGTTAAGAGTTGTTTATATCAATCAGTTTTCTGTCGATACTTGGTAATACTGTACTATATAAGGAAGTGGTTTTTAATCGATTTTCTCACTATCCATGCTATTGGCAGTTTAGCTGGCGGCTCGCCTGCTGGTCAATTCTGGTATTAGTTCTTGTAGTCACCAGCCTAAGTCAGGGGTGGCCAACCCGCAGCCCGCGGGCCACACCTTGCCCGCCTTGAACATTTTTCCGACCTGCGAGATTCATAACACTTTTACAAAATATTTTTTATATTTCGTTTTTAGTGTTATATATTTCTTTACAATGTGCGTCTAGTGTCATTATTATTATATATCTATGCTTACATGTCAGAATAACAGCAAACAGAATAATAACTCATTATGTTTTAATTTTTTTACTTCAAAAATTGTCTATAGTCTAATACGGGGATATATAATTTTATATGTGGCCCTCGGAGTTATGATGCATTTCCGAAGTGTCCAGCAAGATCATTTGGGTTTCCCACCCCTCCTCTAAACGTATTACTATATTTCTCTATAACGGCTAACGATCAACTTGGTCAAATTTACCACATTTTTTTTAACTAATTGCATTAGCTAAAATGTGTGTCTCTTTGCCTTAGGTGTGCATTAATGATGTGAGGTGTTTTTCCGGAATTCCGGATCCCCCTCCCCTCTGTTCAGACTTCGTGAGATTTTGTCGGACCTCCCCCCAACTGTAAAATGATGTGAGATTTTGACGGAGACAACCCCTACCAATCGACCTCCCAAGTTTATGAGACCATTTTTTATTTTTTGAAGGTTTTTTTTTGCTCTACCATTCTACAAGAATTTCGAAACCACACGTGAGATTTCTGTTGACCCCCTCCCCATTGGTGAGGTTTCGCCAGACCCCCCCATATTTCATCTCAGGTAATTAATGGACTGTATAGTTTATTGTCGTCTGTTCACACTTGGGAATAGGCATTTAAGGGCATTTCTTAATATTTGCGTTTTCAGTTTGGGGAGAAGAAAAATGAATTTTGGTAAAGGTTTTTTTGTTGTGTCATATGAATAGGGAAATCTGGTATGTTCTTTAGTTGTTTCTGAATTACAGGTGGGGCAGAATAAAATATACAAGTTCGAGCATGAGTTTTGTTATTGTATTCACACCTTATTAAATTAAGAGAATCCTGGTGGCTAAGAGAGGCAAAAGATCGACTTGGTAGAATGTTTCCTATCTTCAGTCCCGATCTTTCCAGTTTCCGGTACTGTGGATTTATACCTAACCACAACGCTTTGTAATTATACTGGTAGTACCAGACTAAAAAAAATTATCGGCCTCCCACTGTGGCATTTGGGATTTGAAGTGCACACAAATAAGTAGAAATGAGTAGTAAGGGTTTATAAACAGAATAACTACAGTATCAAAATGGCGGCAGAGGTGAGGAAATGTACCACACAGCTGTGGCGTATAGTTGGTTGTATTAATTCTTCAACAACCCTGTATATAGATTTGTTTTATTATTGAGATTTGAATGTGTTTGACGCTGAGGTGATGGGAACGGGATGGAAAAGAGACCATGGAATATCAATTCTGCTGCATAGTTTCTTTATTACTTTTGCGATGTAACAAAATAAATATAATCATTGTTTAGAGAGTGCAGATTTTTCAATTGCCTGGTGTTGTACCAGTGGATGGTCTAAACATAAAGGCATCTATCAGGTTTAAAAACTTTGCCGCATATTTGATAACTGGACTAATTCGTTAAATGTAGCTGAAGATGAGCTGTTTCTACTTGAGCAGCTCCCTCAGCTCTCCGCTGCTCAGGTCGTGCGCCGTCCGTCCCCTCTCGCTCCTCGCCGTCCTGTCCGCCCCGGCCTCCAGCAGCGCTCTCGCCACGGCGGAGTGACCCCAGTTGGCTGCGAGGTGCAGCGGCGTCCAGCCAGCATCGTCCCTCGCGTTGACGTCTGTGGTCTCCAGCAGCAGCCGCACCACCTCCACACGGCCTTCCTCTGCCGCCAGGTGCAGCGCAGTGTTCCCCCTCTTGGTTCTGGCAGTGGAGTCCGCGCCGGCCGCCAGCAGCGCTCTCACCGCCTCCTCGTCACCGCGCCACGCCGCCCAGTGCAGCAGCGTCCACTCACCTTCATCTCTCCCGTTGACGTCCGCCCCCGCCGCCGCCATCGTGGTAATGGCTCTACTCCTGCCCTGCTGTGCCGCCCACAGCAGCGCAGTCCACCCCTGTTGGTCTCTGCCACCCCCGGCTCCCGCCTCCAGCAGCGCCCTGACTGCGCGCACGCTGCCCGTGTCCGCCGCCAGCAGCAGCGGCCTCTCGTCCCCCGCAGTGGTGTCCGCCCCCGCCGAGCACAGTAGCTGCGCTGTGGCCGCTTGTCCCGCCGCCGCCGCCAGCTGTAGCGGCGTCCTGCCCTCTGTGTCCCTGCTCTCCGCCTGGGCCCCGGCCTTCAGCAGCACTCCCGCCACGACGGGCCCGCCGCCGCCTCGTGCAGTGCAGTCCACCCATCACTCTCTCTCGCCGCCTCCAGGTCCGCCCCCGCGTCCAGCAGGATCCGCACGGCGGCGGGCTGGCCGTGCCTCGAGGCCACGTGCAAGGGCGTCAACGACTCGTCGTCGACTGGCTCGCTGGCCAGTCCCGGCCGGTGCTGCAGCGCCATCCGCAGCAGCTGCAGGTGTCCCGCCTGGCACAGTGCACGCATCACCTGGCGAGCTGTCTCTGGAGCCTCCAGCTCGCGCTTTATGATCTCCAGCTCGCTGCAGCTGATGGGACCAACCTCCAGCAGGTTTTCCAAAATATCAGGAAACTACCATACAGGTTTGGAAACCACTTCCTTCATCGCCAAAGCACTTAACGACAGTTTTGCCGTCTCGTCCATTGGAGACCTACTTGAACATATTTCAGTATAACATTAGCACACATCACACTTATAAAACATCAATATTATCATTGTTAGCAGCACTAATTCTTTTATCTTCTGGCTCCAAACAACTTAAAATATAAGTTACAGTATTTTATTATTACTGTATATTTTCAAAAAACAGCACAACATTTTATTGCCTCTCATGCTTTTCAATGTACACAAATTACACTTAACTCAAAACATCAATTCTGCAAAGAACTTTCTCTGAGACAGAATATTTTCTTTCCACAATATGACGGGTGGTAGTTTGGCTTTCGAATCATATTCTTAATTTCCTGCGGTATACCTTCCAAACATTCATTTTTAAAGTCATTACTGTCATATTTTATCAACTGGCAATATTTATAGAGGTTGTCATGTATTAAGTACTTTCATAACATGAATAACTACAGTTTGAATGGAATTGTTACATATGCAATGGATTTAAAACCAGTAAGTGGAAACTTGTGCAGTAGTCCTGTGCAGTGTAATGTGTATTCCTCAAGTTATCAACTTGACAAGTTGCATCTTCACAAAACTCACACAGTTAGCAGGTACCTGGCAAGAGTCTCCCTCAGGTTCTCTCATCGTCCATGTTGTCTGGGTGTAAGGATCAAGTGAGGAGGGGACTCGGAGTGCAGTGTCCTACGTAAGAATAATGCCATCTCGAGTCTATCCCAGGAAACAACCATAAAGTATTGTAAAGCAAATACTGACAGTAAACTCTAATTTGAGTGTCATGAGATATAAAGTAACTTACTACTGGATCCGATTGTTTTTTAAAAAAAAAAATTCACTCAGTGACTGAAATAGTTGAAAAACATCAGAATGGAAACAAATACCACATTAAAGGAAATGATGGTGATTACTGCTCAGTCACTCTGACCCTCACCACTGCTACTCTGTCGAGGGTTAAACACGATTTGATATTCCAGCCCTCAGCATTCACTGTGTTCACTGTTACTAAGCGAATCAAAACACATTCTATCTATAGCAGGAATCCTAGAGTTTTACAGAATTTTTTTCAAGTACCTACATTCCTTATAAAGTATTATAAGTCATTATTTTTCTGACGTATACACTTGTTAAACATTTAACCAAGCATATAATATACACAATACAAATCCAGAAACTGAAAGGTTGGATTTATTTATATCTGTATAAAATCAATCGGTTTGAGGAACTTCACCTCAGAACAAAGGGCAACAGTGTCTAACAGAAGAGAATATTTAAGAGTGGAAGAAGAAATGTTTATTGAATAACAAAACATAAAAATGAGCATGAATCCTGCAAACCACAATACTGATGGAAGATATTTGTGAGAAGAGAAAACAATAGAGGAAGAAAGTAACAAGGCAGCAGAAAACAATTGAAGCAACTAAAAAAGGAATCATCAGCAGCAAAGAAGGAACTTCAAGAAACTTTATAAAGTATATAACGGCTGGACAGGTAACACAGAACAATACCACCACAAATTTCTAGGATCGCGTAAAGAAATAGAGTCAACATGCGCACAGTTAGGTATAAGCATGGGTAGAAATTAAGGAATCACTTGAAAAGGGCACGAATGTAAGGGAAGTAAATGCTATGATTAAATAATTAGACACTGTCACGCAGGAACAATGAGCAAATAACAGGCCACGAGCTTTTCCACATCAGAAAAACACTAAACCAGGTGAGCAGACCCCCATTATGATATACACAGACGGAAAAAAAAATCCCAACACCAAGAAAAAATTATTGTAGAGTAATGAAATTTGGACAATGCATTTGTCAAGTTAACATGTTTAATTGATTAAATTTTCAAGATCACAGGTTAATTTAAGCTCAAGAAAATGCATTTCAAATGTGAAATACTGTTAAATTAATAGCCGGTGTAACCTCCAGAATTTTGAATGCAAGCCTGCAAACGTGAATGCATTGTGTCATACAGGTTTCGAATGTCACTTTGTGGTATGGAGTTCCATGCTTGTTGTACTTGTGCTGTCAATACTGGGACGGTCAGTGCTGGCTGTGGATGATGCTGGAGTTGTCATCCAATGATATCCCATACGTGTTCAATTGGAGACAGATCTGGTGATCTCGCAGGCCAAGGTAACATGTCGACACTCTGTAGAGCACGTTGCGAGACAACAGCGGTATGAGGGCGAGCGTTATCCTGTTGAAAAACTCCCCCTTGAATGCTGTTTATGAATGGCAGCACTACAGGTTGAATTACCAGACTGACGTACAAATTTGCAGTCAGTGTGTTTGGTATAACCACAAGAGTGCTCCTGCTGTCATAGGAAATTGCTCCCCAGACCATGACTCCAGGTGTAGGTCCAGTGTGTCTAGGCCGCAGACAGTTTGGTTGCAGGCGTTCCCCTGGCCTCCTTCTGACCAACACTCGGCCATCACTGGCACCAAGGCAGAACCTGCTTTCATCAGAAAACACAACAGATCTCCAGTGTTGGTCAGAAGGAGGCCAGGGGAACGCCTGCAACCAAACTGTCTGCGGCCTAGACACACTGGACCTACACCTGGAGTCATGGTCTGGGGAGCAATTTCCTATGACAGCAGGAGCACTCTTGTGGTTATACCAAACACACTGACTGCAAATTTGTACGTCAGTCTGGTAATTCAACCTGTAGTGCTGCCATTCATGAACAGCATTCAAGGGGGAGTTTTTCAACAGGATAACGCTTGCCCTTATACCACTGTTGTCTCGCAACGTGCTCTACAGAGTGTCGACATGTTACCTTGGCCTGCGAGATCACCAGATCTGTCTCCAATTGAACACGTATGGGATATCATTGGACGACAACTCCAGCATCATCCACAGCCAGCACTGACCGTCCCAGTATTGACAGCACAAGTACAACAAGCATGGAACTCCATACCACAAAGTGACATTCGAAACCTGTATGACACAATGCATTCACGTTTGCAGGCTTGCATTCAAAATTCTGGAGGTTACACCGGCTATTAATTTAACAGTATTTCACATTTGAAATGCATTTTCTTGAGCTTAAATTAACCTGTGATCTTGAAAATTTAATCAATTAAACATGTTAACTTGACAAATGCATTGTCCAAATTTCATTACTCTACAATAATTTTTTCTTGGTGTTGGGATTTTTTTTCCGTCTGTGTAGGTGGGCACATTAATAAAACGACTGCTAGTGATCATAGTACCAGAGATTAAAGAAAGACACAAATGGGGTTGCAAAGTAAAGTCCAATTGCTATGACCTCACTAATAGATAAGTTGAAGGACAGCTTGATATTTAGACATCAAAATGGTGTGTGAGGAAAAAAACATCATATGACAAAGAAAAAAATGCATACGAGGGCTATCCAGAAAGTATCAGACGTTTTGACCTGGTGCGGCAGTGGGCGGGGCTAGCCCCACCATCTTGGCGTCAGAGTGTTCCTACACTCAGTAAGCGAGCAGCCGTGGTAGCTTGCGCATCATGTCTATCGTTCTTTGTATACAGTGGAGTGTTAAAATGAGCGCTGCAATTGAAAATCCCGCCAGTTGTGAAGTGCGAGCTGTGATAGGGTTTTTGTTGACAAAAAATCACGACTCGGTTGAAATTTATCGCCAGATTTGTGATGTGAACTGCCTAGGAATAATGAGTGAAAGCTGAGTGAAGCAGTGGTGCAGTGATTCTAAAAATGGCCAAACTAATTTTAATGATGAGGATCGCAGTGGTAGGCCTAGTCTTGTGAGTGATGAATTGGTGGCGAGAAGCAAAAAAAAAAAAAAAAAAAAAAATATCCGTTCCCCCAAATTTCACGGAGTTTAGTTCATGAAATTGTGGTTGGTAAACTTGATTACCACAAATTTTGTGCCAGGTTTGTTCAGAAAATCCTAACGGTAGACCACAAAAAAACAGAGATTTGCTGCGGCACCGACATTCCTGGAAGACTGTGACAAAAGTGGAAACCAAGTTATCGATCGTATCGTAACTGACGATGAGGCTTGGGTAAAGCACGTCACCTGTGAAACAAAATGGCAGTCGATGGAATGGGGACACGCATTCGCCAGTGTAAACCAGTGGTTGAGCTCGCAGGCGGCAGATTTTTACAGAGAGGGTATTTAAAAACTTGTACCACATTATGATAAATACCTTAATTTAAATGGCGATTATGTAGAAAAATAGCCTAAGAGTTTACCTCCAAAATGTATATAGTAAAAATAGTTTTTTTTTTACTTTGTTTATTTTTTATTTCAAAACGTCTGTTTCTTTCTGGATAGCCCTCGTATTTTACACGAAATTTAGAAGGGAGTCCAAAATGACTGTGTGGCTGACCATATGTCCGAGAAATTTGAAGAGTGATCCGTAAAGTGCCTGTAAATAATGTAAAAGCCATTGACGTTAATCAGGATATGTCTCCCTAGGTGGATGAATTCTTAAAAGGGAATAAGAAATTAGTCAGGATGGGAAATAAAGGACCAAATGTAGTGAGGAAGAGACGTGCCTTACGACCATTCCCGCTCATAATTCCAAACTACAATTTTTTGTTGGTTTCTAGTCATACAGTAGGTTGTTTCCAGCCGATGTAAAGTTGTACGAGAAGAGCATCAAAATGAGGGAGGATTGCGAGCAGGATATCTAGCCACACAGGTGAGGAAGGAATGAACAAAATAAAGAAACACGTGTCAACTTAAGACAGCCCTCATGCCCAGACCTTTAATGAAATTGTATTTTAAAAATTATTTGCGAGTTGAGTAAATATGGTTTTGTATATTATTCTGGTAATTAACTGTGATTTTGTGTAAATGAAACATTGTTTTATTGAGATAAATTACATAAATAATATGTGATAATAATATGTGATATGAAAACAGTATTATACATAAAACATTGATTAAAAGTTTGTATTTGTAAGTATTAATGTGAGCTATGATGTTTGGAGGATAATTTACGACAGACTGGACTAATTTTTGTAAATAATTTTGTGTGTAAATTTCTGTGAATTTGATAATGATTGTGAATGATTTAGTATTAATTCTGATTGTTTTAATGTGACTTTAATAATTTAAGTATTGTTAGAATATAAGAAATGTCAGTCGGAAGACATTGATTCATTCTGGAATTTACTGTAGTGTCTATATAAGCAATTGACAGAGATGAGTTGGTTGGTTGAGTTTTAGTTTTGCAGGAGTTGTGTTATAATCACCAGAGTATTTGTTTATATTTGTAGTATCTTATTATGAAGTATGAAGGTAATTCTTGTTGGACTAATTATCTCAATTAAACAAAATACCTATCAAGCTGATTAAACAGAGAAAAAAAAATACCGGTTTATGTGATTATATGGTTGAAGGGGAATTGTTTTGTAAAGGCCTTCGATGGAGCAGTTACAGTTGGTTGGCATATATTTTGCAGGATACAAACATTACTTGAGTACTGTGAGATAATACAGGACCCACATTACGGGCGTGAAATATAGGAGTTAGAGAGGATGCAAAATAGGATAGATAGATTTGTTGGCAGAAATTAAGAGAAAGAGCGACTGATATGATAAAGAAACTAAGGAAAAAGGAAGCAGCTTTTAGGTGATATATTTAGCGAGGGAAGGGAAATTAACCCTTCACAGTACCAGCTGGGATGAGAGAAAGACAAGTATGCAGACACACAAATACAATATTTTGGTATTAACCTTATTAACGCATTTAGAATGATCCCCTTGGTTCTGGATGTAAGTGCATACAGAACATTACCCCGATGAGTCATGAGGTAACATTCTGTGTGTACACATGTCTGGAACCAAGTGGCTCATTTTCAATGCATGAATAAAGTTAATACCGAAAATATTGTATTAGCGTGTCCGTGTACTTGTTTTTCTCTATCCCAGCTGTCAACTTTGGTGTGTTACAGGGTAATTTCCCTTTACCTTTATTATTATTAAGATAAACTCAAAAATTAAAATTAATGGAGAAGCAATGGAGGATGTGTGAGAATTCTGCTACATAGGAAGCAAAATCACAAAATATGGAAGAAGTAAGATTGATATAAAATGCAGAATAGCACAAGCAAAAATAGCATTCAACAAAAAGAAACGAATTTATACAACAAATAATGTCAGCTGGATAATGAGGAGAAGACTATTAAAATCTTATGTCTAGAGTATTTCCCAGTATGGATATGAAACCTGGACACTTGGTACAGAAGAGAAAAGAAGATTAATTTTGTTTTAGCAATGGTGCTACAGATGTATGTTAAAGATTAGCTGGAGGGACAAGATTACTAAAGAGGAAATTTTTGAGAAGAGGGGAGAGTATAACTCAATATGGAAGAGTATAACAAAATGGAGGACAACATTAATTGGACATATCTTAAGACATAAGAGCTTAGTCGAAACAATAATGGAGGGAAAAGTAAAATGAAAGAGATATGGAGGAAGACCACGTTTAAAATACATCCAGCAGATGATACAAGATATTGGCTGCAGGAGATATGTAGGTATGAAGAGGAGGTCAGAGAATAGAGCAGAATAGAGCAGACCAATCCCAGGATTGACTGCCATAGAAGAAGAAGAAGAAATAAACCGAGATAGAATTTGGTAGTGATGAGTAGATTTAAGGTGATGAAATTTTGAATATTGTGGTTAAAATTGGAAAAAGTATAAGGAAGAAAGATGCATTTTATTTCTAGAATATGAGATTAGGAAGTGTTTATTTGCAGATGGCAACTTGCATTAAGTAACAAACAAATACGAGTAATATATGGTAGAACATAAATACCTAATCTCTATCAAATATATTGTGCCACACTATAAACCTTCAGATAAGTTGCCAATGCATTAAATTTATTTTGAAAAGTATTATTTCGGTTTACACTATTGATGGCAGAGATGGTGAAAATTCTGAAATTTGGAGTCTCCAGCTGTTCAGCCATCATAAAAAAGCTAATAGACTAACTTTAATGGAATTGCACAAAGTGATAGCATATCTTATGGGTTATGATACAAGATACTTTTAACTCCCTCACAGATTTTTTTTCCCTATTTTCATTTAATGGCTTTATTTTCTTTGCTGAATCTTGCACCAAAATTCACTTTTTTTAATTAAAAAAAAAAAATTAGAGGTACTACTACTCTACTCTCCAGTACTTTTTGATAGTGGCACCCATCCAAAAAAAATTTTCAAATTTTTCCCATTTCATGTGAGCTTGTTCATTTAATTACCTTTATCACATATAATATGCTCTTTACTCATTCAGAAGTCAGTCTTTAAAAGCATTTTCTACCCACAATATTTTTTGCCTCCAATGTCATAAATAGTTTCTTCCAAGTGCAATGAGATGGAATAAATTCATAGAAAATTCAAAACTTGAGATTTGTTTTTTGTTGGCCGATAATTTATCATGTTGTCGGCTAGAGAAATTTTTTGTGTTAGATGAGATTCAGTGGAGCCTTTAAGTGCACAAAAGAAGAAATCAGTTTTGTTGCTCATTCCTTTCCTTTACTGATTTGTTAAATAATGTATAATGTTTGTCAGCCCCTCCCACATACACACACTCACAAAATGAGGTCACTTTAGTTCATCACATGCGTTCGTCAGATTTCACAAGATTTGGTCCATATAAAAGCATTGTTAGGGACTGTAAATAAATACTTAAGGGACAGTATTAAGAGTGGTACACGCAAGAGGAACTATTTTGATAAAGATCAAAAGAACTTTTCAAATTATTATCCAGAGAGTGAAATCTTTTATAAGAAAAAGCTTGTGAGATAAAATAAGTTTTGAATAATTATCTGCAACTATTTAGTTATTAGTAAATTGTTCTCTTTTCAACTTTTCTTGAGTTTTATGGAGGTGCTGAAACTTTAAGTCAAGCAACTAAAAGCAGGCACTGACCAATGCACGTAATATGTATGCCTGCTGGTTTAAGTGTTTATGAAACAGGTAGTATGATATATTGCAAGTTTTAATATGTTAGAAAGAATTAAAAGTGTTTCTAAAGATTCACCACAAAACTAGATTTGAATGGAATTGTACAAATAAGTTGTGACAAAAATACTGTAATATTCCAATCCTATTATTTCATTTATCAAAAGTAAAAAGAAAGTCATTTCCCACTTTTACAGTGATGATGTAAATTGTGTACTGATCCAATTAGTAAAATGTTGTATAACAAATATATATAGACACATTAACACCTGAAATAATGGATGAAGAACTTCTCTTCCTATTATTAGTTCCTTGACTCATTTAAAGCTGTCCTCCATCTCTTCCTATCCTGTAGTAAACTCTCCTTCTCAGAGCATACATCCTCATTTAATAGCTTCATTTATTTTAACCTCCATTTGACTCTACATCTTCAAGCTTTTTTTATTCATAAGTTATCAAATCCCTCATGATCCACTATCCTACTCTTTCTTTTACTTACAATAAGACCACCTTCTACTCTACGTCTCCCCCGTCTCTAAAGACCTCGCTGTTGAGAGATGTAAAGCAGTTAAAAAAAAAAAAAAAAAAAAAAAAAAAAAGAAATCTACGTCTCCACTTAATTTTCAAGAGTATATTTCAAAACCATGTCCCAAATGCTTTAGAGTTTCGCTTTTACAGTGTCCAATCTTCAATTTATCAGGAGCTGTGCTCCATATAAACAATTTTTGAAATTTATTTCAGAGACCTAGTTTGAAACTAAATTATCTCTTTTATTGGACAAGGCTAGGTTTGCAACTGCTGTTCTACTTTTGAGATTTCTAATGCTTAATTAAGAAGGTAAATCTGTAAAATTCAGGAAGAAACCTCAAATAAACCAGTACAATAAAGTCTCCACAGTGAAGCAAGCAGTAATGATTATTTTGGTTCAGTTATTTGTACCATAAACCGTTATTACAATATGAGTGAACAGTAGACACATAAAAAAACAATAGTGCAAAACAAAACTTGATCATATCATAGTGAAAAACTGAAAGCAAACAAAACACCAAAAATCAAACAAAACACAATTTTGATAGCCATATAGCACAAGAGGAAGAATTGAAACAGTAAAGCAGATGTATGGAAATACCTTAATAAGGGAGATTTATAGAAGGAATACAGCAAAGCACAAAGGAGAAAAACATGTATAATGGTTTTCCAAATAAAGATAAGTAAGTGGTCGTGAAGCAGTTGTGATATATGTATGATGATTCTGTAAGGCAGTAGCCAAAACAGAAATTGAACTGATGTGTAGTTATAAGAAGTTATATGTTCAAGAACTTAGTAGAATTTTCAGGGAAAATTTGAAAAATGCAAAAAGGACACCACTACAATAGAGAGGAAATACGAACAATTCAAGGTGATAGGAAGAATGAAGGAACAAATGTTTATTAAAACAAAACACATAGAGAAGCTCTAAACCTATATAGGATGAGAGTTATAAGGACATTGAATAGGTTTAGTAGAACGACAACACAGTAGAGTAAGAAAGAAGCAGGACGACAAAGAATACTTAAAACGAGTAGGCAACGGATTACTAGCAAGCAAGAGGAAAGCAAAATATTATGGACAAAGTGAGAATATGAAATGATGCAACCAGAAATTTTTATGGCTATGTAAGAAAGTACGAAACACAGCAATGTGAATAAATGTTTTAAAAAAAATAAGACATCAAAATAAAGAAATTGGTTTCATGAAATGAATGGATTGAGTTGTACAAGGATACAGTTTACCCCCACAAGTATATAGGAGCAGATTAAGTAATTGGAGAAAGAGGGAACAACAACTGTTAAGAAAAGTATAAAGGGGTTCATACTAATCATATATTACAATAGTTTTTATTAAGGACGGTACTCTGTAGATAACTTAGTAACACCATTTAGATTAAATCTGGAAATTTGGTGCATACAAAAAAGCATTAGAAGGAGAACAACAATCACTGACCAATTCATGCCAAATATTTAAATGCAAATTTCTAATTATGTTTACCTGTAATTATGTTTCATCTAATAAGCCCAGATAGGCTGGCAACCACCAACATCTATATATGGTGCCTGATGTGTATTGCACACAATACCACTACATCCCACAGGGATATCATGCAAAAATTGATCTTTTCCACCAAAATGAATAAGACTCCTGGTTGATGTGTTTATCGAATTTTGTTGTCCCCAGTTATACCACTCTTGAGTAAATGCAAAAAGAAAAAGAAAAAAAGAAACTGTATCAAGGAAATAATTTTAAAGAAAGGCAGTGAAAAGGATCCTCTGGTAAACAATTCTTAGCAGCTAATTTGCTTTGTAAATATTATTTGAAAGATACAACAGAAAATCTCATTAAAATCATTCAAAATACCGGAAGCAAATACAAGTGAATGCCAATCAATTTAAACCTCAAGGGGACATGTTAAAAAAAGCAGTCCATAAATCAGAGTATGGAAACAAAAAAACAAAAATATTACTGTGGAATTGGATAATCTATGATGACTACTATTTTTGTATAGATGAGAAATAGCTCATGAAGACTTTACTAAACTTTCATGGAGTACTGCAGATACAGGTGCTGGAACAATATCAATCATTAAGAGCCTAAATAGAGTGAAACACAAAAAAAACTACTTGTGGTGCAGTATTCTGGGATATAGAAATGCTTAAAAGAACTGCAGCATTGTTGAGATAACTGACTTTATTTATAATTTTTGGTTACTAGTGAAATAATTTTTTTTAAAAAAGAAGCTGATAACAGAATATTCATCTGTCCCAACAGGTGTGAAAGTGGGTTTAGACCCACATTAGATAAAAAAAAACACCATATAAAAACAAGGTGTAACACTATTTCTAAAAGCCCTAAATACAGGTAACAAGAAGCCAAATCAAATAAACATTGAAAATTTTGAAACTTATCAGCAGAAGACAATATGATAGGCAAAGTCTAGCATGTGGTACCTTAAATACATTCAGCGTAACTGCTAGGCCAGTACATTTAATTACAAACATAATAAGAGTATTATCATGTTTCTAATGCTATTTATATTTTGTTAACCAATAAACTGAGAGTAAAAATGAAGAAATATAATTATTAATGTAACGATATACCGTACCCTACAGTTGATCCTCGAGCACTACGAGCAGCGGCGACTGCCCGCGCCGAGCCCAGTGGCTGTGCGGCACCTGCAGCCAGCTGCTGTGGCGTCCTGCCATCCTGGGCTCGGGACGTCGACAGCTCTCCGGCCACGTCGGCCCCACCACTGACTCCACGTGCCGCTGCGTCGTACCTTGCAGTACACTCGTCACCATCTCTCATTGCCTCTGGCAGAGGTCTCGCAGATGATTTATCTCCTCCTGCAGTGGTGTCTGCCCCAGCCGATACCAGCAGTTGTGAGAGTGCAGCGTAGCCTGCTGCCAGCTGCAGCGGTGTCCTGCCGTCTTTGTCCTTGCCGTCCACAAGGGCCCCGGACCTCAACAGCACTCTGGCCACGTTGGCCCCGCCGATGCCTCCGCACGCCGCCGCCTCGTGCAGCGCAGTAAACCCGTCACTCCCTCTCGCCGCCTCCAGGTCCGCCCCCGCGTCCAACAGCATCCGCACGGCGGCGGGCTGGCCGTGCCTCGAGGCCACGTGCAGGGGCGTCGACGACGCATCGTCGACAGCCAGCGTAACCAGTCCCGGGCGGTGCCGCAGCGCCATCTGCAGCAGGTGCAGGTGTCCCGCCTGACACAGCGCACTCATGAGAAGTGGAGCTGCCTCTGGAGAGTCTAGCTGACGCTTCATAACCTGCAGCTCACTGCAGCTGATGGCACCAGCCTCCAGCAGAGTCTCAATGAACTGAGGAAACTGCAAAAGTGGCCTGGAAAGCACTTCCTTCATGGACAAAGTAGTCAACAGCAGCTCTGCTGTCTCTTCCATTGGAGACCTGAAAAGAAGTAATGCCAATGTATATCACACTTTAAAAACATTAATATCATCACTGCCCACAGCAGAAATTCGTTTATTCTGCAGCTCCAAACCCTTAAAAATTTAGGCTAATGTTAGCTCAATAGTCTTGGACTTGAACACAGATTATTTTATTTCTGTACTATGAGCAGTAATATCCTTAGTGTTACTGCAAAATTAGCCATTTCCTGTGGTGCAAGTGTCAGACATTTATGTGTAATGCTACTACTGTCTACTTTATCGATTGATAATTTTCTTAAACTAGCTTTGCCTAGCATGCAATTGCAATGCCTCTTTTTCTGATACTAATCGCTGTGTAATAAAAATGGGTTTTCCCCATAAGCCAACTTACTTCTTATAACAAATATGATTAAAACTGGCAACGAAATGAGATTAAGTGTGTCATACTAATTACTAAGTACTAATTAGGCCTTTTTTAATGGAATATTTTGACAATGTGTCAGCACATGATTGGTACTATACGTAAACTTATGTCCTTAATGCCATATTATGCACTTAGATGTGATGTATAAAAATGAATAATAATGAAAATATGTGGCAAAAAGCATTATTTTGTATTATACATTATTACTAAAAAATTATTATAATTGGTTGCAGTCATGTTATTACTGCAAACAATATTTGCAACTAACACTCTGATTTAGTGAAAGAAAATTGTTCCATTGTTGTGGGACAGTTTTTGAAATTATATTTCCAACCATACGGGCATCATGCTGAATATATATCACCTCTTGCACTTCTAGCAAATCTTCTTCTTTAGAATTCAAAATATCATAGGCATTGGGCAAATGGGAGAGGAATGAATTCTTCACCACTGTTATAACCAATATCGCTTGGGTACTCATCTGAAAGTTCAGCCAACAAACAAATCTCCAATTTCATCATCTGTCGGAGACTTATTAGACTTATTACACTGCATATTTCTTCTTTTGGGGCAGAAGGCTCTGCAAAACTATCGTCTCTACAACCTATATTTCAACATTTTTCACAACTAATAAAGCTATAAATTCGAGTTCACTTGCCATTATAACTTGTTGACACCTTTTACTACACGCCAATACCAGCAGAGACACTTTACGTATAACGCCAACTG
>JARYHS010006964.1:791218-838207 GCA_031002005.1 Vandiemenella viatica
AGAAGTAAGTTAAACGAAAACAGGATTAATATTCAACTAATCCAATAAATGGAGAGAAAAACTTCTTGCTTCAACAAATTAAATTGTTGACGGTTTATATGAAGTTTCATTCTGCCAAAAAAGGTGAATAATATTTCAAGCGATTAGTCGCAGTTCTCAAAGTACCTGCAATAAATTAAACTGAAGTGATTTTTTTTTTGTAGGTATCTATCCTCTGTGCATGTATTTTTTTTCATTACAATTTTTGTTTAAAAAAATGTTTCTGTTAAGTAAACTGTCACATTATAAGACTAATGAAGCAAGATAAAAATATTAGTCAACATTGTCGGAGTAAACGGTATCCTCTCCGTTCGGTTGTTCAATGAATGTAGTAATTCTTAAAATAACTCGTGAATCCTATCTCCGTGAATCTTGAAACAATCGTTTGAAACAAATCTGTGGTGGTCTTTCTCAGATGACGTAATGCTGACTGCTGAGCGCTGCGATACCGTGACGTCACTGGCTCGCCTGCCGCTGAATGTTTCCGCAGTCACTTGCTGTTGAAAGTTGCGTAGCTATAACCTGCACTCCGTTCTTTTGGGACTTATTCCAAATGCTGCCTTAATGGCGTTGCCCCTGTAGTAATTTTTTAAAATGGTTTTAGGCTTCTTCGACGTTGAGGTCATTAAAGGCAAAAGGAACCGTTGGTCAACAACTAGAAGAAATTCAGCCACGATATTCTTTAAGGAGCATCCCGGCGCTCACTGGGGTAATTATGGAAAAACCGATATTTGGCTGATTGGATGGGGATTCGAACCTCACGGCCAGTGCGTTACCACCACGCGTGGCACATCCTCAAGACTCACCTCTCTCTCTGACCTGTACATCCTGCGCTCTAACTATGCTCTGGATCAACAGATATTGCTAGATATTGAGGCTGTCTTCGAAGCTCGTCCAACTGTTCGGTACTGGGACAGGCGGACGCGTGACGTTATTTCTCACCTCCAATAAGTGATAAGACGCCGCAGGCAGCTGCTCCACTGCACTGTGTCAACTATTTTAATATCTATTTTTCTATAGTTTAAATTGTATGCAGTTGCATATAATGTCACAGAATTGGTTGGAGGTCTTCTAACTCATTCGCACGGGCCTACCGAGACATTGGGATCTAAACCTGAAATAATCATTGCAGTACAAGGAATTATGTAATAGATATTCAATTTTTTAATGTATGTTAATGATTTGCGATACATTTTACTGAAATTGGTAAAAAGTTATTTAACGTGTTCCCATTTAGTAAATGAACGTTTTGAGAAGTTTACATAAATAGCTCTGTAAATTATATAATTGACTGACACTACTTTGGTTTTTACATTTTCTCTTGATAGCTTTCATCGATATCTGATATTACTATTTAACACATTATCATATACAAAGTGTCGCACTGTATTGTACTGTGACTGAATGAAAGGTTAGCGTTTATTAGTATCACACATCACAAATAAAATATAATTATGTATTAATATACTGAACGCGAAGCGCCATAATATATGGTAACATATTGTGACTGACTGTTATAACTCTCTAGGCTCAGTGATGGAATATATGGAACCAGTTGTTATTAAACTAAACAAGAATAATAATCTGTTATACAGCTGTTTTGGATTCCCGATCAGTTTTATGCAGAATACCCGACGCGGAAAGCTCTGCCTATGTGCCTTCACGTAATTCATCTCCTTTCCGGCAGATCGCTCTGCCTGTGTGGATCGTCGTTCCTAGTTGTTCACCTGGCAGCCGACAGAGCGCTCTTAGCTCTGCGGTAGATCAGCTTTCCGCCGACTCTAACGCCTGATGAATCGTTTCTGAATTCCTTCTCGATAACGCCGTACAAATGTAATTTTTATCAATGCGGTACCATTTTAGGTACTATCATTCTCTTATAATACCCCGTTTAGAAAAAATTTCATTCCTAATAAGATATTTTTCCAAAATTTCAAATTTCTCTATTGATTTCGGCATGCATACTATTTTCTTTAGGGTAACCAACAAAAATTGTGATATGGTGTGAAATGAGTCAAAGTTGGTTCTTTAATTTTAATTCAGTAAAAGAACACACTAATATTTACTTATGAGCAAATAAATCTTCCGTATCTCAGAATTATTTGATACAAGCTTTCTAATATTCGCTCAAAATAGAGAATTTTTTTAACAAAACATCAGCAAACGTATTATGATCCTAATTCATCACTTTACGATTACTCGAAAGAAACTAAGTATGATCCACACCATCGAAAAGATTTCAATAAAAAAAAAAAAAAAAAAAAAAAACTGCACAAGTGGCAGCTTAGCTATATGATGAGTAAGTAATGGGAATACATCAAATCTCACCACAATCGAAACAGCTGACTAATAGGTGGCCTACAACAAACACGAAAAATAATAATCTGCTCACTGCAAACAAATATTAATAAAGTCTATTGTTGCCTGTTTAGACAAAACAAAAGAATGTAATATTTAAATAAAAATGCGGATCTTTATTTTACTGTTGTATCTCCGAGACCTCAATGTTGTCGCCATCTCTGGTAAGCGGAGCAGACGTTAGACAGTGACGCGTCGCCTGATCGGCTGCCAGAAATTATATTTAACAATTTAGCAAAATAATTATACCTTCCTATAAAAAAAAAAAGTATTTTTTTTTTCAAGCTCAGCATTTGGGTTTCTATACATAGAGCTCAAGCAGAGAACCAACGTATATAATTATACATGTTCGCTGCGACCAATTAGGACCATACTATTACTCATTCTTGTATTTGGCGGTGAGTTATATTTTCTTTTTGGCCAAGAAATCCTCCATTCGTTTTGACTGGGCCAGTTTGCATTCTTCCGTCCGTGGGTTAACGCGTTTTCTTTTTGATTGTTTGTCTCGGCTTCTCTCATGCATCATTAACTTCTTCCGAAAGATATCTCTATCAAAAGCATCGTCAGGTTTTATAAACTACGTAATTATGGTTTTGTTTCTTATAACAAAGAAATTAAAAGTATTTTAGTCACCCTGTTTTCCTCCATTCGTAAAACATATAGTTGCACGATAAAATATAAGCAGTTAAGATTTGCCAGAGATACACCAGGAAGTTTATAATAATATTGGACAATCATATGGCACATGTCTATACATGACAACTGATTTACTGAACAAGAGAACAAATGCAGCCAAAGTTCTCCACAAGAGCCTCATCTTCATCTGTCATTCTTCCACTGCAGTAAGCAGCCAACACCCTGATTTGTTTCTGTTTTACTTAGCCAAGGAATCTACTCCAAGTAACTCATGGCCATGATCTATGAACACCAGTGGACTGGTAACTTTAGTTAATTAGTATGAAAACTCTTCCACAAATTGCTCCTCTCTTTTGCGATACACTCTGTAACCATCGGGAAAAATCCTCACTGTCTGGTACTTCTTCCTTTAACCAACTCCCTACCACAATTATTACTTGTGAATCCGTGCATCTCTATTTGGTTTGCAATTTCGATTACATTGTTCATTATACTTCTAGCTGTTCACCAGTAACTTCCCATAGTACTGGCTTTATATTTTAGTACTAACTTCCACCTTCCCAGTGTGGTGGACGATCGGACTTTCTTTCTCTTGTCCGCCTTGCCACTCCCGAGAAGGACATATAAACTGTGGGTAACCTATAGTCATGTGAGTGATTGTACTTTTAAGTAAAACTCTCAGTAAGGGTATGTACAGATATATACACTTTATTACAACCTTTATGTACATTAAAGTCTCTCCTACCTCCCTCTATCCTTCCATCGACTATCACCCCGCCTGTACGTTAATCATTGACATCAACATTGCTTATGAATCACTGGCTAGCTCTCACCCGTATTTCTGGCTGTGAAGTCGCCTCGCTACATCACTCCGTAGTCTTCCGACCTCCTCCTAGATACTCGGCTAGCTCGAACAAGCGTCCTCCTGGCAGACAGACAGACGGACGGACCACTTCTCCTTCTGTGCAATCCAGTTTTGTGCAGATCTCTCCTCCCTTAAGATCTTAGTGGGAAGTGCCTCTGGCCAATAGAAATAACTCTTCTCCTACTCTCAGTCTCCTGTATGACGTCGTGCTACCACTTAATTTAGCTGGCCATCCGATCTACTTTAGGGTCATTGCTACTTGGATGCTTATATTCCTAAGCTTCTTACTGTTTTGAAACTCTGTTGCAACTACCCTGGTTCCAACCCACTGCTATATGCAATCGCCATTTACTTGGCTTTTTTAACTTTAGTACTGTATCCCAAAATTCCTTGACTGTCCACTTCAATGGTTTTACTCCAGTCAGTTATTGTTTCGGTAACTTCATGAATTTCTTTAAGATCTGTGTCTTTTCCCATCATCTATCTACCATCAATATCTCTTTGATCAACTATTTTCATCCTTTATCCAGCAGCCCCTTATCCTAAAAAAAAAAAAAAAAGCACAGTCGTGACTCCATCATCCCTGGAAATGGGTTTCCTTACTGCTTTTGCTGATTACTCAGAAAGTACCCTCCTTGCCCCTCCCGTTATGTGTAGGCCATGCCTTGTGAAAGCCCACCTACCAATGGTGTTCACAGGCACAACACCCAAGACGGTCTTTCCCAACTTTAGTTTCCGCCTCACAGCATTGTTCAGTTGTGGCCGCCCATGGCGACTTAGTACCTGTATGAGTTCCACCCCAGTATGCTGCGCCTCCTTCACCACCTTCCTCAGGTCACTCTCTATACTATAACTCGCGTTTCTATTAATAGAATTCTCGGCACCTCCCACTATCAATACTCTATCGTCCTTAATGAAACTCTTACAAAGCGAACCTACATTTTCTATTACCTATACTAATGTTGCACTAGGTTTGAAAAAACTTGTAACCTAGTAACTGATGCTGTTGAAGAAGACCTACACCTCTCCCATGGCTATTACCTAGCAGCAGAACCATTTTTTTTTCTCTCTTACTTTGCACGCCCTTATACCTAAAGGCCTGCTACATCTACATCTACATGAGGCATTTCTCCTCCTAACTCTATCAACAGGTCAAAACCTATTTTTCCCCACAACTTCTAAAGTGTCTGGCTTCTTCATCCTTATCAACTCTATTTCTCCTACAACCTGTTACCAGGTTCCAACCATCCTTCTCAACTTCCTAAACCCAGTATTCCTACTTTCTGCCACTATAACATGAGTCTCGACAAGCTCAGCCCCCACAAGTTGTGCCTCCGCAGACTGAGCCTCCACAAACTGAGTTTCCACAGGCTGAGCCTCCACAGGCTGAGCCTTCACAGATTGAGCCTCCACAGGACGAGCCTCAAGAACCGTGATCTTTTCACGTAACTCCCTCATCATTTCGCCAATCTCCCTCCACCCTTTCATCCAAACGACAAGGTGAAAAAACCATGGGAGAGCCTAATTTATTTCCCACGTTTCCTCCTTCCCTACATGCCCAATGAAACCACTTCTTACACCGACTACAACCAAACACCTTCGCAACGTACCTGTGACAGGCGCCAAATATTCCAGTTATGATTTTTCCCAAATAATTCTAGCACATTCTAAGCGAATCTTACATTTATTTGCTAAAGTAGTCTGATAACGTTTACACTATATTTTTAATGTTTTTAATAAACTGGATAAGAGCTTTACTCCTAAATCAAGTTATTGTAATTAATATGTAGTACTTTAATCAAATACTTATTTCTATTTAACTAAGAAGTTGTTATTTCAATATTTTTGGAAATAAATAAATATGAAACGTTTGAATTTAAGACTTAAATAAGTGATTAATAAACTATTATACTGAAATATAAATTAGTAAATATATCTCACGATTTATTAAGTGACATCTACATTCCATATTTTTTAAATCGATACTATGGAAGCAAAAGTCTGATATTAACAATCATTTACTTATTATTATTATTTGCTGTATTTCTAGCAGATTATTCTCTTTTTTTTAATATAAAAAAATTAATAAAAAATAACAAAATGTTATATTTTATGCAAAACAAAAGTCTAATTGCATCTTAGCAACAATCTGCAACAATCTGAACTATACCACTTATTTTTTAGTTCCACAAGAAAATTGAGATGTTAATTTAGATATACCTAAATGTTTATTTACAATTATCAATATTTAAACTAATTATCAAGCTTTCAGCTTATTTCCAAACCAAAAACTAGCGAAAAAGAAATGAATATGAGCCAT
The DNA here is from genome assembly GCA_031002005.1 of Vandiemenella viatica. Taxonomy (NCBI): domain Eukaryota; kingdom Metazoa; phylum Arthropoda; class Insecta; order Orthoptera; family Morabidae; genus Vandiemenella; species Vandiemenella viatica. The sequence continues at coordinate 797,437 of JARYHS010006964.1, forward strand.
TAAGAATAAGGTATTTTTGTAGTTCTATTACCAACTGAAAAATGTTTTTATTTCGCCTCAGTAACAATAATCCTAACTATTTATTTTATAACTGAAAGCTTTAAACTAATTTAGATGGTAAAACTTAGCTGATGACGAAGTTATTTCAGGTTTAGTGCACAGCAATTCACATCCACAACCAGAGCTCGCTTCATTAAAGATAAATAAATAAACTACCATAAAAACTGAAAGAATTTAAATTTCAAATTAGTAGATGGCAAATGTAGGTGGAACGAGAAACGGAGAAAGACAGGTGTGTAGGACATATTGCCACTGGAGTGTGTGCCCCCGCTATTATATCAAATTAAATTTTACAGCTTAATATTGAAGGAATAAGTTTATCGAAATGTAATTACTTATTAAATATACTGAAGAGTAACAAGGTAGATATTCTTTTCCTGCTTCGTTTTAATATTATAACAAAAGAAATATCAACAAAACATTTCTTGTAGTAATGGCAATTTTCGTATTAGCGCAGTTTTGCTTATCTTTTCTATATGTTGTATCTAAAAATAAATTCTTAAATTATGTATTAAGTATTATGTGGTAACAGCAATTTAGAGTTTACAGGGTGAAATATGCGTTAAACACCAGAAAATCTAAAATTTGAAAATTTTTGTATCTTTGTAGCAGAATTGGTACCTATGTTCTGTCTTGGAGAAAGGAATATATGGAGACGACGCAAGGGACCTTCACAACGCACTGGAGTGAAGCCGGATACAGAGAAGTGGGGTGGAGAAATCGCCATATTGTTAGGCCGTAGGAACACGGGGAATAGGCACAAAAACCTCAACGGAACCATATGACAACCGTGGCACAGCAATTTGATGATGGATTGTTATGTAACTCTACGAAACAGACCAAAAATGAAGAATAAATTTGTTTTATATCCTGCTTAGTTCTCGAAATATACTGTCTCAAAAGTCAGGTGTTTTGGGTTGAAATTATTAAGAACCATTTCCCCAAGGTCAAATTTTGTGTTAGATTCTTATGTAATATGACGAGACAAATAGAAAATAATGAATAAAAGTTTTCGAAATCTCGCTTAGTTCTCGAGATATACCGTCTCAAAAGTGAGGTGTTTTAGGTTGAACTTCAGAAGAAAACTATCCCCAAAGTCACGAGTGACTACGAGCTTTCGTCAGCCTGTAGACACCGGACACCTGATGAAGACAGCCGAGTTGGTTGTCGAAACGTAGTGTTTCCAAAACACCATCCGGCTGCACACCCGTGAAGACTACATTGCTTCAGTAGGCCTACGCCGGGAAAATCTCCACGCACACAACTAATAATAAATTGTTTGTCCCTTCTGGTACAAGCTGATTTCAACCTACCCACACTTCCATTAATATTGTCGCTACAAAATCAAACTATGTAGACATACTTTAACACATGAAATGAATCGCGAACTAAATTTCAGGTAACAACAACGTTTGTTTCATCATGCTTCATAGTTCACACAGCATGCATAAACCATATTCATTGTATCGCGATGTAAACTTGACCCGCTTATATTAGGCTTCCAACACTTGTTTACAATAAGGCTAGCCTTTTAGGTGCAAAGTAGTAACATATGCTGATTGTCTATACTACACCAACAAATATTTGAGAACGACATTATCCTGTTGAGAGCAATGAATAAATTTATAACGATAGGCCCTGGTGTCGCAGTCACCTATCAGACAATGTGACTTAATTATGAAACGTAATTCCAGGTTTTTTCCTATTTTGTCTGTTTGTGCAACCCTATGCAACACAACTTGGCGTAACTTTTTATTTTATTTTTTATCTACCCTTCAGTTATACAGCCTAATAGGCACTACATATTATTATTTTTATTGTTATTACATAGTGTCAACGCTTTTCACGCAACATTTGTATGCAAGGAATTTGGCATATAGTTTCATTACACTTTGACTTATAGTCTAATTAATTCTATAATATTAAATTTCCAATGGCTTACTATTGTAACAGTTACAGCTGATATTACAAACTCTTTAGTATTATAAATAGTAACAAATGTTGCTTATTGTATTTATACTCTGTACCTCCTCCTTACAATTTACGTTTCCAGGAGCTGAGCTTGAACCCTAACCTCTGGTTACTACTTAGGATCGTATTCTTTCCTTGCTTTAATGTTTAACCGATTCTGTTTGTTTTGCTAATGTTTCTATTACTAATGCTCATTGGAGTTTATAGGCATGCTTCCGCTATAGTAGTATGAGGGATTTGCTAGAGTACAACATTGCAGTGGTGTTTTACAGTTCCCGGAAGTTTCTGTAGAATACTGTTTACTCTTATCCGCGAATAATTTTCTATGCTCGTAAGTTTGGCCGCATGACCTCCGTCGGCCGGTCCCTATGTCCGCTCGGTGCAGATATCTTTTTCTGTGCAGTTGAGATACTTTGTTCGCCAAATTGTCGCGAATAATCCATAATCTCTCATCTAGAATTATCTATTCTCAACTAGAATTGATCTATTCAGTATTATGTTGATGTCCGGCGTCCTTACTTCTTCCGTCATTGAACAGGCCGATATTACATGTTCAGGGGTTCCTTCTGCCCCGCACTCACATAAGCTCGTTTCTTTCAGCCCTCTTTGACACAGTAGGCTGTTATATGGACCGTGCCCGGTGACATAATGTATTAGACCTGGTGTGGGGTGACAGTATTCAAGTTGCAGTCGTTCTTGTATGTTCGGAAACACGCTGTATAATCTTGTGCCTGTGCAACTATTGTCCCACCGCTCCTGTCATTCAGCAAGAAGTGCAGCGCTGACTTCTGCCGCATTCTGTCGAACTGTTCCCACAATCTCCTGCACCCTGGCCTGATTTCCTTTTCGTAACCAGTAATGCCTCCCCCTCCCCTTTCCTCTGATTTCGAGGTCTAGTGTCCATACACCTATGACATTTGGTAGGGCATTTGTGAAGGTAGTACTGTAGGCTCCACTAAATCGCAGCAACACACTTCTCTGCACTGTTAGGACCGCCTCCCTAGGTTTCACCAGTCGAAGTCTGTGTGCCCAGACACTGGACGCGTACCCTACCAGAGTGCTAAAATCATGGAGGAAGGAATATATGGAGACGACGCAAGGGACCTTCGCCACATACTGGAGTGAAACCGGGTGGATTGAAGTGGGGAGGGGAGGCCGCCATATTGCTTGACAAGAGAAACGGGAAATAGGCACAAAAACCTCAAGGGAATCATAAGACAACCTTGGCATCGCAATTTGATGATGGATTATTATGTAACTCGACAAGACACATCAAAAATGAAGAATAAAACTTTTGATATCGTGCTTAGTTCTCTAGATATTCTGTCTCAAAAGAGTGGAGTTTCTGGATGAAATTCAGAAGAAACTTGTCCCTAAAGTCAAATTTGGTGATAGATTCTTATGTAACACGACGATACAAATCGAAAATAAAGAATAAAATTTTCGCTTAGTTCGCGAGATATACTGTCTCAAAAGTAAGGTTGTTAGGTTATGAGGGGATTCAACGATAACCGTGGCGCCGCAATTTGATGATGAATTCTTATGTAACTCGATGAGAGAAATTTTTTTGATATCTCGCTTAGTTCGAGATATTGTACCTTGAAATTTACGTGGTTAGGTTGAAATGCGGCCTGGACCAGAAAAAAACTTTCGCGTTATCCATATTTGATGGTGAATTCGGATGTAACTTAATTTCACCATACACTTTCAATATAAATTACAATTGGACTAAAGCACGTAGAATAATATTTTCGCTGCATCGCGATGTAAACATAATCCGCTTATCACAAGCTATTAACGTTAGTTTACAATAAGCCTAACCTGTTACGTGAAAAATAAATGGTTCTCTGCAACAACAAATATTTGATAACACCGTAGTCCTATTGTAAGCTGTGAATAAACTTTTTTAACAGGCATTGTAAATGTATAATGACAAACCCTACTCTTGCAGACAGCTCATTACAAGCACTTCAAGAACAATAATTACAACGCGACTTCCTTATGGAATGTTATTCCATGTTGTTTCTTACTTTTGTGTTTGTACAACCGTACGCAACACAAGATGGTATTATAAAACAATTTTTAATATCAGAACATGAACTGTTGACAGCATGGAAGGTATAAGAACGAAAGGTAATGAAAACAATTCAATGATTTGAGCCGACGAATATGGCGGTCGTGCATGCGCAGTGAGCTCCAGAGTTTACAGGCGGCTTCGCAGTTTTAGCGACACCTTGTCTCCTCTCTTTTCCTACCTCCATGGCTCGACGCTCCTTATGGTTCCCCCCTCTAGGCTACAGATGGAACTGTCAGTATGGCTCGACACTCATTGTGGTTTCCCTTCCAGCCGAAAGATGGAACTGCTAGAACGGCTCGACGCTGCTTGTGATTCCCCCACTAGCATACAGATGGAACTGCCTGCGAGACTAGAAGCTCATTGTTCTACCGCAAACCATTATAACTGGCAACGATTCTTATTTTTAACGTAATTTTTCATTTAGCAACTATTATTTCTGATACAAGTTTCTCTGCTTTAAGTCTTCCTGTTAGTTTCTTTCTATTTTACGGATTTCGCTTGTAACATAGCGTCATGCTAACGGATTTTCTTTCTTCAAACCTTATGTGCATATATTTTGCGTTTCCATTTACCTATCAATCGTTTATTTCAAAAAATTACCCTTATACAGCAGATATTTAACAACTGGAACGGATTTACTCTTAATCGATTTTGAATACATTTCGTTTGTATTAGACGCAAGTGAATTTGTGGTAATTTTATATATATACAGATATATATACATATATACAGTTAATATATATATATATATACAATTTTTTTTTCTTTGACAAAGAAGAAAAAGTCATAATTATAAGAAGTTATAGTCCAATCACTTTTGTCTGCTTATGAGTGCTTTTCTTTTTATGCAATTTCTGCACATAACACTGTGATTTTTATTTTTATTTTTACTTACTTAAGGTTTTACGTCTCGTCGACGTCGAGATCATTAGAGGTGGGATGGGACTGCGGAATGAAGATTAGTAGATCGTGGCTCAATTAATCGCGCGTATTGATGAATATTCTCTCCTAAATATTTCACATTACTCTCTCTATGCGGTTGCACACCAGCTGGTCATTTCTGCACAGGTGTAATACGCGACGCATTTTGTTTGTGATCTTCACTTATAACCTGCCGTTGCGGCTGTAGGTTTCAACCGCCTGTCGTTACAGATTCAATTATTTATGCCGTGCACGCGTTTCATTTATTTGTAAATTTATCTTGCGCTATATCCGTAAAAAGTTTTTACTTATTTATGTTTTGAACATCAAATACGTTTCGCGATTATCCGCAGCGTTGTTTTCAGCGCGCAGGGGTTGGTGTCCATGCTATTGGATGGCGACACGAGTAAAGGTCTTATCATATATTAATTCAATTTTTTACCAGACCTGCTATTCATATTAAAATTTCTTAAACATTAGTTTGTCTGTGATGCGTTTTATCTCGATCCTAGAGATGACACTTAGTGTTGCGTTGCGTCCTGTTTCAAAGTGCCACGCTTTCCGCCTTTCTGCCTCGCGTAATCCTTTCTGTCCTGTATACACCGCACTACAACAGTTTCCACTCCTTTAATCAACTCTGCCAAGCTGCACCAGGCATTCCACTGCAATCTGCTTTTTCCAACTATCTCAACACTAATTGATATCAGATGGCTCGATGTTTTATCGAACAGTATTTTATGTTAAGGAGAGACAACTTAGATACTAACACTGGTTCACAGTTACTGTGAGCTACTACCCAAAGCAATTACACAATTTGTTATTTTCCAAAACTCTCACATCTGATGCTTTTCCGTCTGATTTTTGTTTATTTACGCTGAATCGCTTTTACTTTTGCAACCATGTTAAAACGAGACCATTCATTCATGTGGTTCTTCCACAGGCCCAGGCTTGAAACTGCCTCCGCTGAGGGGGGGAGGGGAGGTTCTGTAGAAAAATATGCTGAGCAACGTGTGTGTGTGTGTGGGGGGGGGGTGTTCCGAGCCAAGCTTTACATTCATATTAATTGTAGCAGTTAAAATAAGGTACAGATCACGCAGCAGTATGTGAATATTTATTTCAGTCATTTAATTATCTCCGTATTTATTTAGATTTCCTATAAACTGTCAGTGCTGTACGTGCGTGTGACTTGTAGTCATAGCGTTGGGCTGCACGTGGGCACCGCATTCGAACCAACCGACAGGCGACGGCGCATTACGATTAGACACGCCGTACCTAGACTCTAATTCGCTACAGATGTGAGCCGTGCTCGGCTCTTGTTGTATCTTTGCCTTCTCTTCTCTTCCGCTCGCGATTGTTTCCTCTTTGGTGTTTCCCGTTAGAGAGCGCTGGGGCTCCTGGCGATAGCGGGTATATATGTGGGGTCACGGAAGGAGGGGGGCAGTGATGAGTTGTTGATCAGTATGGGCCAGTTAGTGACCAGCCGGTGAGTCGGTCGGTCAGTCGGGAAAGAGTACTTCCCTGTGACGCCGTGACGCCGTAAGCCCGGTGGGGCGGCGGGGTCCGCGGTTGGATCGGGCCGCCAGGGAGGCTGTCAGTCGGTGTTGCGCTAATGTTTCCCGGAGTGATAGCGTTGTGGGACTAAGGAGGAAGCAGTCAGTAAGGCAGTCAACAGTCGATTGGTTATGCCTGGTATTTCTCGCAGTGGCCGTGACTCAGCTTGATGGTTTGACCGGGCCGCCCGTGGATTATACTTCTGGTGAATTGGTGGGTCCCTGGCGACCGTGCTTCGACCTCCTGCAGAGAGGGAATTTCTCCGATACACTCTTCACCGAGAGTGCTGTGCCGAAGCTTCGGTAACACCGTGGCGATCGACCCGGGTGGTACTTTTCGAGCTGAAACCTGCCTTCTTGCCCTAGGAGGGTATTGGAGGTAGTGGCCGCCAACTGCAACCACAAGAGTCGCCTTCCGCCTCGTCGTTAGCGGTCTGCCTCAGCCATAAATTGTGTTTGGTCCCATTGGCAGAGTGTTAGATGCTGGTAGATGAGAACGAGCTGGTCTTTTTATTTCTGTTATTGATCTACGTGGAATTGTCGGTGATTACAGGATTATTCATACGTTAATCTACATCTAAGGGCCAGTGTTATTTGACATTATATTAGTCATTTTCTCTGTCAATTACTACTACCAGTGTGTCGCTTTCTACCTCGTCGTTAGCGGTCTGGCTCAAATATAAAATTGTATTTGGCTAGTAGATTATTAAGAGCCAGTCTGGTTATTTTCTATAATTTGGTATAAGTAGGATTGTTTGTAATTATAAGGGTTATTCAAGGTATAAGTTGCAAGACCAAGGTTTGGTCCATAATATTATATCATTTTGTGATACCAAGATTATTCATATCTTCGTTTGCAAGACCAGGATTGGTGGTATTTGGTATTATAGTTGTAACATTTTCTGTAAGTTTCAGCATTATCATTAATAATTGTAATAAACCAATGTTTAAACAAGGCTTGAACTGCTAACCATGTTCCCACACACTTCCCACTGTATCCTTGTGGATAATTACTGCTTTTTAGTAGTAGTAGCACCGCCTCAAGATGTCACCCGGGATTTTCCAAGGCAGTGATAGTTCGTATTGTTTTCATGGTTTGAAACAAAACTGTTTCGATTAGGATCGCCCGCGTGTGACCACACAGCTCGTTCATAAAATAATTTCAGTTTCGTTCTGTAAAGTGAATTTGGCAGCTACATTAACTGTAGTCCCCCCGCAGTGTTGTTTCTAGTTCAAAGTGTGGTGTGTAGTGGAGCTGTACAATGAACTTTGCGAGGCTTGGCAACATTTTTTATTTTTTCTAATAAATTTTCGCTATCTGATGAGTTATAGAAAACTGTTTAGCAGATCAAAGGATCATTCCCTTGCTATATAGAAACAAAGGAGACAGAATTGCAGCAAAAGAAAACAAAAATTGCAGCTCTTCCTTACGCGGCACGTATAGTTTGTTGTATTTTATCACTTAATGAACAATGAAGAATGAGGCAAAGTGTTTTTAGTGACACCTGGAGGATAAAAGAATACGTGACCCTACCTGACAAACAGGTTACTCCACATAACTGATGATTAGCAGGAGTGGCTGGTGCCGACATTCCGTTCAGCCAGTAACGGAAATATCTCTTGGGTTCTTTATACACACAATAATTTAATCACTTTAATGACTGATTGATAGTCTGTGAGCAGAAAACAGTACAAAATGTGTTCTAGAATTCTTAGGGGACAAAGCAACGTGCCATACAAGGAAGGAGGGGGGGGGTTATCGAGTCAATAGCCACGTCGGCCTACATGAGGTGAGGGGGGGGGGCGGGGATCGCGATATGAGGCCAAACTGGAGTCACATGGTTTATGGACGCTCCCTTAGAAGAATTTCCACTGGTGTCCATTGCCCTCAAGTGAGATATTACACGCAAGTATACGAGCATCGTGGCATGAAATTTATTTTAAAAACAGACTGTTCCCTATACCTATGATAGTGGGGTTGGAAGTGCAGTCGCTGTACCTGTGAACCAGCGTTAATTTGGCTGGAGGCCTCTGTCGTGAGGGAATATTAGCAGTACACGAACTACTCTAAAGGCCGGCCTACATGTAAGGTCTCAGACAGACAAGACATTGTGTGTGGACAGCAGGGGTGGATCCAGGGTGGAGGCCCCAAAAGTATCTTATCTAGGTCCATCTCCAACATTGTAAATTTTGAGACATTCTTTTTTTTTTTTAGCTCTAGGGATTGGAGGCCTAAGGAGGTTATAAATACTATCCTTTACCCGCCTCAAGCCCCCCCAAAGCCAAAATTCTCACTGAAGGCAAGCCCCCCCCCAACCGAAATCCACTCGTGCCAAACCCCCTCCCCCCAAACCAAAGTCCGCTCAAGCCCCTCCCAAACCAAAATCCTGGATCCGCCCCTGGTGGACAGTAAAACCGACGTTTTACCTTAACTGAATGAAGAAGAACGACTTCCAGAAAATGGGACCATTGTTGTCGGTCTTGATTGATGTTTTCCCCTTCAGTTTTTAATCATCTCTCAGCTTGTGCAGAGCTAAAGAAACTATTATTTTGTTATTCTTTTCGACAACATTTTATGCTGTGGTCTTTTAGAGTCTAGGACAGTGATTTGTTTACGAAATTCATTGAGTTGTATCCAAGTTATTCTCGTATACGGCAAGTCCTTTTATTCTATATTATAAAGATACCTTATGAGAAACAATTGTCAGTGCAGAGGATGATTCAGAAGTTGAAGTAAGTTGTTAACCGCCCGCAAATCATCAGAACTGTACATAGAAATGTACATATAAAAATAAAGCAGATTAATTTAATAGCTGTACAGTAGTAGTGGTAAATATAAACGAAAAAATAATTATTATCTTCAAAATTATTTAATTTTGTCAAATTCCCCTAAAAGAGTTAAGGCATTGTCCTGCCAATGTCACGATCCTTGGTTATTAAAGTACATCTTGAATGTATCCCTTACACGTTTTGCACCTTCCAGAATCAGTCTACATCTTCGTAATTGGATGTTGGGTATATTTCGTGGTTTTGTAAGGGACGCATTTTTATTATATTAAAAATCTTGTACACAGACGGAAAAAAAAATCCCAACACCAAGAAAAAATTATTGTAGAGTAATGAAATTTGGACAATGCATTTGTCAAGTTAACATGTTTAATTGATTAAATTTTCAAGATCACAGGTTAATTTAAGCTCAAGAAAATGCATTTCAAATGTGAAATACTGTTAAATTAATAGCCGGTGTAACCTCCAGAATTTTGAATGCAAGCCTGCAAACGTGAATGCATTGTGTCATACAGGTTTCGAATGTCACTTTGTGGTATGGAGTTCCATGCTTGTTGTACTTGTGCTGTCAATACTGGGACGGTCAGTGCTGGCTGTGGATGATGCTGGAGTTGTCGTCCAATGATATCCCATACGTGTTCAATTGGAGACAGATCTGGTGATCTCGCAGGCCAAGGTAACATGTCGACACTCTGTAGAGCACGTTGCGAGACAACAGCGGTATGAGGGCGAGCGTTATCCTGTTGAAAAACTCCCCCTTGAATGCTGTTCATGAATGGCAGCACTACAGGTTGAATTACCAGACTGACGTACAAATTTGCAGTCAGTGTGTTTGGTATAACCACAAGAGTGCTCCTGCTGTCATAGGAAATTGCTCCCCAGACCATGACTCCAGGTGTAGGTCCAGTGTGTCTAGGCCGCAGACAGTTTGGTTGCAGGCGTTCCCCTGGCCTCCTTCTGACCAACACTCGGCCATCACTGGCACCAAGGCAGAACCTGCTTTCATCAGAAAACACAACAGATCTCCACTCCGTCCTCCAATGAGCTCTGGCTTGACACCACTGGAGTCGCAAACGGCGATGGCTTGTAGTCAGTGGAATGCACGCTACAGGGCGCCTGGCTCGGAGCTGTCCTTGAAGTAACCGATTTCTAACAGTTCGTTGTGTCACTGTGGTACCAACTGCAGCTCGAATTTCTGCCGCAGACGCAGTACGATGCGCCACAGCTGTACGCCGAATACGGCGGTCTTCCCTCTCAGTAGTGCCACGTGGCCTCCCGGAACCCGGTCTTCTTGAGGCAGTACCATCCCTTGACCACTGCACCCAACAATCATGCACAGTGGATACATTCCGGCCAAGTCTTTCTGCAATATCGCGAAAAGAAAATCCACCTTCTCGTAGCCCTATTACACGACCTCGTTCAAACTCGGTGAGCTGTTGATAATGGCTTCTTCGTCTTCTTAAAGGCATTCTTGGCTAACATCAACTCACTATGTCAAATCTCAGCGGTAAATAACGTTCACAAACTTTACAGCGCGTATTTAAAGCAAACCTGATTTGCAAGCTCTGAGTAGCGCTACTAGCGCCACACTTATGCGCGAAGCGCGAAATTTGAATCGATGTCATCTTTCAGATGTATAAACACGCCTACCAAATTTCGTTTATCTAACACAAGTCTTTCTTGGTGTTGGGATTTTTTTTTTCCGTCTGTGTATTTTATTTGTCGAGTCTGAGCGAGTCGTATGTGCCGCAGAAGCTGAGCGGATGTTCTGTCATAGCTCAGCATGAAATTTTACGCGCGTGGCAGAATAGCACGCGTGGCGAAGGTCACCTTGCGGAGAACGACTTGTATCTTTCCACATTCGTGTCTGATCTCTGGGAGCGAAAAGCTCGGCCTCGGGCGATACCGATCGGACGCGATTCCCGCCAAGATTGTCGTTTACACATGTCTTAGGATATTTCCTACAACATACCTTGTTTGCTGGCATTACGTTCGCGTGAAGTTGCAGATGTATTTTCCTTGTAACCAAGTATCCAGTGTTGCAATAAACATCGGGTTAACGACTTCAGTATTTCATTCAACGAATGCAAGCCGTATGTTCTCCATTCCCATGCAGCCCACAGTTAATATTTTTAGATGTCAGACAAGCACTTAAGACTAACAGCGTGGCGGAAGAACAATACCTCACAAGTCTTAGCTATTGTGACTGAGTACAGACTATACACACAGCCATCCGACAAATCAGTCACTACAAAATTTTGGCGACAGAAGTGAGATTGTGTGGAACCATACGGCAGCTAGGTAACGAGATATTGGCGGGGAAATCGATTGTCGATCTACGAGAATTTCTAATGTTCGGCGGGCCAGGCGGTGAGGCGAGCGAACAGCGAGGGCGTATCTACAGCGACGTAGCCACATTCCAGTGTAGCTGATAACACCTACAGTGCATCCAGCAGTCTAGGGCGTGGTAGCAGCAGCACGACAACCCAACACGACAACTCATCGCAGTTTGGCAGCTTTTCACAGTTTTTACAAAAGGTGAGTTGCTGGCATCATGCCGACTAATCCAGAAGGGCGTGAAGGAAATTTGCAAGGTGTAATTGATGCATTAACGCGTAAAATTGCGGCGCTAGAGGCCAAAGTTGCACAGCCTGCACAAGCAACTAACATTTCTCAAGCTTCTAATAACAGAGCTTACAGTGCAGTGATGATGAGTTCAGTTTCTTTTGGGGGAAAGCCTAATGGAATCGATAAATGAGTTTCCTAATCAAGCTAGATTAACTTTTTAAATTAGGAGAATTAAGTAGTAGTGAGAAATTAACTCTTTTAAGAACAACGTTAACTGACGAGGCTTTGAAATTCGTGATCTATGATGAGGATTGCAAAAAAAGACGAAACATTTGAATTATTACGCGGTGAACTTGAAAAACGTTTTTTCCAAGAAATACACAGCCAGGTTTTTACCGCGAACAATTAAGAAATATTAAGAGAAAGACAGTGGAGGAACTTGATCAATTCTCAGATAGGATTAGGATGATTAATAATAATACATATGTGCTTGGGGAAAATGCAGAAGAGAATATTGTGAAATGCTATGAGACTGATATGCGAGCATTAGACGCATTTCTAGGGGGATTAGACGGTGATATAGCAAAACACGTAAGTCTTCAGAAACCAAGAACATTTCCGAGGGATTAGAACATGCGCAAACTTTGAACAGGTAATGAATATGACTAGAAGAGACCGAAGAGATAGGCTTGAAAAAACGGATCTTTCATACGAAAAGAGAATTAAAGTTGTGGAATTTGCAAAAAAATTAGATCATTCTTCTGAAAACTGTTGGTGGAAATTTGCTAATAATGCATGCTGTAAACATAATACTAACAATGCATGTTATGATTCTAATGTTGACGTCGCATGTCGTCAAGATAATGATTTTCATGATTTTCATGGTGCTAATAAAAGGCATACTTGTCATGGAGGAAATAGTGCAAGATTTTATTCTGACAGTGATAGTAGATTCCAAGGGAATGATGGAAAAACCTATTGTACAAGGGAATTTAGGAAAAATAGCAGAGAAAGATTATCTGCAGATGATGATAAAGATAATGATAACAATAAAGATAGTAAAAATAATTATAAAAATAAGGGTGATAGATTATTTATGGGAAATAAGCAAGGTTTTCAAGGAAATAATGATAGGAATTATGGTTCAAAAAATACAGAGGTTTCAATAAATCAAATGGTGGGCAGCGTGGAAGTAATGATTCACAGAATTAGTTAAACGAATAAGGGGTATGCAAGGCCACGTTGTCACGCCCCAAATTAAAACGGTACCATTAACTATTTGTCAGAGTAACCCCCAAGTGGCAGATTTCATAGTAACAGTAAATATTGAGGGAAAACAATGTCAGCTGTTGGCTGATACGGGCTCTGAAATTACATTATTATCTAAAGATATTTGTGTTATCAATGATTTAAGAGAATCTGATTGCAGATTACGGGGATTAGATAGAAATACTATTGTTCATACTTTTGGGATGAAAGATGTGAATATAACTATAGATGATTGTGTTTATAAATGTAACCGTTAACATTGTTTCTGAACTGAACCCAAAATATAGTTTAATTTTAGGGATGGACTTTCTAAATAAATATAACGCAATACTTGACATGGCGAAACGTACAATTGTTTTGAGGAAACGCGAAAGTGTAGGCCCACATTTGTCGTTCCCAGATTCAAATAAAAGTCTTTGCGTAAATGGGGGAGTCATGAACCTACATTTACCAGCTACACTGACTTATAAATCTGTCGGCAGTTTAAGTAACGCGTAAACCATTCCAAAAACTTCAGGGAAAAATTGTGAACTTACCCATTAAAGATAACGTAGAGAGTGATGAAAATTCAGTAGTTTTAGTAGACCTTATAGAAGAATCCAATTGGTTAGATTGTAATCAGTGTTATGTGAAAAGAAGTATTTGTAATGTGCGGGTAAATTAATGGAATAAAACATATACCTGTGTCAATTGAAAATTTTGGAGAAAGTGATGTTGTCGTACCCCGTGGACATAAAGTTGCAAAAATAGGAATTTTAAGAGAACAGGAAATAGCAAGTAGTATTTTCTGTAATGATGCTGATAATGAAAGCAAAACTATTAACGGACAAAACATTGTGTACTGTCCAAAGGGAGGAAGATATTGATTTTAAAGAAAAAATTAAACATTTGCCACCCAAGGAAAGGGAGACGTGAGAATGGAATGTTTGTTAAATAAATTTAGGGAATTATTTATACCAACAGTAAATTACGCGCCACAGACTTAGTGAAACACAGGATCTTAACGGGCGATGCCGCTCCCATTTATAAGAAAGCATATAGGCTGCCATTTCATCAGAGGCAACTTGTAGACGAATACATTGACCAACAACTAAAAGATGGAATTATTAGGCCTAGTAATAGCCCAGTGGTCATCGCCGATTATACTTGTACCTCGCAAAAGTCGAAATGGAGAGACAAAATTCCGGTTTTGTGTTGATTATAGAGCTTTAAGATGCAGTAACAGTCAGTGACGTGTATCCATTACCCTCAATTGCAGAACGGTATACTACCTACGAAATTGCAAATACTTTTCAAACTAGATTTACGCATTATGAGTATCACCAAGTAAAAGTACATGAAAATGACATCGAAAAAACTGCGTTCACTACTCGAACGGCAATTACGAATGGTTGCAGTTTACCATTTTTGTTAAAAAATGGTCCAGCAACGTTTCAGAGTCCTCCTTGATGGCGTGTTAAGGCAATTAAAGCCTTTTTCAGCTCTTGCACAATATATTTAGATGATGTCATAATATTTTCCAAAATCATGTAAGAGCATCTCCAAAGGCTCAGAGAGGTGTTTGAACGTTTGAAACAAGCTCATTTAACCTTATCACTTAAAAAATGGAATTTTGCAATGTCGGAACTAGAGTATTTAGGTTTTCACATCACCAAAGATGGAGATAAACCACATCCAAGGCTTGTAGAAGCAATAAAAAAATTTCCAACACCCACCTGTGTGAAAGAATTGCAATCATTCTTAGAGCTTTCAAATTACTATAGAAAGTTTATTCAGGATTATGCCCTAAAGGCCAAACCATTGACGAAATTAATAAGGAAAGGGGTTAAGTTCGAATGGACAAATGAGTGTGATGAAGCCATGAATATTCTGAACACAGCCCTTACCAGTTATCCAATTTTAATATACCCTGATTTTAGTATACCTTTTGTCCTTGCGTCTGACGCATCAATTTATTGCATTGGATCTGTTTTATCGCAAGTAATTGATGGAGAAGAAAGACCTGTAGGATACGCTTCTCGTCAATTAACCAAACCAGAAATCAATTACGCAACCACGGAAAAAGGAATTGTTATCAGTAATTTGGAGTGTAAAACAGTTCCGTTGTTATCTTTACGGGAGGCAATTCACTATCGTGACCGATCATTCTGCGTTGAAATGGATGCTTAGTCTCAAAGATCCATCGAGCAGGTAAATGCGATGGACCCTAAACTTTCAGAGTACGAATATGACGTAGTTCATAAACCAGGAATTTTGCACAAAAATGCCGATGTCTTAAGTAGAAAAATCAGAGTAGTTACCAGTGAAGAACCACCCTCATTAACTGAGTTACCTATTGAACAGGCTAAGGACGAAGAATGCAGCAAATGGAGGAAGCAGAAATGGTTTGCGTTTCGCGATAACATTCTATATCGTGTTACATAGCGCGGTGATAGAGTGGCGGTACCAAATTCACTGAGAGAACCTATTATGTATTTGTATCACGACGCGATCTTATCAGGTCTTTGTGGTTTCAAAACAACTAACCAACGAATAGCGACCGAATATTGGTGGCCACACAGGAGAGAAGACGTACGAAAATATGTAAAAAATTGCCCCAAATGTAATGAAAGATATGGTTTAGGTAAAGCGCGGGAAACTTTGCAATCATTACCTGAACAACAGAACCTTTTCAAAGAATCGGTCTTGACGTTTTGGCCCATTTAGGCGCAGTCAAGAAGGCAGTAATTATATACTCACAATTACTGATGCATTTTCCAGATATTTAGTTATGGTACCTATATCTGATCAAACAGCTGAATCAATAGCTAAAGCCTTTGTAGTTAATTGGATATTACTTTACGGGGTCCCGGAATCGATTATTACGGACCAAGGATCATCAGTTATGTCTTCATTGTTTACACAAGTTTGCAAGTTGTTAGGTATCGAAAAATTACGGACCAGCAGTTACCATCCGGCTAGGAATAGCAGGACAGAGATAATACACAAAACTATAGGTAGAATGATTAGTTACTATGTCAACAAATCCTACGATAATTGGCACTCAATTTTACACTATTTAGTATCATGTTATGACTCAAAAATTCACACCAGTACTCGAAAAACACCTTTTGAAGTACTCTACGGCAGAGAAATGAGATCACCCTTCCAAATGTTCCAAGTTTATAAAAAAATTGATAATCCAAATGTAAAAAGTCTTGCTTTTAAGCTTAAAAAATTATGGGCTGAGGTACGACGTAATAACTATCATGCTTTTTTATCACAGGCCAAACAGTACAATAATACCGCGAAAGTATTAATGTGGGAGATTATGTAATGCTCAGTAAACCATTCATGAAGAAGAACGAGTCGAAAAAATTCACTACAAGATGGGTCGGACCGTACCAAGTAAAAGAAACTTGATCACCTGTAACTGCACGAATTCAATTACTGGATAGAACCACAGTCGTTCATAATAACAGACTTCGTTTGTATCAGGGGATACCTAAAAATATTGTGCACACCACCAAACCAGTAGTAACAAAACACAACAAGTCAAACCAGTAGATAAAAAAACAAAACAGGTCAAGCCAGTGAAAAAACCAGTAAATTCGGAGACTAAAACTAACACACATTCCTATGGATTGCGCAGCAAGAAGCCTGACTCGACAGCTCAAACATCTCAGAAAACTAACCATTATAATTTGAGATCACAGAGATCAAGTTAACAGTAAAATTATAACTGTATCCATAGTAATTTTATGTTTATTTTGTGCCTTGAACAATACTTAAAAGTAGCAAATGGAAACTGATTCAAATTTTCCATGTTTGTAATCTTTGTCATTGAACTATATTTAAAATTTAATTTATTTGTTCCGCCCACAAAGAACTAGTCACATGGTGCCATCAAACTCGCCATGGATCGGTTACTTTGTGGATTTCAAGAATATTATACTGCTGTTCACGAGGTTTCAGGCACGCAGCGGTCATTCAGGCTGCGGGGCAGTAACAAGAGACCGCTTACGCAGCTTCTGATAAGCGAGATCTTCCGGCCGTACGCTCGAGTGTGCAGTTACAGCCTGGAATAAAACTCAATGACTGAATACCATGCTATCCATACTAACCATTGAAACAGTGCAATAATCCTCAATGGAAATAACAGAAAATGAAAAGAAAGCATTTCTTGAAAGATATGTTTAGAGAGACTGACAGAATCATTCTTTCTTCATTATTAATATTATTTTGTATGTGATGTACATAATTCAAAGGGAAGTATTTGGGGAATAGGTATAATGACAAATCAAGATGCTTCAATCCTATAATGATTAAATATCAGGAATAATTTTAATTCTAGGACAGTAATTATTAATTGTTTTATGGATTTCATAATTACATGAAAGCTTTTATATATGTTGACTTAGCTGAAACAATTTCATTCTTTTGTGTGATGGGGATTTAGTAGCTTAATAAGATAGTATTTATGTTTAACAATAATCATGTAATACATTCTAATTCATTCTCTTCAATCTTATCAATTGCTTAGATTTGCCTAATAACATATTCAAATGTAGCGGAATTAATTGTGAACCACTTTATAACCAACATTGTTCATGGAGATAATACAATATTGTTAGTTGCCATAATCCAATTGTTTACACAAAAATTGCTCTATACTGATTGTTCTAAATCCAAACCAGTTGAAATAGACTATAGTCAATTAGGCAATGATTTAATTACCAGTGTGATGATTTCTTGCATTTCATGTTTGAGTTATAATTTTATAAAGGCACGTAATGTCGAGCAAACTGCTAGTAGAGATTCTTAGAAATTTTGAGACCCCAAGGCGTGTCCCAGGAGGTACACGATTCCTCAGCTGTGGGAGGATGTAAGGGACGCCTTTTATTATATTAAAACCTTCTATTTTATTTGTCGAGTCTGAGCGAGTCGCATGTGCCGCAGAAACTGAGCGGATGTTCTGTCATTGCTCAGCATGAAATCTTACGCGCGTGCAGAATAGCACGCGTAGCGAAAGTCACCTTGCAGAGACGATTTGTAACTTTTCCACATTCGTATCTGATCTCTAGGAGCGACAAGCTCGGCCTCGGCGATACCGATCGGACGCGATTCCCGCCAAGATTCTCGTTTTACACATATCGTAGGATATTTCCTACAACATACCTAGTTTGCTGGCATTACGTTCGTGTGAAGTTGCAGATGTATTTTCCTTGTAACCAAGTATCCAGTGTTGCAATAAACATCGGGTTAACGACTTCAGTATTTCATTCAACGAATGCAAGCCGTATGTTCTCCGTTCCCATGCAGCCCACAGTTAATATTTTTAGGTGTCAGACAAGCACAGAAGACTAACAGCGTGGCGGAAGAAGAATACGGCGCAAGTCTTAGCTATTGTGACTGAGTACAGACTATACACACAGCCATCCGACAAATCAGTCACTACAACAACTACAATTCAGCTCATTACCTAAAGCGTTGAAATAAAGTAATAATAATAATGCATATGGCATTATTGGCGGGGATGTCCCCAATTTGCCACAGATTCCCCTCTGTTGCGGTTGTCTAAAGTTGGCCACACACGATCGCTCCATCTGTCCAAATGGACGATACCACCCCATTATCGTGTCGTCTGTGGGGAAATTGATGTGGATGACGTGAACTGACAGGATTATTTGGATATCCGGTCAGTACAATATGCATCAGTTTCGTCCATCATGCCATCAAGCTGACTGACGGTGCGTGGGGAAAACCACATGGAGCGACATCAAGCCATCACTCCAGTCGGCTCGTGTATGGTGAAACCGCGGTCCAAACACTTCTCATTCTGTCGCCGACCACCGAGCAGACAACATCAGTGCCTTGAGTGGACTATGCAACATTGTACCATTTTTTTTTTAAATCTTGCATAGAAATATTTGTTTTGTTACTGTTCAAATATTATTTTGAGTTTAGAATTGAAAATAATACAGTTTTAATTATTATTAAGTAACAATTAGGACGATATTATTTTCTTTTTTAAATTTTTTAAAATATTTTTTAAAATGTTGTCTCAACAAGACTTTATGCTGGAGATTATTGAGAAGTATAAAGAGTTAACATGCTTGTGGCAGATCTCTAATCCAGACTACCATGACAAAATATAAATAAATGTGGCAATAGATCAATTGCTAATATTATTTAAAAATAAAGACCTAAACCCAACAGAGAAACTGTGTTAAAAAAAAGGATAATTATTTGAGGTCTTCTTTTTAAAAAGAACATAGTAAAATAAGATTAATTTTATATAAGCCTACTTGTTTAAAAATATGTTGTTTTGCAGCGTGAGACGTACCTGCCACTATTTAATCTGTTTTACAATGATTTTATAGTATTTCTAATAGTTTTCGTAATATCACAGAGCGTATATTTCATAATTTCTCACTTTTTTGGACGTTATTTAATTCTCAGCATTTGTATTCAGTATTCGATAGTTTGAATATCCTTTAAAATTAATTCGGGTTTATTTTATTTAGTACTTGGCATAACTAGAGTGTTGTACAACAAATTGACAACTTATTCTTGTTTGCTTTGCCTCGTTTTTCATTGTCGTGGCTTACTGGAGTGATGGAATGATGGTGTATGTGCTATGCTTTTGGATGTCATCTGAATGGATTTCATCCATATGGATGGTATCCAAATGGAATGATCGTGTATGGCCAGGTTAAGCCTAACCCACTAATCCTGCCGGGTGAAGGGGACCTACAGTGTAGCTTGGAATCCGAACCACCTAACCTTTGAAGTGTATTTCCCATTACACAACAAAAATGTTCGAGAGGTGTATGTCGGCTTATGGGGGTTTGAAATTCTGCAACAAGAGACGGATCTGAATCATGAACTTTTCCATTTCCTGTCAGGCGCCTTAACCACTGATCGCTAAAAAGAGAAGGAAGCTCCATCTTCCGGCCGCCA
Organism: Vandiemenella viatica; assembly: GCA_031002005.1. NCBI lineage: Eukaryota > Metazoa > Arthropoda > Insecta > Orthoptera > Morabidae > Vandiemenella > Vandiemenella viatica. The sequence continues at coordinate 817,582 of JARYHS010006964.1, forward strand.
TCGATCGCCGGAAGATGGAGCCAGAGGCAGGCTTCGAAACGTTGCCCTACACTTGAAGCGCTATCCCAGTGGAAAGCTCGAGAAGATTTTACGCAACTAACTCACAGAGAAAGCCTACATTCGTTCAAGAAAGCTACAGTTGATGAATGCTGGTATTAGTGTAATGAATAAAAGAAATATCGTATTTCTGCACTGTAACACAAATCATACAGTTTAACAAATTGAATTTGATGCGATTCTGTTCGTTTGCAGAGTTTTGTGTTATCTACGAAAGCGATCTAGTTTTCCAGTTTTAGCTGCGCTATCAGCAACAAACAGGACGCCAGGTGTGGTGTTCCTTACCTTCCTGCTCCCGCGCTGTCACTGTCGAGGTAGCGGGAGAGGCGGCGCAATGAAGGTACTGTGCACTGTCTCACTACAGATACTATAATGAGCTACTAGTACTTCAGAATCAGCAACATTCTATCAAATAACTACAATATTAGATTATACTAAACACGTTGTAGTAAATTTGATCTCACTTAACAGTTGTTATATTTACTAACAGTGGCAATAATACTGTGTACTCTTACCTCTGTTTATTTTTGACAAATTATACTCTCAACTTGGGTTATAATAAGCACAGCAACTTCCACATACTTTAATGCGTGGTTTACAAAATGTTAAGACAGCACTCTGTTAATAAACTTTTATTCCCTAGTGCTAATGGTTTGAATCAATATAGCACAATTCCTGTTAATGTTCGTGATTTATGGGCTCTTAATAGGATTATGGGTAATATGGAAAAGTCCGGTATGCATATTTGGAGCACTTAGTCGGGTAGTTGGTTTCATAAAGTCATTGATTTTTTAACGCCCTCCGCTGTATTTCGAGAACAGTATGGAAGAATGACCATTCGCGGAACTTGAGAGAGCCTTAGAAAGTGTAATTTTTACCGCAGACTGTAAAACCACTTTGCGAAATATAATAGCACTACAAAAATTTTAATTCTTGCTGTTTGTCTTAATTGTATCTTTTACCACGAATGTACATTTCAGGAAATTCTTTGCACTATTGTAGCTTATTTTTTTTCTTTTTACTAAAGTAGGAATTAACGGTGGTTTCTTAGCGACCATTAGATAAACTTGTGTAGTGGATACTTTTTGTGGTCTATTAAGGTGAGTCGTCACGGTGAATCACTTAGGAATCCGATTAAACCCAGAAGGTCAGTAGGTATTTTATTTATCCTCCAATTTCTCGCAAAAAACAATGATTAATGACTGTGAAGCAATCAAACTGAGGTAGCGTATTAGTATAGGCATGACCAAGAGATATATTATAATAGTCCGATAGTCACGACAGCACTAAAAGGCAGTAGAGCTTAGGAAGTACACAGTGACATTGAGGTAGTCAGTTCATTAATATGGCAGTTTATATTGCTGTCCCAACGGTTCCTTCTTTAGAAATAGTATCATCGGTTAAGTGTTGTGGGATTTCATTGATTAGCATCGTCCTCGCTTACTACTGCTGTCACATATGCTACACACTGTGCTCATCTCTGTGTGACGAGCGATGCGGTTCTCTACTCTGATCTCGCCGACTGCTGAGTTAGTTGTGTCGAGATCTGCGCTGATGACACACGTGACTGTCTCACACGATGACCTGGCCGAAGACACTCCAGTTAACAACACGTATCGTCTACAATTTCGCTTATAGGAAGCAAAGTTGTTTCTCGTACTTTCCAGATATTTCCTTTACATCTTTTACTATATCTGTTGACAAAAATAATTATTTTGTCACTCGGTGTGTATATAATGTAACAGAACTTTGTGATTAAAATAAGGAAGTATATTTTACAATTCACACTGAAACCAAATTTAAATTGCAATTGAACCTACAGTGATGGAATTAACAAAGTTTTTTTTTTTCCTGAGAAGTAGCGTCCCTGTTATTGCTTTCCGTCATCGACATCTTGCTCTTACTCTTTACATTAATGGGAGGAACTCTGAAAACAAGGCGAAGAGGACGATAGATTATTGTATCTCACACATGTAATTAAGGACGTTCATATCAAAGCGTTTCAGGAAAATGTTGACTATCACGAGGTCTCATGAGGAATAGTTTTTATCTTATTATTTTTATTTTTTATTTTCTGGGCCTACACTGTGACGTGCAATCTGAACAACGAAACGTCCTGGCGTGGTTCAGAACTCTTAAAAATTGCTGGCCCAACTGGGAATTCAATTCATAACCCTGAGCCATAAGAGCAGGCTGTTTAATTTTTTACAATATCTCTTATTGTTTTAATTTCACCTTCAGAACCATTAATCTTGTGTTTATAGCACATACTTTTAGATTCTTTAATAAACCTTTTCAATATTTTGCAGTACTGCTTGTTATGTGTTCCTAGAGGCAGTATATAACCTCTTTTAGTATTTTACAAATCCACGATATTCTAATCCCCACAGTTATCCATGGTTTTTCTTCTTTTTAAGAAGGACGACACAATTGCAAGGGAAGCAACTTGCAAAGTAGTTAATACAATATTATAAAAACGTATTTTTTATTTTTACCTTGTACACTGTAAACAAGTTTCCAGTTTGTGGTATTATGGAAATTTATAAAATAACAGATTTATTATTGGCTGGAGTTAAAAAAATTACTCTTAGAACTCGCTCCTATTAAAGTGTTGGTAGTTAATAACTGAGCACCATGATCTGAAAGTCCATTATTAAATCATAGAATTTTGAGGTGTCTAGGAAAACATTATATAGCCGAGTAGCTATTATTTATTATTATAGTGGAAAAATTAACCACCTGCGGTAGATTATATGAACCATCTAATAATTCCAATTTTACTTTACAGCGTAAACTATTTTAAAAAATCTGTGTTAATAATAGTAGTAATTGATAAAACTGCAATGCAGCGCCCACTCCGGTGGCAATCTCCCTACACCCCTCTTCTCCTCTCCTCTTCCAACCTACTTTGCCCTCTACTAATTTTTACTTTAAATTCCTTCAGTGTTTCCGAAAATTATTCATCACTTCTCTTGACAATTTACTCCAGTCCCTACAAAAGAAAATTTTCCCACACCCTTATGGCTGAAATCTAGTGCCAGCTTGTGGTCATGGCCAACCTTACCCTTCCAAGCACCTCTATTCATTCTTACGCCAATATATTTCCATGCTTCATCACCAGTATATGCCCTGTACACTCCCATGAACCTCTTCACCCTACTCCTGTCTTCCAATGAATCCGATTCCAGCTCCTTTATCATATTAGTTACCGATTGTGTTCTGCGGTAATTTCCAAAGACAAATCTGGCAGACCTCCTCTGCACCCCCTCCAACTCCTGTATTTGATATCCAAAATGAGGGTCCCAAACCATATTCCAGCAGTGGTCTGACCAAAGTTTTGTACCCCAGTTCCCTTACTTCTAACCCCCACACATGGTTTTTTAAACTACTTTTCTGCTTCAAAATACTAATAAAAGTTCAAATTGGTTCAAAAAGGAGAATAGTTTCCAGAGGGTGCTATATATACAGTTACTGTTACGAGATTTTCATTACTGAAATTTAGTCGTGTAGCACGAGCTTCAAAATGTTGATTGGGACAACACTTGGTATTACTGGTCCAACGCAGATTTAGGGAGCCTTGAGGACCAGCCACCGCGCATGTGCCTTCCAGTATTAAATACAGCCTTAAGTGTTGCAACAAATAAATTTTTAATTGTACTCTGTTAACCATATATAGACAGAAGAATATTTAGCATTGTCTGCAATGTATCGGCTAAGTGAAGAAACAGATTTCCAGCAATGGGACGCGGCAATTTAAATTCGAAGATGCTCAGATCTTTGATTAGTGATAAGTATTTGTTAATCAAACTGTGAGCAATACACCAATAATATTTATGTTTTTAAATAAAGTAATTTTAGAAATATTTCCTTATTTTTCTACACACATAATATTGCACACTCACCTAAGATAGGCTCCATCTGATCTTTATTTCAAAAAGTGGGTTACAATCCAAAGAATTTGTAGAGGGCAAATGTAGGTAGGTGCAGGATAGGGGGAAGATGGGTGTGTAGGGAAATTGCCACCGGAGCCTGTGCTCCATTGCAATTAAATTAAATTAAATTAAAAAATAAAAATTGAAACTCTATTGGTTACATTGTTTATTTGAAGGAGTTCACGAGTTCTTTTTTTCTGAAAAGGAGGGATGAGTAGTTTTTTTTCGATAAAAGGGTGGTGAGAGATTTTTTTGTTTTCGAAAATTGGCAATAGTAAAAAAAAAAAAGAAGGTTGGAACCTATCCGCTAGACCAGTGGTTCCCAGTTAGTGGTACGCCTGACGCCAGGAGTAAGTGAGGTTATAACTGAAAAAAAAATATGGGAACATTACTATTATCAAATTATTTTAAGGCAGTCAGAATCTATTTGTGTCTCTAATGAAGTAATTGTGCAAAGCACTCGATACTCTTGAACGCAGAGGCTCAGGCAGCCATAAGAGGTTCGCGAAGTTTAACTCTTTCGAGAAAAAATGATTGGGAACGACTGCTCCAGCCCGTGTATCAAAATAACCGAAACTTTGTGTAGCTACCAATGTGTTTATACAGTCTGATAAGGCTAAAACTGCATAATGTTCGTTTTAGTTAATAATACATATCGTAGCAATAATTTATGCGTGTATTAAAACCTTGTGGTTTATTACTGTGTATTTTAGCTGTGATATCAGTGATAAACAGGATGCCAGCAATGTGCGGTGTTCCTGTGGCCACGCCTTCCTTCCGCTCAGGTCGGTGGTCACCAAGAGGCTCAGCGGTCGAGCTGCCGCTGCTATTTACTATTAACTACTATCTATCTGTAGTGGAACATGTAGCTCAGTGGCATTTAAGTTACGAAGGTCGATTTACATTTTAGAGTAAAAGCCTAATAATTTACGAAGAAAAGTTAGTTTAAAAAAGCACTTCGCCAGCATCATCTCCCACGCTATCCCGCTAATTCTCACGCTATCCACTTAATGGTTTTTTAACGGAGCACAATCACATTCACCCCCCCCCCCCCTCAAATGGCTTTACGATCACATAAATCGTAATGGGTTTTTCCTGACCTACCCCGTTTAAGGGACCATAACTACAGCCAGAGTAACAATGACTGCCCACCGACGTCTTACCCATTCGTCTTTCTAATATTCAGCGTTTGTGTGACAGCCTAATTTATAAACCTTCAAACCTCTTCTTACCCACAAAAAATAAAATAAAACGAAATAAAAAGGATTGGGGAACAAGGCATGATTATTCAGATACATTTACCCACACTGCTGTTGTATTGTGTACACTCTGAAGTACTCTCGTTCGATTAAACTGTTGGCCTGGCATAGCATGCCTCCAGAGATGTCTTGGGTTCAATTAATCGAAGTATCTACGAGTTGCATATGTCTGAAGGATCGCAGATTCCTAAAAATGACATCTCCAGCAGGTCATCCGCCACTAGAGATAAAAGTCTAGTCCAGGCGCTCGCTTTTTGTTTTAATATTCACAGTTTTGCTGTAACTGTGGGCTCCAGCTGACCTCTGAATTTTATTAAAAAATTTCTATACGTGTTATTTTTTCTGAACGTTATCCAAAGGGCCTCACAATATCAACTAAAATATATTCGGATTTGTAACACTCATTCATTTTTGAAATTACACGAATACTTATATATATATATATATATTTTGGTTCCTCTCACTCTGGTGAATAATATATTAAAATTCCAATAATTTTGGGGAAATTTTTATTTTCTGTACGTCTTTTATTTTCGAGTTTAGACCATAATATATATTTACATTTCAGGAACTGTAACTTGGATAATTCTAAATAATTGGATTTGTTGTAACTATTTTACATTTGAGTTTAGATGCCAATATATTTGGCATTTGTGTTTGTTCTCTTCAAGACATTTCGTTTCATACATGGTTTGTTCACATGGTAGCAATTGCGATAAGTAATAGTATTTTGGATTTGTAATATCTCACTCATTAGTACCACAGCATATTTTTCGAAAAATTTCAAAATTGTAGATTTACCTTTTTTCATTATTTTTTAGTTTAGAACCGCAATATTTGCGGTGTATATGACGTTCTATTCAATATCTTTTATAGGATATATGGTACATTCTAATATGAGCAATTTGGATAGCTAACAGTGTTATTTATTTGTTATACCACATCGTATACATGTTTGTATTTTCGGAATCTACGCGTTAATAATAAAAAAAAAAAGTTGCAATTATAAAAAAAAATCGAAAGTTTTGGATTTTTCCAGATATTTTTTATTTTGAATTTAGTCCTCCACATATGGTATGTGTGAGTAATGTCTTCAAGACCTTCCATTTGATGTATGTTGCAATAGCACCCAAGCAATTTTTTTATTTCACTTTGCTGCAGGCCAATGTGGACAGTTTTAAAATATAGCTTTTAGAACAGTGCAGATCACTGTATACCGAGTCATCCGCAACACATCTCTGTCCCGCAGGCTTTGTCTACGTTGTACTGTGAGCTCCTCGCATCTGTGAACCCACCCCTGTCTCGGATGGAGCGAGATTGGATATTGTCTCTCATATACTTGGAGGAGTCAGACATGGCAATTCTGTGCAAAGATAGATACTGGACGTTGCATTTTTTAAGTTTAAAGCCCCCATTTGGCACGTTTCATTTGACAATCGCAGTGATGGCCAAAATCAGTTCTGAATAAATTTAAAGAATTCATTACGACCAGTGACGAATACTACACAAAAGTTTTTATATAACTGATTTCTAAATCGTCTTCTCGTTAAATTAATCCACACAAAGACAGGCAGAGCAAGTCAAACCAGCCAAGTGGGACTAGAGTGTTGAAAGGTATGTCGACAGCTTTTCGTGTTGAGAAAGCTCATAACTGAGGGAACTTAGGGAGAATTTCCATCTAACTGGGAATGATGAAACATATGTGCTAATGTGTGTTTTAGACTTTTGTGAAACTTTCTGGGGCAATATTTGCTGAATCGCCCAGTTATTGGATGTGAATTACCACTTCGTAGGTTGGTTGTTGCATATAGGGAAACGCGGGTTCGATAGCCGTTGCGTCCATGGAAGTTCGATTTCTTTTTTCAATTTTAAAGGATTCCAAATATTTCGTGAGTGATGCATAGGAAATTTGCTTAAAAAAATATCTCGCTCCATCTGCGAGTGTAGCCCTCTCGGACAAGCATCCTGGAGGGTGCGAGTTCAAATCTCAGTCCGATTTTCCATTCCAAACTTGAAAGTCTGCATGTTCTCCGTTAAAGGCCTCAGTTACACGTGGTGAACCTCACTCCCATTAAGTGTTTGTACCGAGCGTGGTAGGTCAGTGGTAACTCTCTGGCCTCACTTTCAGAAAGGCGTGGGTTTGAATCCCGATTCAGCCATCAAGATCTGGGTTTTCCATGGTTACCCATATCATTTCAAGTGATTGCCGGGATGGTTCCTGCATTTACAAGTAGCTGTATCACAATCCCGTAGTAAATATGATGTACGACTAACTGAACTTCCATCTTCAACGATATTGATTTACTTGAGAAACTACAGTGCTGAAACAAGTTGAAATTTCAGTGTGAGCCGCCGCATTTCTCAGACAGCGCGGGCGTCAGTGGTTCGATTCCGACGAGGTCGAGGATTTTCGTCGAAGCTAAGACGTCCGGAACTGTCCTCCAGGCTCACTCAGCGCGCTATCAGATGAGTGCCTGTGGATGAACTCTGCGGAAAAATATTCGCAGGATTGTGGCACCGGCCCCATCGCCTCCATCTCTAGTGCTCAAGGTCAATCCTGAGTGTGGAGCTCTACCTCCACACACCCTGCGGATAACAGCTGCAAAGCTGAAAGAACCCCCTAAGAAAAAAATAATCGAATGTATATTAAATACATAACGAAAAGACTCTTAGACCACTCAAACACCCTGGCTGACAGATGGGAATCAGTGAATCATTTTGTGTCTTTGGTAAAAGCAAGCCTGATACGACCTGATACGACTGATGTTTGCGTATGGTGACTGGAGAGGTAAAGAATAACACTGCTGAAACAATTCGAATGCCCGTCTGACCATCCAGATTATGGTTTTCCATGGTTTCCTCAAATTGCACCAGACAAATACCGCGACCATTACTTTAAAGGACCAAGGCCGATATCCTTCCCGTTCCTTTCCCCCCAATCCTTTATCTTGACTTCGACGAGGCGTAAAGTAAAACAAAAAACTGTATTAGTTTGTGGAATCTACTGCAAAACACAATCAGTAATCGAAATGATAATGGAGCATGGATCGGGATTTATTCGAAGGCAGAAGGAGGTTGAAGAGAGTTGTGGAAGCTGTAGTGATGTTGAAGAAGCTTTGTAGGATATTGGTAGAAGAATGAGGAATTTTTCATGGAAAGGAAGAAATGACGATGACTAAAAGCTGGAACTCGATTTCATAGATAAGGTTGTAGGAAAATTTTCTTCTGTAGATACAAGACTCATGACGTAAATTAATCATTAAAATTATAATTCTTAATGTCGAAGGTAGTGGGATGGCGAAAATTAAAGTCAAAAATTTATAATTGTAAATGAATAAGGAAAGGCAACACGCATGTGTAAGAAAGTTGTGACCATAGCATTCACTGGTTCACAATTCAGTCATGTTGAAATAAACCAAGCAAAAGGCAGTGGTCCCTCTGTTTCAGGTATTAGTGGTGATCAGTCGCCTGCTTGCCACCTGCTGCTCGGTACTGGCTGTGAGCGTGCCGCCTGATGGCTACACTGTTGGGTCATCGATGCTGGTGGCTGTTGACGGTGAAACTGGTGCACCGCACAAAACACAAGAGTCCATGCAGACTGGATCAGCTTGCGAAGGAATTTGCGTATGTACTGAGAGTTACCGCAAGGTGGCGGTTAACTGTCATGACCGACGCCTGGTTCAGGTGCCACGGTTGGACGTGAAGAAGCGAATCTCGACAATTATCTTATCCAAGAATTCCATCACAACACTTGACGCAACATTCGTACAGGATGTACAGTACGTTTTGTTTAAACTTTTTTGTTATAGTTTAACTGTAAACATTGACAGTTAACCTTATGCAGATATTTGGTGAAGCACCTTCATACTGATTATGGGGAGCTCGCCACCTTCACATAATTTCCGTCTACCGTATCTAATCCAAATCAGCAGTTTGAATCTCGATGGTTGAGGTTACTGTATATCCACTTATTGTATACCCTGTACAATTTAAAATAAATCAGTTTGTTATTTAATTAGTTCTGAAGCATTAAAATAAAAACTTGCTAGTAATCGGAATAAGTTACCATGAGAAATGAATAATTTAGCAAAAATGTTGAAAGAATTTAAATAGGGCAAAAATAGGTGGGTACATGGGAGGCGAAAAACGGGTTTTTGTTAAAATGCCACAGAACGTGCGCTCATCGCTGTTAAATTAAATAAAATAATAATTATATGTAAATAAGTTAGTTTTGTTTACTTTATAATTAGACAGTGTCAATATTTTGAATTCCACTATCGGTATTTTAAATTTCACCTTAGGTTCAGCATAGAAAGTTTAGAAAATCGTAAATTACGATGATTAGCCTGTTCTGTCTGAAATATAAATGTCAGTTAATTATTTTCTATAATATTATGGTAAAAATTTGATAGAATTTAAAAGTATATATTTATTTATATATATTCACGATAACACTAATTAGTATCGATCTGTTTATGTTTAATTTTAAACTTCATTAGCGTAAAGTTTATTTATTGTCCTTAAGTACTTTTACCTTGTTATTACCAACAATAAAACAATTGAGGAATAAAGCTTCAAACTAAAAACAAATTAGTTAAATGTAGAGTATTTCTTTTTATTAAACTATCAGTTAAATTTAATATATATATAATATCGCATTTTCTTCCTTAAACTTTGTTTAAAAGAGCTGGTGGTTTTTATTTTTGGGAAAATCGCGCCTGGAAAGTGTAGCGCCTGTCACAGATGTGTGGTGAATGATTTGGATTGCAGTGAGTGTAAAAAACGATTTCACTAAGAATGTAGAAAAGAGGGAAAAATAGAATTAAATAAGACTTTTATGATATTTTCCGCTCTATTTTAGGGTTAGAAACCTGTTAGAAAAGGCTAGGAAGCTTTAAAAGCAGGATAGTGTCACAACAGGATTTAATAATTTTAATTTTTCTGCTATAGATCGCTTCGTCCGGTGGCAACTTTTCTACTCATCTATTTTTCCGCTTTTCTTTTCCCACCTGCTTTCCCCCTTCTACTAAATAGAATTTGAAATTCATTTAGAGTTTTCGGTAAATTATTAATCACTTCACTCGATAATTTATTACAATCTCTGACCTCGTAGCTACGAAAGAAAATCTTTCCACACCCTTATACCTGAAATCTAATGGAATTTGTGGTCATGGTCAACATTTCACGCAACTTTCCTGATTCTTCCACCCATATATCTCCACGCCTCATCACCAATATACGCCGTCTACACTCACATGACTGTTTTCACCCTCCTCCTGTCTTCCAATGAATCCCATTTCAGCTCCATTATTATATTACTTAATAATTGTGTTCTACAGTAATTTTCAGAGACAAATATAGCAGTACATCTTTCAAATCCTGTATTTTATACCCAAAATATGGGTCCCATACTACACTATCTTATTGAACCAATAGTTACTTTAACCCAATCCCCTTACTTCTCTAGTACATCCCTTCATCACTCTCTCCAACAAGTAAATGATGAGACGACCAGGGAGATGGGCAAAACGATCAGAAAGAAGTGTGGAACAGTTATGGACCTATAGGCTCAGCCAACAGATGTGGAAAGGATAGATGACGAGATTAGTGGGATGGATTAATATGCTGGTTGGAAGCTGGAAATAGGCCATGGGAGAAATAGGATTAACAGGAAGAAGGTGTCAGTTACTTCAGATATTGTAGGGAGAAATAGGTATGACCTGTTACCTAAGTCAGATGGGAAAGAGCATCGAGTAGAGGTAGGAGTTGGTAAGGTGCAGCAGGCCTTTAGGAATAAAAATGTAGAATGAAAAAGTAGGGGAAAATGTTCTGCTGCTATTTAGTAGCCATGGGAGAGGTGTAGGCCGTCTTCTGCAGGATATGTCAGGCACAGGCTAGGGCAACATTAGGACTTGTGATTGAGCATACAGTTTCGTATATTAGGGATTTCACTCAGGAGGATACAATAGTAACAGTTGGAGGTGCGGGAAATATATTGGTAGGGACACAAGTTACACTATAGAGAGTGACCTGAGGAAAGTGGAGAAGGTGGCGCAGCCCTCATACAGGTAATGAGTCGCCGTGATCGGCTGTGAGGCGGGTAAGCGGGTGTCCAATAATTCTCTGGTGAGATCTGGTCTGAACCCTCACCCCCTAAGATGTCGTGAGATTTTGACGGGACCGCCCCCCCCCCCTACTGATTGACCTTTTTTTAGCTCTCCTACTTCCGAGTGTGGTTATACGCCTCTTCTCCCCCCCCCCCCAAGTCGACATCCGTGTCGTTAATAGACCTTTTCTTTTAACTCTACAGTCCTTCAAGAATTTCAAAAGCTCACGCGAGAGTTCCGTCGCCCCCTCCCCCTTGGTAAGATTTCGCTGGAGCCCCCCCCCCCTACATTGTACCTCACGTAATTAATGGACGCTCCCTAAGCAAGTATACTGAGATGCTTCTTGGGAAAGGCCATAGTTCTGTCTTGGATGCAGTATTAGCCATACTTCCCCACTTTCTTCATGAATTTTTATATTATACTCTTTCACGGTTTCATGTAAATTATTTACCATTTCGCTTAGTAATTTTTCCAATACCTAACCACACCGCCAACAAAAGAAAATTTTCCATCATTCTTACGCTTCAAATCGAGAGCCAACTCGTGGTGAAGGTCAACCCTTCTCATCCAAGTACTCATTCCTCGACTCTACGTACTTTATCCTCCTCCTGTCTTCCACTGATTAACAAAACAGCTCCTTTGTCATATCAGTTACCCATTATGTTCTGCGGTAATTTCTGTATTTTGATAGGTTTCAGGTTGTATGAAATGAATCCCTTAGCACTTTTGTTATTTTTCTTTCAAGACGCCGACTCGCCCAAAGATATTAAGTACAAATGTGAACAAATGTTTCGGCGATTAAGCTCACACCCGGAGACACTGACTGACAACTAACCCTGCGCGCTCAAATAGGCTCTTTAAAAACATCCAGAATTGTTGAATAAGTTCCCTCCGAAGTTTTTCGAATTCTAACAATACTTTAACAATTAAATCCATACAAAAACAATCAGAATTAATACTTAATCATTCACGACCATCACGAAATATACGGAAATTAAAATTAAAGACATTTACAAGTGTTTACACACAAAATTATCTACATAAACCAGTCCAAACCATAACAAATTGTCCTCAAATCATCGTATCTCACATAAAAAATTAGAATTACAAACTTTTAATCAATATTTCATTCATAATACTGTCCATGGATATATTAAACAGTATTTACATATTTTATCTTCATGAAACAATGTTCATTGACAAAAATTAACAATTAATTACATGGAAAATATGTAAAACCATAATTAATCAACTCCCAGCTTGCTACACATAATTCCTAAAACAACATTTCATAAAATCGATTGGGTCTGAAGGTTGTTATTGATAAACATGTGCTTTCCGTAATACACCATATTACTCATGATATCGTCAAACCATCCTTATGTATCTCAGGTCCCTTACTTCCATCGTACATCCCCTCATCCTCTATTCCTGGAAATGCAGGATTTTCTAACCTTCCTATGCAGCCTGCTAAGTGTCCCGAGCAATCGAATTTATAATCAAAAGCTACAACGAGATATTTACATTTTGTGTTCTCGATAAACAATTCTTCTTCCCCCATGTAATGATACAACACTTTTTTCCTATATGTTAACAAAAAAGTCACTATTATTATTATTATTACTCCCCTATTCACTAAAAGTGCGCGGTGGAGGGTGCATTGCACCTATCCGAATGGGTAATAGTTTGGAAGGAATATACGGGATATGGCAGGAGGCGCCCATGGGCTATTGTGAGGAACCATTACAGCATTCGCCTGGTAGTGATCCGGGAAAACCATGGAAAACCCAGATCAGGATGGCCGGAGTGCTTTATCGAAAGCTACTACTGTCGGATTTTAAGTTTAGTCGCCGGTAAATCCTTTCTATTCTATTCCCTAATCGCTCGTGGGAAAAATGAGTACTGAAATGAATCGGTTCTGGCCCTGATTTCTCTTATCTTATTTTTGCGGTCATTCCGAGATATGAATGTTGCTGGTAACAATATTTCCTGGCTGTTATTTCAAAATACGTCAGTCATGAATTTTTCAATTAGCTTCCGTCGAGAGCAACGCCTTCGGTGTTCCAGGTCTTCCCAACATAACTTCTTCAACATCGCACTTACGCTTTCCCTCCAACTATATATACCTGTCAAGAATCGCGCGGCTCTTCTTTGGACCTTCTCTAATGCCTCCATTAATCCCTTTTGATGGGGACCCCATACAGAATAACAATATTCTAAGTGAGGACGCACTAGTGACTTGTATGCAATCGATTTAACTTCCGGAGTGCATTGTTTTAAATTACGACCTAGAAATCAGAGCATACAATTTGCTTTCCAGTTACATTCTGGATATGCTCATTCCACAACAAATTATTACAAATTGTTACCCTTAGGTATTTAGTGAAATCCACCGTTCTAAGGACAGTACCATTAATTGTATATTTAGAGCTAAATGGTGTCACCTTTTTACTTACACGCTTGACTTGGCACTTTTTAGCGTTTAACTCCAACTGTCGGTCTTTTCACCATGCAATTATTTTCATAATGTGCCACTTATTTTCAATCGAAACATATATACCCACTTAGATATCTTGTCCACTCTTCATAATCCTTTTGCCCGTCACAGTTTTAATCCTAACAAATTAAAATACGCATTCTTTAGTTGTCATTATTTGTGAGAGTAAATCAAATCATTCGTTAGAATAATGGATACCACAGAGCTTGGCGAGGTGATCAATAATTTTCTGTTTCGCAATTGGGAGGAAAAAGTTTCGAAACCTCGTCTAATAATCCTCATTTTTGTTTCCATGGTTTTTCGAATTCAGACAAGGCAAACGCATGGATGCTTTCTTGTAGAAAGCCCAAATTCCTTGCCGTTCCTTACCCTCATTCTTTCTCGGCTCTAATTGTCTCAACATCGACGATGAGAAAGCCACAAACAAACAAAAAGATAATTAAATATGAACAGTGCAAAGTACACTAGCCTGCGGACTCCTTTCTTCACTTCCAACTCTTTTGATGCTGAGTTTCCCACTCTATCATCCTAGTCAGCGTGTGGTATGCGGCGGCTAGCCTCACAAAGCATTAGCACATCAGCAGGAAGACATAACGCCTACTGAGCGGTTAGGCTATTGACTACCTAGTGTCGCGTGCCATGAAAAAAGGGGGGGGGGGAAAAGGAGATTATTATTATGGTATATTTTCATATCTTAAAAATATGAAAATGATGTGGCAGCAAAATGGAAAGGAGACAACTATTATATTAAGTTCGGTTCGTAAATTAAGTTCCTTTTGTAAGATATAAAAGCCATTATTCAGGAGGCAATAAACTGTAAACTGATAGAACAAAGGAGATGTAATACATCTCCTCATCACCGTATTGACCTAATTAGGAGTTGGGATTCACAGCAACCCGAAGCCGGTGGCGAGCCCTCTAAAGACCCTGGATGGTCCTGGCCATTCCAGAAATCGCGTCCGATGAGCCAGACCTCAAGGAATTCCGGAGGACGTGGATCCCGCTTAAGATCTGTCCTAAAAAAAAAAACCTGACTTTTATACCGTAGTTAGCAGTAGCGAAGTATAATTTGTAGTAAAATAGTGGTGGTGGGTTAATTAAAGGGTTGTATTATTATTATGCTTTATTTTATTGTTATTATTATGTATTATCTTTTATTTTATTGAAATTTAACCCACATGCAGTAAAGTATTTAAATTTTTATGTTTTTTATATTGTCATTTGGAGAAATTGATTTAGCATCGGTAGCGACTGAATTTATTTGGCTTATAAATGTTTGCGCCGACTCACATAATGACTATGATCCCCATCCTTCTTCCCAGATTACTAGGGGAGTTAGAATCTATCAACCTGAACTTCAATCCTCTGCGACTGGTTTCCGGTCCTATACTGAGGTCTAATTCCCTCAAGAGCCTGTGGATGGCCAACTGTGGGCTGGAACTCATCGACCCAGACGCGTTCAGCGAGCTGCCAGCTCTCGAGGTTCTCGACCTGATGAACAACAGGATAACTACTCTGACCGTGAGGGTGAGTGACGTCAGGCATCTGACAAAGTGTTAGATATATATAGCATATGGCGCCGTGAGTGATAAGAGCTACATCAGTATGAGTTCTTTGATGGTACTATACAAGAAAGCCAGTTTCTTTGTCATACAACCTACATATTTTTTAGAAACTGATATTCTGCTCAACATGTTCAATGCACATTGTGGTCGACCTATTACAGTTGAAGACAACTGATTTTATGCTTAAACTTCTTTAATGAGAGGGAACATTCATAGAAAAGTTCCTCCCAATAGTTGTCGCCTTAACTATTAACTGTTGTATATCTAACAGCACTTCTCGAGACTGGATGGTCTGACGTCATTGTGGCTGCACAAAAACCCACTGCGCTGCGGTTGTCCTCTGCAGAGACTGCGAGAGTACTGCGACGAGAAGGGCATCACCATTTTCATTATGGTCCACTGCGAGGACGCTGCGGGGCAGTCCGTCCTGTTGTCGCGCATGACTGGCTACTGCCCACCGCCAACACAGGTACAAATTACTTATTAGGTGCCTACTGCATTATTTAACTTTTCTGCAACTCGATGCAATATGTAAGTGATGATTTGTCAAAACTCAGTCATTATGCTAAGCAGCTTAAGATTTATATTTAACAATACACTTAATTACTTAGCCTCCGTACGTTAATTAAACTATCAACTACGTTGTGAAGTATAAAAGCTTTC
The DNA here is from genome assembly GCA_031002005.1 of Vandiemenella viatica. NCBI lineage: Eukaryota > Metazoa > Arthropoda > Insecta > Orthoptera > Morabidae > Vandiemenella > Vandiemenella viatica. The sequence goes on from JARYHS010006964.1 coordinate 833,662, forward strand.
CCAACATACTTCAGTGTTTATGGCACGCAAAACCCTTTTGACCTGTATTTTACCATTTTTTCATTTCCGCCAACCAAGTTTAATTTTTTCCTTTAAAACATTTATATTTCATGTTCCATAATTCAATTTTTTAATTTAATTTCGATGTAATGGACTCTCAGGTGACAATTTACATAGACACACATTTTCCCCACTCTTGTACCCACCTACTTTTGCTCTGTACAATTTTAAATGTGTACTCTTTCAGAGTTTCTGGTAAATTATTTATCACTTCCATTGATAATTCATACCAGTTGTAGCATGACAACCATGGAGGAAGGAAATATATGGAGACGACGCAAGAGACCTTCACCACGCATTGAAGTGAAGCAGGGCGGTGGAGGAGTGGGGGGGGGCATGGCCGGAGTGGAGGGGGCATGGCCGCTTCCATACAGACACGGGGAATATGTACAAAAACCTCAAGGGGACTCTAGGATAAAGGTGACGCCGATATCTGGTGATGGATTATTATGTAACTCGATATGAAAAATAAAAAATGAAGAATACAATTTTTTGATATCCTTCTTAGTTTTCGAGATATTCTGTCACAAATGTGAAATGGTTTTGGTTGAAATTCAGAAGAAAAAATTGGTCAAAGTCAAATTTGATGACGGATTCTTATTTAAAAAGACGAGACAAATGAAAAATAAAGAATAAATTTTTTCGATATCTCACCTAGTTCTAGAGATATACTGTATCAAAAGTGAGGTGTCTTGAGTTGAAATGGAGAAGAAAAATTTCGCAAAAGTCAAATTTAATGATCGATTCTTATGTAACACGACGAGACAAATCGAAAATAAAGAATAAAATTTTTCGATATCTTGCTTAGTTTTCGGGATATACTGGGAACATCGCAATTGTTTGGAAGCGCAATATCGCCGCTGCCACCACTGCGCATGCGCGAGCCTGCTTCACCAATTTAACGTCACTTCTCCTCCATATATTTCCTTCCTCCATGGGAACAACAGCTGACGAACAGCGACGTAAACGATGGCACGTGTTTCGACAAGCAGCCGGGTGAATACATCGAAAAGATAGGAATTACAACCCATATATTACCCTAGAAATTCAATAACAATTATTCTTAAATAATACCTTTTCAATTCCTTTGAAATTTCTTTAACAAAAGCTAAATTTTTACCCTTTCTGTCATCGGTGATGACAAAAAAATACTTCTTGTCAGAACAGACAAGAAAACCTTTGACAGTTAGTAAAGTGAACGATTTGCTTTTGAGTAGTTTTGAACTTCTGCATGTCCAGTAGTTTGTTTAGTCAGTATCTCTCACTTGTTTACTTTCAAGTCTTGGCGTATTTGAGCCGAAATATTTTTTCTTAACTGTTTTTTCTTCGGAGCGACTGATAATGGAAGGTGTCTCGAAAGGTGGTGATATATCTATGAGTGATTTGTTCAATCTCATTCACTCGAAAAAAAAAATGACTACCTTAAGCTTCATACTAAATTAGAAGAATGTTTCTCTGCCCTTCAGGCTGGCATTCACTCACTAAAGGAAGACAATCGTGCCCTTCATACTAAAACAGTTACTGAGCCCTTAAGGCAGAATTTAAGACTGAAAATAGCAAATTAGTAGACTCACTAAATTTGTCATTTGAGTGTAGATATGCAAAGGTCGAGAATAAACTGTCGGAGCTGCAGGACAAGATAGTCAGTAATGGATCTCAGTTGGTTCAGATTAGGGAATATTTAGGGAATTTCCGGATCTTTGCAACCTACAGATGGTGAAAGTTTCGTCTCAAGATTACCAGTACCAGCCAGATTTAGAAGAAAAGACATGCTATTTGGCTCAGGACGTGAGGAAGGATGAAGAAACAGCAGCGAGAGTGGGTTTGGATTTGAGCAAAGTGAAAGAACAAGTTGATTTAGTGCGGGAAGAAACGATCATATATAAAACAATGTTAGGAATAGACAAGGAAAAGAAGATATTTGGGTGGCCTGTCAAGGAGAAGACAATTATTATTGCTAGGAGCAACAAAACAAGAGCAGTCAAAGATATTTTGCAAATAGAAATGGAACCTTATGTGATTTTAGGGTGCAATGGGGATTTCAGGATAGGCAGCAATTGGCTCACATTGGTGGGAGTGAAGTTGAGCATGAAAGGGAGTACTCTAGAGCTTACAAGCCATGCCACTCATATGTAGGTAGACATGGGAAAAGAAACGGGTGCAATACAGGTGGCCTCATGGGGAGATACCAGGTCAATACGGCACAGGAAGACCATGTCTCGTGTTAGAAATAAATGCTGAAGGTGTAGTTCGTGAAGCGCCTGAAACATTCACTATTATTTTCCCTGTGAAGGAACATCGTATTTTGCGACAGCGAAATTTTTTTCTTTGTATCACTCTAAAATCTGATCCAAAGATGAAGCCCAAAATCATTCTACTTGTCTTTCAATCAAGCACAATCGCCAGGCCAGGCGATTTATACGCACCTAATATACTAAAATACCAGGTAAATACCCCAGTTTTGAGTGTAGATATCTAACTACAAGAGTGCGAGTGTTGATGTACGTTCAGTGTTATGTGTAACAGTACTGTTGGCTTTGTCGAACAGTTGCCGATAACTACGGCAGAATGAACAAGTGTCAAATTTATTTTGGTCCAAGTACCAATTTTTCTCAGTATTGTGTGTTAAATGTTAAGGGACTGTTTAAAGTTACAATAGTACTGAGTGAGCGAGAAGCGTTACTCTTGGGGGAAGACTGTTGAATATCTCCACCGTTTCATTCATATTGTTATTTGGTTGTTCATGCCCATATATTCATGATAAATGTGTAGCTTTAAGTGATATGTATATTTTCAGGGGGTTACACCAACCAGCTAGGTTAATCTGTTATTTGTAAAATGAAGCTGTAAATATTTATATTAGCAGTAGTTTTAGCTATTTCCATTGACGAATTCAGCATTTTGGGGGGGGGGGGAAGGAAATGCCTCTTTCGTCACATTTTTCTGACGAGAGGGGTGTAGCATAACAACAGAAACGGTACGAGAGAGTTGTAAATGTTTCTATGTACAAAGATAATTATGTTCTATGAAGTGGGAGACAGTTGAACGTTGTTGGTTCCCGTTTGACATGAAAGTTATTACTTCGGTTAGAATAGAATGAATAATTCTCTTCCACGCATTCTGCAGTCTACAGGAAAAGAAGTCTAGTTTCAGAATATTTGTTGGTTGGTGACCCCGATGAGGGAATGTTTTATGTTTCATGTTGAAAGTGAAAGAATAAATCTAGTGATTTACCTGAACTGTGAAGACTACTGTTTATTAACTAACACAGTCCCTGACACCGTCACCGACAAAAGAAAATGTTCCCTCTTGGACTGTTGTCTCTTCCAGAGCGGGTCGCTGCTTTTCATCCTTAGATTAGGTTGTAGTTCGTAGGTTCTATAAAAAGATACTTTTGCTGCCTGAGGAAATATCAAGACGCGAAATCTACTTCTTTATGTATCTTTCCGTAGGCCTATCCTTTATGTTCAGATCACCGTATAGAGCTACTATTCTTTATTTGAGATCATCAATTATCTTCTTGGTTTTTTAAATATATTTTTAAGTCAGTGCAGCGAAGCAGCCGGTTATCGAACTGTAATATAGTCTGAGGTGACTACTGAGAGTTTTCTTTAGCTTTTGGATACGCTGCGCAAATGTAATACTTATTGAATTTGAGTCAATGTGGAAGCCAATAAGAAAGGATTTTCAAACATGATCGGTTTGAAATTGTTGGTATAATTTTTGTTTTATGTATTACTTTCAACTCCGGCCCACGCCACGGAGTAAACGCAGAGTATCTTTTGAGGTGGTTGTTTTCGCTGGTCAGTGAAACGAAACTGCTTGACCAAAACCTGCAGAGAGTGTTGAGAAGAGAAACCTGTGAGACAGCGTGCGCATGTGATAGAGTCATAAACAAGCAATGTTTAATAAGCGGTTCTGTATTTTGTTTGACTACAGTGCGACTTGAAGTTTTTCTTCAGAAACGGTAATGGCCAGGGTGTAATTAGTGAATACCGCATACTGGTTACACCTCTAATTTACCCTTTATCTACCCTTAAAAGAGAACTGTCAGCTCGAACGGTAGACTGAAATGTAATCGGTGTTTTGGTGTAATAAATATTTTCTTTTTCCTTATAGACTTTTTTGGGGCTTACGTATTCAAGCTGCGTTTTGAAATTTTCTGTGGATTAGCTCTCGAGGAATTAACTGTGGGTTTTTAATTAGTGATTGTAATTGTGTGTTTATTTTTAAATTACATAGTTCTAAAATAATTGTGTTCTCACTCTAATTGTATTAACTAATAAGTGAAATATAAACGATATACTGTTAGAGCCGACATCTCGTCTTTCTGTGTCGACTCCTATAGCTCTGAGTCTGCTACTCCACTTTCCTTCTATATTACTCCCACCAGAACCTTGTATGCAGATTATTCAAGGAATAAATTTGTATCCAGACGTCCCTCAGAAATTCTTTCACACAATTACAGAGGACAAGTTCCTTAGTA
>JARYHS010006964.1:839207-873842 GCA_031002005.1 Vandiemenella viatica
CACTAGCCATCAGTTTCCTAAGTTGTTTCTCCCAGTTTCCATTTTCAACCAGGTCATTCCTTTTTCTTATAATGGGATTTCCATCACATATGAAACACCCATATTTATTGTGGCCTTGCTGGATACCAAATATTATAACAATAATTGAAAGGTCACCACATATCTTGCGTTTATATTTCATCGTATTTAATATAAGTGAGCATATATTACAAACTATTATATGACTCTTTACTCATATTAGTGTAGGCAAATGGGACGGAACAAATTACATTCCCACTGTGGAGTAGAACTGCCATTAAACTAGTTTTGGATGTATCTATAATTAGTTTCCTGTCCTGCGGATCCTATATGAAGTTCAGAGCTCATTAAGTCAGACTCATCATGGCAGAATGTCGGATTGTCATCATTTGAAAAAATGTAGAAGAATAATACTTTATCTATTCCTATAAAAGCATTTGTGCAGAAAATTACATTCCTGTAATCTACTTCTGCCTTTTGTTTACTTACGTCCAACGCACGGACTAAATCAGTTAGATATACCTGAGTTAAGAAAAACTGATCTCGTCCAGCCATTCTCTGATTCATGGTATCATTTATACCAGGAGAAGATCCTGATCCTGGCTAACACTTTCTTCTTCAGTATTAATGTTTGCATCATGGTGCAATGAGTGCCTACTTAAATTGCAAACAGTGAATACTCACAAATGTGACTGCAAAAGCCAGCAGACGGTGGGTGTAAAGTGTATTGTTCCATTTGTTGAAGCAGTTCATTCCATGAAGAGTTGGTGGAAAGCTGGAAGGTGGATGGTTTATTTATTGGGATCAACACGCAACCCCAACATTGTTGCTCTCACTATTATCAGATCCCGTAGCTGCTGCGACTATAGTTGTGTTCTTTATTTTCGAGGCACCCTCAGCCATAAGTGAAATGTTGACAAGACTCGATTTTTGATATTTGATAGCGTTATTTCTTCCTTCCAGTTTTGTGAATTGTTCAGCTACCTGCGAAGTGTGTCTGCAGTGGAAGGGAGTACCATAGGTTAGATAATTATTCACTGCATTTCCAGTTTAAGCTGATGTTCTCTGAGTTTCTTGAACTGACCTAATTGAATTTAGCCCACTGTTTGATTCACATCCAGCTGCTGGCCACATTCAACTACTGCCATTCTCCAATCATTTTTCGTTAACTATGTCAACTTAACAGCAGAGTGAGTTAATAATTCAACAGAGGATGCGCGATAATGTAAGGATGACCACAACATCAATTGCAAACCAAATTAGTAAATTAGTGCCAAATCGGTCGCACAATGTTAACTGCATCGATACTGGCACTTCATTTTCTGATGAATCAGTGAAATTCTCAAAACTGTCATTTTTGCTAATAAAGATGGTCGACTGAACTCACAAATGGTGTAAAATTATTTTATAATTAACCATTGTATGGCTTGGATGGAGTCTAACGTAATATATATTTTTTCCATCGATCTTCATCCCAATGGATTCACCTTGTCATTTATTTTATCGTCACTTTCGATCAATTCTTTCCGAATAGCAGAAAAAAAGTGTTTTCATTCATATTTATGTTTGGTAAATTGTGTTTGGGTTTACCTGATTGCTCTCCGTATCAATCAATAAGAAGACGCCGTCAAGCTTCTACGTACAAGATTGACTTGTCTTCAGGAATTAATTACATGTCGGTTTGATTGGGCGCTTCTGATGTGAATACAGCTGTGCTATATTTTATTGCACTGAATATTCTTTTCTAGTGCAGTAGCTACCAACAAGTGACAGGGGTACGTGGGTTTGCTTCAAGGGGTACGCGCGGTAGTACCTTGGATAAGATAAGATCTAGGAAAACTGAAAAAAAAAACAATTAAACCAACATTACTATTGGCAAAATTGTATTTTAAGACGAACAGCATGTGTGAATTATTTTATTGTATTGCTGTCGTTGTGCGAAGCATTCGACTGGGATGAGCGTGTTCATTAATTTATCTATAATTTCAGCTGTAAGGGGTTATTCTAGGCTGAGCTCTTTCTCTCGGGGAAAACTAATTGGGAACCAATGTTCTAGAGGTAAGATAAATCAAGATTGTGGTTGATTTTTCTTTCAAAAAACTGTGTATGTATATACTGAATAACAGTTTTATTATTTATAATAAAATGGAATACAAATGTTTACATCCATTTTTAATATTTTTATTATCCTTGCAGACTATAAAGCAGTGGTTACAAAATTATACCACGTTGGTAGGTGGCATCTCCTCTTGGAAATGGATCACCTGAGGCCACTTGTGATCTAAGTGGTTCTTACTTGTCGGTATACTGTGGGTAGCCGAGACCCAGCCTTGTTGTTACTGCTGTTGTTTGGTGTTATGTGGCCGTAGATCGGCTCCAACTCCTCGTAGAGGTGGCTTTGACCATCTGTTACTTCAATATACTCTGCAGGTGGCATACGAGGTATAATCGGCAAAGGAGAACCACGCCACGATCTGTAAAACACATTATGTGACCATTAGTAATTAGACACAAAAATCTAAACGAAGGTTGATATCTATGGTTAGGTTTCGTAAATATTAACTTACTACTTATGTTTGTTATGTTCAAATCTTTTCAAGCAACTTGTACCAAATGAAAATTACAACCTCACTATTGTCGTTTTCATTACTTATATAGAGGAGATGTTAACAGAAGTGATACACATATTCTGCGCGATGCATATGCAACTTGTCTCGGTAACGCATTGTGTCCTTTATCAAATGACTTGTGTACTGATTAGAGGTGGGCAAAGTGACTCACTAAAAAGAGCGGCGCTCATTTGAACACTCTATGAAAGAACTAATTCTTTTCAATGGTTCACCAGTTCACTAGCTCAGTTTTAAAAAAAAGAGTGGCTATATACATTTTGAGTGTAGTATCGGTTAGTTTTGTTTACATTTATGCTGATTTCTTAGGTCAATCTCACATTGCTTATTTTCATTTATTTCAGTATTTATTCTGAAACATTTTTGTTTCTTAAATACTACTGGATTACTTTCACGCAGAAAAGCCCTTTCAAAGCATCAATGAAATATTGTTCGGATTCGTGGGAATATTTTAAGGATAGTTTGAGGATAGTTAGTTTTACATTAATTTATTTGCAGACACAAAGTGCAATTAAGTTTAAAGAAATTTTTGCTTTAAATTAATGAAGGTTACTGTTCACAAATAAAATTTTACTTTTTTGCCATTCAGCAGCCTATTTCTTTTTTTAGAGCAAATTTTTCCAGCTTTTGAAAATAATCTTTCACAAGGCAAGCTTGTAGTCGTTATACACAAAGAGAAGCAGAAAGAGAAGCGGAGCGGGACGTCAGATTCGAAAGAACTAGCTGCCCAGTGCACTGCTCCGCGCTGTGCTGAGCGATGGAATCAGAGAACGTCGCGAACGAACTAGCTCTTTCCGCGCTGAGCGCTGAAATCGGAGAACGTCGCGATTCGCGAACGAACTAGCTCTTCTCGATCTATGGGATTTCTTATTTTTTTCAGAGCGGAGTGGATTAACAATAACAAACATGGGATCGGGAGAGAAGTGGCAAAGCCGATACAGATTTATTGTTGGCGCACACTCAATTGAAGTTAAGTTCAATCGAGACCGACACACCACCGTCATTACGGCTTCCAAGAAGAACTATCGTTCGCTTTTAGTGAGCGACTGCTCACTCGCTCTTTCAAAAGAACTGTTAGGTTCACTCGTGAACGACCCATCTCTAGTACTGATCAGTGCATAAAGGCCATACAGCACAATCCCTCTCCGTCAAAGAAGAAGCTGTGATTGTTGACAGTGCATGTCCTTGCCACTGGTGGATCGCTCCTCTAATGTGCCTTGCGACCTCTTGTTACAGCTTCCTGTCATGTGATTTTCATTTCTGTGATGTTCGGCCACCTAGTAGCTCACCTACACCCAGCAGTAGAGTATAGTAACTGTTATGGTCAAGCCATGTCTGAGATTATAGGTTTGGCTCTTAGCCAAAAAAGCCTAACACGCCGCAGCTAACGATTCGGAGGCCCAAAGCCATGCAAGGCGTTGTCGTCAGACATCGCTGCCTTCTAAGTTAGCGCTCGAAGCTCGTTTCCATAAGGGATCATGCTCAGATGTGCCCGAGGAACAATCAGTTTGAGATTTCGAGTCTAGTCAGTCAGCAGTCGTTAGACATCTCAACTCGGCCTCCGCAACCCTCTGCCATCACCAATGTAAGCATATCATCCAGCAATAATCTGATATGGTCTATTGTAAGGAACTATCAAGTAACCTTCCTGTCCATGTTCGATTATCCTATGTGAGAACACTTGTAAATATACTTCTATAAGCTAAAATTCTCTCTCATCACTGGTTCTAACATACTCTGTCATAGTAATGCAAACCCTTCACTGGGTGATACCCATTTCGAATTGCATTAGTGTAGTAAGTCAACCAATCGACTCGTCATCCCATCCGCTCGGAGATCTTGGGTCTCATATAACTGGCTATCTTCTAGTCTCTGGACGTTAGCAAAGCGCGTCTTGCGGAGATAAATCACTATGGTTACCATACAGGCAGCGGGTGTTTGTTACGGCAAATATCTTGTTCATAATATGTCATGTTGGATGTGTAAACTCAGGGTTTCGATCTTTATGATCAGCCACACTGTAGCTTTAGCCACTATAGAGACATTTTTTTTTCTGGTAGCAGCTAGGGTGTTGAACTCTAAAGGGAGTAAGTATTTGTGCGAACGCGTAGTTGGTTGTAACTTCGTTTCTGAAGATATCACTTGGAAGGTGCTGAGTTTTTTCGTTCTACTTTTCTATTCGGTGTACAGTCGTGCGCAGGCTGTCGGCTGAAACATTAGGTATGGTCCATCAGGCAGAGGGGAGAGGCTGGTCAGGTTCATCAGAGGAGAGAAGGAATCACCGAGACACGGAAATCAGCGGTCCTCACGTTCCAGAAACCAAGGCGGGCGGTAAAGACGGCCAGACTGGCACAGCGCGAGGAGTTCCACCCCGTACTGTCAGAGGGAATGAGATAATGAACCAGGGGTACCATAATCGACATATCCACGTCTCCGAGCAGTAGAAATCAGCATAAACATCTACCACTGCGTCAAAACGAAGACAAATCAAGGTCGGCCATGTAGAATAAGCACTTTACTAAAGAGAATTGAGCTGGGGTTCGCGCAACGTGGAGCTAAATTATCAGTGTAAAAAAAAGCGGTCTTCGCGGAGCGACGATTCATGGCCTAAAAGGGCACCAAGACGTATGAATGGAAGAGTGATTTATGTCTGCGGTGTACCGTACTTTAAACTGGAACGGGAAAACCGTAAGCAAAACGTAAAAGCTGTCATATTTAAGTTGATGTAAGCGCAAGTAGAAGCGCAGTTTATTGTGTAAATGGAAAGCAGTTGTTAAGTAGAATCAGGATATGAGTTATAGGTAAGTGCCATAGATAAGGCACCAGCGTGCATTACTGTGCTAAGCAGGCAGCCCGATTGACTGGAACAGCCATACCAGCCCAATATGGCGACCACGTTGAGGGCTTGCTTGGTCACGGCGACGCTACTGGTTGCATTCTGGACAACCAACTTAAAAAGTTGCATCGGGACCACCTCAGCTGAAGCACGTTGCCTCCTACCTGGACCGTGAGCAGACAACTACTGCGTGGCTGCCACCGCAACGAGCACACATCAGCGAGGCAGTGCATCCATGGGACGGATGCCATATTTTCTGGCTCAGGTACCAATGGTTTTGTGCGTGTGTGGGATTCTTCTTGGTGAGTTGCATTGAAACAGTGCGGTTCGGCTTGTAATACATGGCTGTTGCTGTTTGTAGCGTCGTGACCCTTACAGCATGTCACGGGGGTAGGAGATGATATTGAGCTCTGATGCATCCAGCCAGCTTTGAAATGCGCTGCTACCGGACGAACAGAATACCCCAGTTGCCAACCTAGAGGACAAGAATACATAGTGCAGGGACTTTCTCAATGGGTGTGACTTTCACCCACACTTGCAGGTCTTTGTAGTTACTGTGGTTTAGACGACACTGGAGAACCACGGTTCCAGACAGAAGTGTGTTCAGTGCCTTCTTCGGAGATTTGAAGGATTTTTTTGCTTTTGCCTGCAGAATCCGAAACATCATGTATCTCGCACAGCGATTTTTCTCGCTTACAGGTATTGCCTGATGTACAAGTCGCCTTAGCTACAGTGCGTATTTGACCATGGCTTCCTGTATGGGGCTGCTATATATGCTTTCTTTCTGACAATTTCAAACCGGGACTGTTGTGGCGACAGATTCAGGCAAGGGTGTTCGGTGAACTAGCTAATTTGTGGCTGGTAGTATGTTATACCAATCCTGTTCGCTTCTGTAACGTTACGCGCGTTGTAAAACCAGAGATTCTACTGCGCAGTATGCTTCCTGATGTAAGTAAAGTGAAAGGCAATTACCAGCGGTATCAATTGCTATAAAACTTAGGCAACCCTCTAGTAATAAATAACCAGCACTGTATGACACAACAGAAATAGTGTTTAGATTGAGCAAGGATACAACAATAATAGTTTTATGAAAAATTATATTTTGTTCTTTGGGCGTGGATGCACTTGAATAATGATTGCTCTCAGAGAAAGAAAAGAACGTTTGGATTACCGTGGTAAAAGATTAAAATACAGTGGAGATCGGGTATAAGAGTTGGTGCTACGAATATTAGTAATTGGTGAAAAAGAACCTCTCAAATGTAGTTTCTTGGAGGAGATTAACAAAAGGACAGCAATAAAATTTGAAGCTGTTGAAAATAGAAAAGACTAGATTCTTTAGTTTAGTACAGCAAAGATTATATGACAAATAAATTTACAGTTATGTGCCATGGCGACCGTGACAGGACTTGAATTTGTGTGCGCGTTCTTTAGGTTTTGGTTTTTATTTGCTTTTGTTAGTATTAAGAAAAAAATAATTTTTTAAAAAAAAATTCTATAGTTCCTACATGCATAAACTAATCAGACATCGATTAAAACTAATAACGACACTACAGATACATTTAATGGAGAAACGGTTACTGTACTCAGAAACTACTTTACAACAACTGGTTCAAGCACTAGCTATGCAGAGAAATAAATTCGCTCGTTCACTAGTATTTGCTGAAGATTTGCCCAATACTTGCTTATACAGTAAGACTTTAAGTTGTATTAGTTTGGTTCAGAAACAGATAGTGACTGCAAGGTGATGCGTACGAACCTGACTAGCGTGGACGCGCCCACGTACTGCTGCTTGCGGCGCCACCGGCGGGCCAGCAGCACCACGCCCACTACCGCCAGCGAGGTCGCCGCAGTGGCCACCACGCTACCAGCCACGGCCGGCTGCAGCGCCGAGCACGAGCCATAAGGTGGCGCCCGCGGCTTACTCTGTGGCACTGTGACACCACGCACGTCTGAATCGCTCTCTTCAGTCACTCGAGACTTACTCTGTGGTGTATCCACGTCGTTACTCGGCGTGGCGTAACTACTCCGTGACAACCTGGGACCGGTCACTTCTGAAACGATGTCTTCGTCGAGTGGAGGCGTTCCTTCTATTGCTTGTGAGGTTGAATTCGGAGTGTGTAGAAGTTTCACGATTTCCTGTAAAAGGTAATTTTTAACATTTTGTTGAGTATTTTCTTATCAAATTAAATAAAATCAAACATATAAAATAAAAGAGGTGGAAACAAGGATCTTTTGAGGAGTAAAAAATGGATAAGGAGAAAATTGAAGTATTGGCAAAATAGGGATCACAGAATTTATGGGCGACAAAAACACGTAAATATTTTGTGAAAGCTTCTGCACCTCACAGGATTAATTTGTAAGGGAACCAAATAAGTCTCCGTAAAATAATGGAGTCGCTTGTAGGCGGCCACAGCCAGTAGGTAACACGTCCAGGTATGTGCCGCATCAACAATGCGACACTTGGCCGCAGTGAGCTGCAAGCAGGCTTCGCTTGGAAGTCAGTGCAGTAACATACGATGTGAATGTGAACGCGTACTACCAACAATATCACATTGTGCCTCATTTGCGCAACTGGAGTCTAAATGCAAGATAGCGGAGATGCAGCTAACATATTGCGTGGGATAAGAGTTACGTTTCGAGTTTGTGAAACTATCAGTGTATAAATAACTGCAATAAACCGGAACTTATTTTGTAACTTCTGTTTCTTTATGTAAAACCTTTCTAATCGTATCAGGCTATCATCACTCAATCTAAAGAACTTACGCAGCCTTTCAATTAAAATATATAACATCTTTAATAGACTATAGTTGTTCTAGCAGCTATTGTCCTCGCAATTTGGCAATACTGTGTTATCAAAAATCGCCTGGTGTCAGACGGAAGGCCGTTACACTGACAAGAAGAAATATCAAGCAAACGATACTATCGGAAAGATTGGTGATCAACGCCAGATAGTCAATCGATCAATATCCACTCGGCCACCCAAAGCGGAACTTTGGCGTCATATGCGGGACTCAAACCCTGCACCACACACATAAACAGAGTTCCATCACAAATTAGCGTACCGCGTCTACAAAAAAATGTATAGAAACAATATAATTGCCAAGCACCTTAGCATATTAACTAAGAGTTGACACTTCTTCGCGTTACTAACATATTATATAAAACTGCAAAACTAAAAAAAAAAAACTCATTTAAGATAATGGGATCCAAATAAATTTTCCACCTGCCCGAAACTGGTACTGACCTGTTGAAATTTGTTTTAACTGCTTCTTTATAATGTCCTTTTCGCGTTTTGCACTCTCCTTTTCGCAAAAGTGTTCACGAATTAAATAAAAAATGCCGAAATGTGATAGTGACGCACAGCTATTAGATGCCGCCGGCGCTGCATGAGTAATGACAATTTTTTGAAATGATTGTTAAATCCTTTGTTGTAATATTTTCTTGCCGTTTTAGCTTCACTCTGTTGTATAACATAGCACGAAATTAACACATAGAAAATATTTATACAAAACACAGTACAATGAGGCTCGCAGTATTAGAATCGATATAAGCAATCAAAGAAAATCGATTGCTTCCTTTGTTATCAAATGCTTCATTTCTGAGATGGATGCCACAGAACGAATTTCCCGTAAACTTTTTACTCTTTGTCCAACCGAGTTTCAATTCAACCACAACTGCTATGACAAAACGTACCTGTTTAGGTTGATGTGATACCTGTACCAATATTTTTGCAGTGCTTCTAACATTTCGCGGTTGCTGAGCGTCTCATATTTCGGCATTCTTAATTTAATTCGTGGCGACTTTCCGAAAAAGGAGAATTTACCCGTCGGGTCATCTCTGCCGTGGGTGGAGACTCACCCTGTTTCACAGCCACGTCATCATAACTAAACTGTGACAGTATGTGATCGTTCACTCTCTGGTGGGTGGAGGCCAACTCTGTTGCACAGCCTCTTCGTTACTTGGTCTATTGTAAGTACTCTGTGACAAGTTGCGATCGCTCACTTCTCGAGCACCCTCTTCCTTGGGTGGAGGCTTCTCTTTCTGTCCTGGTGGAGGTGCTCTCGCAGTGAGCATACCTTCTTTAGTTTCCTGTAAAAGATAATTTTAATAATAACATTAACAGTTTTGTTCTATTTTATAAACTCAAGTAATGATATCAATTATCTACATTGTCCTTAAAGTATTCAAACAACCATGCAGCATATCTTAAGCTAATGATAATCTTTATGTATTATTTACTTAGTCACAAAATACGAAAGCAATGTTTGTGAGTATAACTCACGTGGTAACTTCTCATTGGTCAAGTATTACTATGGCACTTGCGATCAAGACTATGGTACGGGAGAAAGATGGATCTACAATGTTTTGTGGGTAATGCAGACGCAGAAACGAAGACAACAAGTAGAAGACGTATCTTTTGCCCCGAAAAAATCACACTCTTGACCATCAGCATCAAAAGGTTTTTCACACATAATATGAATATTGGATAGTGGCATGTGAAATTAGTGTTGGAGACACGCAAAATGACGGCAATTTAACGTGACGCTTTTAGCCCCGGTGTCTCTTGAGCGTCTAATGGAACATGCAGAGAGTGGTCTAAACTGGGAAACATGCGACGTGTATTTGATGTCGTCATTTCTTCTGGCATAACTTTGACTCTCATAACCTGTAGGAGATATTTCGGAGGCAGATGCATACATACTTAACCCAAAACATGCTGTTTATTCTGGAAGGAGGTTTAGTACTTACAACACGTACTTTCAAATCAGAGCGTTGCAAGAAGGTCAAATGGCGAGAAATGATGACTGTTAGCAAATGATAAGACTGAATTATAATTAATCCTGGAACTTTGCCAAAATTGTGTCCTCACAATGAACTCGCAGAAAAGAAGCCTCAGTGGAAGTGGGGCACTAAATGCCATCAAACATTTGAAACTCTAGTGTGTGCAGTGTGTATCCTTGACTGGATACTTGCTATCGCTGGTCTGCAACGCTCTTACTGTCAGTACTTTCTTCTTGGCGTCTTTTCCCAGATCTCTCTGTCGCGCTATTATCTTTGATCTGCTTCAGCCCTAATATATATATATATATATAAAAACTTTTCACTTCTCTTCCAGCGTGTTTTCACGAAAATTTAAAACAATTCTGTTATATCGATTTCCGCTACTGATTGATCCACGCGTCACTCTCGCCATGTAAGTTAATAAACAGTAGTCTTCACAGTTCAGGTAAATCACTAGCTTTATTATTTCACTTTCAACATGAAACATAAAACATTCCCTCATCAGGGTCACGAACCAACAAATATTCTGAAACTATACTTCTTTTCCTGTAGACTGCAGAATGCGTGGAAGAGAATTATTTATTCCATTCTAACCGAAGTAATGACTTTCATTTCAAACGGGAACGAACAACGTTCAACTGTCTCCCACTTCATAGAACATAATTATCTTTGTACATAGAAACATTTACTACTCTCTCGTACCGTTTATGTTGTCATGCTACAACTGGTATGAATTATCAATGGAAGTGATAAATAATTTACCAGAAACTCTGAAAGAGTACACATTTAAAACTGTACAGAGCAAAAGTAGGTGGGTACAAGAGTGTGAAAAATGTGTGTCTATGTAAATTGTCACCTGAGAGTCCATTACATCGAAGTTAAATAAAAAAATTGAATTATGGAACTTGAAATATAAATGTTTTAATGGAAAAAATTAAACTTGGTTGGCGGAAAGGAAAAAATGGAAAAATACAGGTCAAAAGGGTTTGTAATTTAATTTAATTTAATTTAATTGCAATGGAGCACAGGCTCCGGTGGCAATTTCCCTACACACCCATCTTCCCCCTATCCTGCACCTACCTACATTTGTCCTCTACAAATTTTATCTTTAAATTCTTTCAAAGTTTTCGGTAAATTATTCATCATTTCTCTTGGTTACTCATTCCAATCCCTGACACCCTTACTAAGAATGAGAATCTTCCCACACCCTTGTGCCTGAAATCGAGTGCCAGCTTGTGGTCATGGTCATATTTTCCCTTCGATGCACTACTTTTCATACCTATTGCAATATATTTCCATGCCTCATCGCCAGTATATGCCCTGTACACTCCCATGACCCTCCTCCTGTCTTGCAATGAATCCCATTCCAGCTCCTTTATCATATCCGTCACTGATTGCATTCTGCGATAATTTCCAGAAACAAATCTAGCAGCCCTTTTTTGCACCCTCTTCAACTCCTGTATTTGATACGTAAAATGAGGGTCCCATACTATACTACCATATTCGAGCAATGGTCTTACCAAAGTTTTGTAACCCAATTCCTTTACTTCTCTCGTACATCCTCTCATCACTCTCTCCAACAAGTGCAGAACTTTGAAACCTTTTCCTACCACCTGTCCAATTTGTCCTGCCCAGTTAAGCTTGTTATCATATGTAATGCCAAGATATTTACATTTCAAGTCTTCAGCAAGCAATTCTTTCCCCAACTTATATTCATAATTAACCTTTTGTTTTTTATTTGTGTATCTAATAAGCTGACTCTTCTTTGCATTTATCTTCATTCCATGTTTACCAACCCAATTAGATATCCTGTCCAGATCACCCTGCAACTGTTTACAATCCTCTATCGTTTTGATTCTTTTATACAGCATTATGTCATCTGCAAACAATCTAATTTCAGATAGTAAACAATCAACACAATTATTCATTAGAATAATGAATAGCAATGGTCCCAATACGCTACCCGGTGGCACACCCATTTTTACTTCTACTTCTTTTGATACTACATTTCCTACCCTAACTTTCTGTTGTCTACCTTTTAAAAATTCTTCTACCCAGCAAATGACTTTATTATCTACTCCAATGGTTTTTATCTTATTTACTACCATTTTATGGCTTTCTCTGTCAAATACCATAGACAGTTCTAGTGCTACATTATCAATTTGGCCTCCCTTGTTTTGCGTGCCATAAACACTGAAGCATGTTGGGAAAGCTTTTATACTTCACAACGTAGTTGATAGTTTAATTAACGTACGGAGGCTACGTAATTAAGTGTATTGTTAAATACAAATCTTAAGCTGCTTAGTGTAATGACTGAGTTTTGACAAATCATCACTTACATATTGCATCGAGTTGCAGAAAGTAAAAAAAAGTTAAATAATGCAGTAGGCACCTAATAAGTAATGTGTTGTACCTGTGTTGGCGGTGGGCAGTAGCCAGTCATGCGCGACAACAGGACGGATTGCCCCGCCGCGTCCTCGCAGTGGACCATAATGAAAATGGTGATGCCCTTCTCGTCGCAATACTCTCGCAGTCTCTGCAGAGGACAGCCGCAGCGCAGTGGGTTTTTGTGCAGCCACAATGACGTCAGACCATCCAGTCTCGAGAAGTGCTGTTAGATATACAACAGTTAATAGTTAAGGCGACTACTATTGGGAGAAACTTTTTATGAATGTTCCCTCTCATTAAAGAAGTTTAAGCATAAAATCAGTTGTCTTCAACTGAAATAGGTCGACCACAATGTGCATGAACATGTTGAGCAGAATATCAGTTTCTAAAAAATATGTAAGTTGTATGACAAAGAAACTGGCTTTCTTGTATAGTACCATCAAAGAACTCATACTGATGTAGCTCTTATCACTCACGGCGCCATATGCTACATATATCTAACACTTTGTCAGATGCCTGATGTCACTCACCCTCACGGTCAGAGTAGTTATCCTGTTGTTCATCAGGTCGAGAACCTCGAGAGCTGGCAGCTCGCTGAACGCGTCTGAGTCGATGAGTTCCAGCCCACAGTTGGCCATCCACAGGCTCTTGAGGGAATTAGACCTTAGTATAGGACCAGAAACCAGTCGCAGAGGATTGAAGTTCAGGTTGATAGATTCTAACTCCCCTAGTAATCTGGGAAGAACGATGGGGATCATAGTCATTATGTGAGTCGGCGCAAACATTTATAAGCCAAATGAATTCAGTCGCTACCGATGCTAAATCAATTTCTCCAAATGACAATATAAAAAACATAAAAATTTAAATACTTTACTGCATGTGGGTTAAATTTCAATAAAATAAAAGGTAATACATAATAATAACAATAAGATAAAGCATAATAATAATACAACCCTTTAATTAACCCACCACCACTATTTTACTGCAAATTATACTTCGCTACTGCTAACTACGGTATAAAAGTCATTTTTTTTTAGGACAGATCTTAAGCGGGATCCACGTCCTCCGGAATTCCTTGAGGTCTGGCTCATCGGACGCGATTTCTGGAATGGCCAGGTCCATCCAGGGTCTTTAGAGGGCTCGCCACCGGCTTCGGGTGGCTGTGAATCCCAACTCCTAATTGGGTCAATACGGTGATGAGGAGATGTATTACATCTCCTTTGTTCTATCAGTTTATTGCCTCCTGAATAATGGCTTTCATATCTTACAAAAGGAACTTAATTTACGAACCGAACTTAATATAATAGTTGTCTCCTTTCCATTTTGCTGCCACATCATTTTCATATTTTTTTAAGTGATGAAAATATACCATATTAATAATCTCCTTTCCCCTCCCCCTTTTCATGGCACGCGACACTAGGTAGTCAATAGCCTAACCGCTCAGTAGGCGTTATGCCTTCCTGCCGATGTGCTAATGCTTTGTGAGGCTAGCCGGCGCATACCACACGCTGACTAGGATGATAGAGTGGGAAACTCAGCATCAAAAGAGTTGGAAGTGAAGAAAGGAGTTGGCAGGCTAGTGTATTTGCACTGTTCATATTTAATTATCTTTTTGTTTGTTTGTGGCTTTCTCATCGTCGATGTTGAGACAATTAGAGCCGAGAAAGAATGAGGGTAAGTAGTGTTATAATAAGAGTTCTAGCAACAGCCAATCAGCGTTCAGGAATCGCATGACGTCACGAAGTGAGCAGCCAATCAGCGTTCAAGGTCGTATGACGTCACACGTTAGTTCTTTGACCAGCCGCACAGATGGTGGCACAGGGCGGGCTTGCGCTGGACCGTTACTTCACCGATCCGCTGGTAGATGGCGCTGGACCGTTAGTTCTTTGGGTGACTGGTAGGTGGCGTGGCATGCATCATTTTGGTCTCCGACAAATATTTGTCACTGCTCTGGCCTGCTCTCCATTAGCCGTTGCGAAATGTTTCAACACACATACAGAAAGTTATCTATGTTTGCTTATCCATTAAACTTGACGAAATGTGTACTCTTCGCGTCGCCTGACGAGGAAATTTCTCTACCATATGCACCTTTACCGATCACCTTAAATATTGTTAAAGTTCTATCTTCGACGCGTTTTGAACGGACCCATTGGTGTAGGTAGAAAATGGACGATAATATAATCTATTAATCGGGAAATCGAGTATGATGGTCTCCATTATGTGCCGGATCCTCTTCCTATTAGAAGTGCACGTGTTTGATGTGTTTCATAGCTAAAAGAAGATGGCGGACGAGGTATAAAGGGAATCCCCATCCAGGCATCCATGGTTTCCCCAAATCACTCCAGGTAAATGCCGGGATGCTACACCGAATTCATTCCCATTCCTTTCCTGTCTCTAAAGACCACGTTGTTAGAGAGACATTAAAAAAAAAATCGACTGCCAAGGTGCAAAGTATCCCGGTTTCCGATATTTGGCGCGGCATGCAGGGCGACTGCCGCGTTCTTGCCTCGCATTCGGGAGGACGGAAGTTCGAATCCCCATCCAGGCATCCATGGTTTCCCAAAATCACACCAGGTGAATGGTGGGATGCTTCCTTCAAAAGACCATGACCGAATTCATTCCCATTCCTTTCCCGCCTCTAAAGACCACGTTGTTAGAGAGACGTTAAAAAAAATCGACTGCCGATGTGCATAGTATCCCGTTTCTAGGGCGTCCAACACAGCGTTCGTATGATTGCAGAATTTTGTACAGAGTCTCAGGCTTGCAGCGAATTTCGTATGCATTTGTTCAGGTGTCCTGCATCGATAAGGAATTCAGGTTGCGCCATATGCTCATTGCACTGCAAAACCGTCCCCAGCGGGATACATAGAAATATTTCAGCATTCACTTCGGTTCAAGAAGAAATTATTACGAGATGAGAATAATTATTATATGTCAGTTTTCGTAGTACAAATCTAGGAAACATTTATGGCTAGCCCAATCACTCGTGTTTTCAAAACGAAAATCGAAAATTATGTTTTCATTCTGGGTGAACAGATAAACTGCTTGAGTCTTTGTATTTAATTAAAAAATAGACCTTTTGAAAGCGTAAATTTTACGTTTAAAACGTGATAATGAACCATGGAATGTCCTGACATAGCTCAAATTCACATCTATACAATGCAGTTTAAGTTTAAAATTAACAGATCGATACTAATTAGTGTTATCGTGAATATATATAAACTTTTAAATTCTATCAAATTTTTACCATATTATTATAGAAAATATTTAAACGACATTTATATTTCAGACAGAACAGGCTAATCATCGTAATTTACGATTTTCTAAACTTTCTATGCTGAACCTAAGGTGAAATTTAAAATACCGATAATGTAATTCAAAATATTGACACTGTCTAATTATAAAGTAAACAAAAATAACTTATTTATATATAATTATTATTATTATTTAATTTAATTTAACAGCGATGAGCGCACGTTCTGTGGCATTTTAACAAAAACCCGTTTTTCGCCTCCCATGTACCAACCTATTTTTGCCCTATTTAAATTCTTTCAACATTTTCTCTAAATTATTCATTTCTCATGGTAACTTATTCCGATTACTAGCAAGTTTTTATTTTAATGCTTCAGAACAAATTAAATAACAAACTGATTTATTTTAAATTGTACAGGGTATATAATAAATGGATATACAGTAACCTAAACCATCGAGATTCAAACTGCTGATCTGGATTAGATACAGTAGACGGAATTATGTGAAGGTGGCGAGCTCCCCATAATCAGTAAGAAGGAGCTTCACCAAATATCTGCATATGGTTAACTGTCAATGTTTACAGTTAAACTATAATAAAAAAGTTTAAACAAAACGTACTGTACATCCTCTACGAATGTTGCGTCAAGTGTTGTGATGGAATTCTTGGATAAGAAAATTGTCGTGATTCGCTTCTTCACGTCCAACCGTGGCACCTGAACCAGGCGTCGGTCATGACAGTTAACCGTCACCTTGCGGTAACTCTCAGTACATACGCAAATTCCTCCGCAAGCTGATCCAGTCCGCCTGGACTCTTGTGTTTTGTGCGGTGCACCGTCAACAGCCACCAGCATCGATGACCCAACAGTGTAGCCATCAGGCGGCAGGCTCACAGCCAGTACCGAGCAGCAGGCGGCAAGCAGGCGACTGATCAACACCAACACCTGAAATAGAGGGAGCGCACTGCCTTTTGCTTGGTTTGCTTCAACATGACTGAATTGCGAACCAGCGAATGCTCTGCTCATAACTTTCCTACACATGCGTTTTGCCTTTCCTCATTAATTTACAATTATAAATTTTTGAGTGTGATTTCGCCATCCCACTACCTTCGACGTTAAGAATTATAATTTTAATGATTAATTTACGTCATGAGTCTTGTATCTACAGAATAAAATTTTCCTACAACCTTATTTAAGAAATCGAGTTTCAGCTTTTAGTCATCGTCATTTCTTCCTTTCCATGAAAAATTCCTCATTCTTCTACCAATATCCTACAAAGCTTCTTCAACATCATACAGCTTCCACAACTCTCTTTAACCTCCTTCTGCCTTCGAATAAATCCCGATCCAGCTCCATTATCATTTCGATTACTGATTGTGTTTTGCAGTATATTCCACAAACTAATACAGTTTTTTGTTTGACTTTACGCCTCGTCGAAGTCAAGATAATTTGAAGCGGGAAAGGATTTAATTTAATTTAATTTAATTGCAATGGAGCACAGGCTCCGGTGGCAATTTCCCTACACACCCATCTTCCCCCTATCCTGCACCCACCTACATTTGCCCTCTACAAGGATTGGGGGGAAAGGAGCGGGAAGGATATCGGCCTTGGTCCTTTAAAGTAATGGTCGCAGTATTTGTCTGGTGCAATTTGAGGAAACCATGGAAAACCATAATCTGGATGGTCAGATGGGCATTCTAATTGTTTCAGCAGTGTTATTCTTTACATCTCCAGTCATCATACGCAAACATCAGTCGTATCAGGCTTGCTTTTACCAAAGACACAAAATGATTCACTGATTCCCATCTAACAGACAGGGTGTTTGAGTGGTCTAAGAGTCTTTTCTTATTTATTTAATATACATTCGATTATTTTTTCTCAGGGGATTCTTTCAGCTCTGCAGCTGTTACCCGCAGGATGCATGGAGGTAGAGCTCCGCACTCACGATTGACCTCTGGCCCTAGAGACGGAGGCGACGGGGCCGGTGCCACATTCCTCCACGTCACTCATCTGACAGCGCGCTCAGTGGTCCTGGAGGGACCACTCCCAATGTTTTAGCTTCGACGAAAATCCTCGACCTCGTCGGAATCGAACCCCCGACGTCCAGGCCGCCTGAGCAACGCGACAGCCCACATTCAAATTTCAACTTGTTTCAACACTGCATTGTCTCAAGTAAATCAATATGGTTGAAGATGGAAGTTGTGACATATGGTCTTTCCCTGATGAACTTTTTTTGTTAGAAATAATTAATGATTTGTGTATATATTTTTTTTTAATTTATAGTAACGAGTATTTCCACAGACGGTATATATATATATATATATATATATATATAAATTGTATGTCGTTAGAATAATATAAATGTCTTTGTTTTTTATTAGTATTAGTATCTTTGATTGTTGGGTTGTTTTTTTTTTTTTTAAAAAAAAAAAAAAAAGAGAAAGGAAAAGAAAAAAGATTGTTAACTAAAATTTAATGTGTAAATTTGTAATATTTATTATTGAATTGAAGCTTAGAAATGATTAAACAAAATTACTACAAAGTATATTCACCTGGTGTATTAATTTAAAAAGTAACGAGGAGGTTACAAAGTCCAATTAGTCGTGAATCATAATTACTACGGGATTGTGATACAGCTACTTATAAATGCTAAACAGAACAAATAAAGAGAACTATTTACCTGTACAAGTACTCTACACACTTTACTACTCAATACCTGAGAGAAATATTTATTTTCTTCTGCCTTTACGCCTCTTTGACGTGGAAGTCACTATAGTAGGGAAAGGTCTGGGGGCAGCGAATTGAAAGGAATTCGGCGATGGCCTTATAAAGGAAACATCCGGGCAAACACTTGAAATGATTCGGGTAACCATGGAAACCCCGGATCTTGATGGCTAAATGGGGATTCAAACCCAAGCCCTCCTGAAAGTGTGGGCCAGATAGTTACCACTGATCTACCACGCTCGGTACAAGTACTTAAGGGGCGAGTGTGGCTCACCACGTATAATTGAGGTCTTTATCTGAGAATATGCAGACTTTCAAATTTGGAACAGACAAATGGAGTGAGATTTGAGCCCGCACCCTACAGAATGCTTCGCCAGAGGTTACACTCACAGATGGAGCGAGATATTTTTTAAACAAATTTCCTAGATATCTCTCGGCGAAATATTTGGAATCCTTTAAAATCGAAAAAAAATCGAACTTCCACGGACGCAACGGGTATTGAACCCGCTTTTCCCTATATGCAACAACCAACCGGAGCTTTCTCGATACGGTGAGCTGTCGACACATCTATCAACACTATGGTTTGACTTGCGCTCTGTCTGTCGTTAATTGTATGGATAAACTTTAGGAGAAGACGCTTTAGAAATCAATGACATTTCAGATTCAGGAGATAAAAACTTTTGAGTAGTATCTGTCAGTGGTCGTAATGAATCCTTTAAATTAATTCGGAACTGATTTTGCCCATCACTTGCGTGTCAAATGAAAGGTGTGAATTGAAATGTATCAAATGAAACGTGTCAAATGGGGGCTTTAAATTTTAAAAGAAAAGCCAACGTCCCTGTTCTGTTCATTGACTCCTCCAAGTATATGAGAGACAAGTGACACTAAGAATTCAATCACCCTCTATTCCGAGACGTTGTTAGACAGGGGTGTGTTGACAGATGCGAGGAGCTCATATGAGGGCATAGGCTGCGGGATACACATGACTCGGTAGACAGTGATCTGCCATTGTTCTAAAAGCAATATTTTAAAACTGTCCGTCCACAATGACCTGCAGCAAAGTCAAATAATCAAAATTGCTTGGGTGCTGTTGCAACATACATCAAATGAAAGGCCTTCAAGACATTATTCACAAACACCATATGTGGGGGGGGGGGGCAAATTCAAAATAAAAAAATTCTGAAAATCAAAAATATTCGAAATTTTTAAAAAATTTGCAACTTTTTTTTTTTATTAACGCGTAGATTCAGAAAATACAAACACATATACGATGTGGTATAACAAATAAAGAACACTGTTAGTTATCCAAATTGCTCCGATTAGAATGAACTATATATCCAATGAAAGGTATTGAATAGAACGTCATATACTGCGTTAATATTGCGGTTCTAAACTCAAAAATAAAATAAATACAGTAAATTAATAATTTTGAAAATTTTCGAAAAATATGCTGTGAGATATTACAAATCCACTATTACTATTACTTATCGAAATTGCTATGTGAACAAACCATGTACGAAATGAAAGGTCTTGAAGAGAACAATCACAAACACCAAATATATTGTCATCTAAACTCAAAAGTAAAATAGTTACAACAAATCCAATTATTTGTAATAATCCAAGTTACAGTTCCTGAATTGTAAATATATGTTATGGACTAAACTCGAAAATAAATGACGTACAGAAAATAAAAAAATCCCCAAAATTATTGGAATTTTAATATGTTATTCACCAGAGTGAGAGGAATCAAAATATATGTACAAGTATTTGTGTAATTTAAAAAATAAATGAGTTTTACAAATCCGGAAAAATTTTAGTTGATACTGTGAGGCCCTTTGGATAACGTTCAGAAAAACGAACATGTACAGAAATTTTTTAATAAAATTCAGGGCTCACCTGGAGACCACAGTCACAGCATAACCATGAATATTAAAACAAAAAGGGAGCGCCTGGCCTCGAATTTTATCTCTAGTGGCGGATGACCTGCTGGAGATGTCATTTTTAGGAATCTGCGATCCTTCAGACATATGCAACTCGTAGATACTTCGATTAATTGAACCCAAGACATCTCTGGAGGCATGCTATGCCAGGCCAACAGTTTAATCGTACGAGAGTACTTCAGAGTGTACACAATACAACAGCAGTGTGGGTAAATGTATCTGAATAATCATGTCTTGTTCTCCAAACCTTTGTAATTACGCTGTCACACAAACGCTGAATATTAGGAAGACAAATGATTAACATGTCGGTGGGCAGGCATTGTAACCTTGGCTGTAGTTATGGTCCCCTAAAGGGGTAGGTCAGGAAAACTCATTATTGAGCTATTGAGTGGGTAGCGTGAGAATTAGCGGGATAGCATGGGAGATGATGCCGGCGAAGTTCTTTCTTATACTAACATCGCAAATCGTTAAGCTATTACTTTAAAGTATAAATTGACGTTTGTAAGGAAAATGCTACTGAGCTATATGTTCTGCTACAGTTAAATAATAGCAATAATAAACAGTAGCCGCTCGACCACTGAGCCTCTTAGAGGCCACCGAGCTGAGCGGAAGGAAGATGTGGTCAAGGAACACCGCACCTGGCCGACATCCTGTTTATCACTGATATCACAGCTAAAATACGCAGTAATAAACCACAAGGCTTTAATAGCATCGATAAATAACTGCTACGAAATGTATTATTACCTAAAACGAACATTATGCAGTTTTACCCTTGTCGGACCATATAAACACAAAGTTTCGGTTATTTTGATACGCGGTATAGAGCAGTGGTTCCCGATTACTTTTTCTCGAGAGTAAAACGTCGCGTGCCACAAAAGTGATGAAATGCAGCAGAAAAGATACCAATACTAGTAGACTAAACAAAAAATAGGATCGGATGCAAAAGGAAAAGTAAGTGAATTCTGTTACTTGGGAAGCAAAATTACAACCGACAGTCGAAGCAGGAATGACGTTGAAAGCAGAATAGCACTAGCAAAAAGAGCCTTCATGAAAAAAAGAAATCTTTTATTTTCAAATACTGATCTAGGAATTAGAAACAACTTTTTAAAAATTTATGTGTGGAGCACAGCACTTTATGGTAGCGAAACATGGACTTTAGGAATACCGGAAAGAAAGAAATTTGAAGTGTGGTGCTGCAGAAGCTTCCTGAAAATTAAGTGGACAGACAAAGTAAGAAATGAACGAGTTTTGGAAATGATGGGTGAGGAAAAAGTTTGTGGAAGAAGCTTACAGAAAGAAGAGACAGGCTGGTAGGTCATATTTTGAGACATGCGAGAATGGTTAAGTTGCTGGTGGAGGGAACAGTCGTAAGTAAGAACTGTAGAGGAAGACAGAGATTAGAATATATGAAGCAGATAATTGAGGACGTGGGTTGTAAGGGGTATTTAGAGATGAAGAGGTTAGCACAGGATAGGAAGGGATGGAGGATTGCATCAAACCAGTCGAAAGACTGACGACAGCAAGGAAAAAAAAAACTCTTATGGCTACCTGTCTTAAAATAATTTGATGATGGGAACCACTGGTCTAGCTCATAGGCTCGAACCTTTTTTTATTTATTACTAATTTTTGAAAGAAAAAAATCCGTCAGCGCCCTTTTTATCGAAAAAATACTCACGACAACTTTTCAGAAAAAGAAAAGAACACGTCAACTCCTTCAAATAAGCAATGTAACCCACAGAGTTCCAAATTCATTAACTTGTAACCGGCTATTTAAATAAATATTTGATGGCGCCTCTCTTAGGTGAAGTGTGCAATATTATGTGTGTAGAAAATAAGGACATATGACTAAAATTGCTTTATTAAATGATATAAATCGTACTGGTGTATTGTTTACAGTTTGATTAACAAATGCTTATCACTCATCAATGATCTCAGCATCTTCTTATTTAAATTGCGGCGTCCCACTGGTGCAAATCTCTCTCTTCACTTAGCTAATACATTACAGACTACACTAAATTTTCTTTTGTCTATATATGATCAATAGAATACAATTAAAAATTTATTTGTTGCAACACTTAAAGCTGTATTTAATACTGGAAGGCACATGCGAGGTGGCTGGTCCTCAAGGCTCCCTAAATCTGCGTTGGACCAGTAACACCAGGTGTGGTCTCAATCAACATTTTGAAGCTTGTGGTACATGGCTAAATTTCAGTAATGGAAATCTCATAACAGTAACTGTATATATAGCACCCTCTGCAAACTATGCTCCTTTTTGAACCAATTTGAACTTAGGTTAGCAATTTGAAACAGAAAAGTAGTTAACAAAACCATGTGTTGTGACTCGAAGTAAGGGAACTGGGGTACAAAACTTTGGTCGGACCACTGCTGGAATATGGCGGTGTAGTTTGGGATCAACGTTTTGAGTATTAAATACAGGAGTTGGAGGGGGTGCAGAGGAAGGCAGCCAGACTTGCCTTTGGAAATTCCCGCAGAACACAATCGGAAACTGATATGATAAAGGAGCTTGAGTGGGATTCATTGGAGGATAGAAGGAGGGTGAAGAGATTCATAGGAGTGTGCAAGGCCTATACTGGTGATGAAGAATAGAAGGATATTGGTGGGAATTTTAATCGAGATGTTTGGAAGGGTAAGGTTGACCATGACTACAAGCTGGCACTGATTTCAGGCATAAGGGCATAATTGTGTAAAGGACTGGAATAAATTGTCAAGAGAAATGATGAATAATTTACCGGAAACACTGAAGGAAAGTAGTTTCGAAGAGGAAAGCAGAAAGAGGGGTCTGTAGGCAAATTGCCACCCGAGCAGGCGCTCTACCGCAATTTTTCAATTACTATTATTATTAATACAGATTTTTTCAATAACTTACCCAGTAAAGTAATATTGGAGTTATTAGTTATTTCATGTAATCTATGACAGGTAGTTAATGTTCGCACTATAATAATAAATAATAGCTACTTGGCTATAGATAATGTTTTTCTAAATACCTCAAAATTCAATGATATAATCAAGCCATTTAATAATGGACTTTAAGATTATGATGCGCGGTTATTAACCACCAACACTTTAAGAGTAATGCCAATAATTTCTTTAATACCATAAACTGGAAACTTGTTTACACTGCACAAGGTATAAATAAAAATGCATTTTTTGGATTGCATTAATTACTTTGAAAGTTGATTCCCCACGCAATTGTGTCGTTCTTCTCAAAAAGAACAAAAACCACGGATAAGTGTGGGGATTAGAACATCGTGGATTTGTAAAAGACTAAAAGAAGGTTATCAGTAGCGTAGCTGGGTGAACAAGGGCAACGGTGCAAAAAATCATCTGTGGCCCTCAGGCCAGGTAGGCGAGATTTTTTTAGCTTTACCAAGTCTAGTGAGGGGCTCCCTATGCCTCAGAAGACTTGGAGACTTGATAGAGATAAAAAAAGGAGGTCGCCCATTGGTCCGTGAGCCCTCTGAGCGTGGGGGTGCCTTACCCTATGGTAGCTGCGCCCCTGGAGGTTATATACTGCCTCTAGGAATTGTGGCAATGCTAATATTATAACACATTACAAGCAGTACTGCAAAATATTGAAAAGATTCATTAAAGAATCTAAAAGTATGTGCTTAAACATAAGATTAATGATTAGGAAGATAAAATTAAAATAATATGAGATACTGTAAAAAATGAAACAGCTTACTCTTATGGGTCAGGGTTATAAACTGAATTCCCAGTGGGACCACGCCAGGACGTTTCGTTGTTCAGATTGCACGCATAATCCATCGCAATCAAAAAATAAATAAAACTATATTTCATGATACTATTACCTTGCAGTGTTCCTCCCACTAATATAATAGAGAGTACCGCACGCTATGATGTAAGAGCAAGATGTTGATGACTGAAAGCAATAACAGGAACGTTACTTCCCGAAAATACAAACAAAAAAACTTCTTTGCAAACACCATCAGTGTAGTTTTAACTCCAATTTAAATTAGGTTTCAGTGGGAATTTCAAAACATACCTCCTTATTTTACGGGTACGTTATATACGCACCAAGTAACAAAAATAATTATTTCTATCAATAAATATAGTAAAAGATGTAAAGCAAGTATTTGGAATGTATTGAAAACAACTTTGCTTCTTATATATTTTATTAAGAGGAATTATAGATGGTTATAAATGACGACACATGTTGTTAATTGGCGTGTTTTTGAGAATTGGCGAGGTCATCGTGGGTATGTGGGACAATCACGTGTGTCATCAGTGCAGATCTGAACACAACCAACTCTGCAGTCGGCGAGATCAGAGCAGAGAACCGCATCGCTCGTCACACACAGATGAGAAAAATGCATAGCGTATGTGACAGCAGTAGTAAACGAGGACGATGCTAAAATCCCACAACACTCAATCGATGAGACTATTTCTAAAGAAGGAACCGTTGGGAAAGCAATATAAACTGCCCCATTGATACACTCACTAGGTCAATGTCATTGTATATTTTCCGAGCTATACTGCCTATCAGTGCTGTCGAGACTAGCAGACTATTCAGGTATATCTCTTGGTCATCCCTGAACTAATACGCTACCTCAGTTTGATTGCTACACAGTCACCAACTATATTTATTGCGAGAAAGTGGAGGGTAAATCAAATACATATTAACGCCCCGCGTTTAATTGGATCCCTAAGTGATTCATCGAGACGACTCACCTTAAATAGAACTCACGACCACAGAAAGTACCCAGAACACGAGTTTATCTAATGGTCGTTAAAAAACCACCTTTAAAACCTAGTTTAGTAAAAAAAAATTAAAAATAATAAAAAAATTGTTATTATAGTGAAAAGAATTTCCTGAAAATGTACGTTCGTGATAAAAGATACGGTTAACACATAAATATTAAATAGCAAGAATTAAAAAAGGGCGTAGTGCTATTATATTTCGCAAAGTAGTTTTACCGTCTGCGGTAAAATTAACTACATTTTCTAAGGCCCGCTCAAGTACCGTGAATGGTCATTCTTCCTTCATGTTCTCGAAACACAGTGGAAGATGTTATCAAATCAAGGACTTTTCAAACCATCTACCTGACAAATTGTTCCGAATATGCATACCCGACATTTCCATATTACCCATAATCCTATTAAGAGCCCATAAATCACGAATATTAACAGGAATTGTGCTATATTGATTTAAACCATTAGTACTTGTGATTAAAAGTTCATTACCAGAGAACTGTCTTAACATTTTATAAACCACGCATTAAAATGTGTGCATGTTGCTGTGTTTGTAGAGACCCAAGTTGAGAGTATAATTTGTCAAAAATAAACATAGTTAAGAGTACACAGTGTTATTGCAGCTGTTAGTAAACATAACAACTGCTAAACGAGATCAAATTTACTGCAATATATTTAGTATAAACTAATATTGTAGTCATTTGATAGAATATTGCTGATTCTGAGGTACTAGTAACTGATTATAGTGTCTGTAGTGTGACAGTGCATAGTACCTTCATGGCGCCGCCTCTCCCGCTACCTCGATAGTGACAGCGCGGGACACAGAGCAGGAAGGTTAGGAACACCACACCTGGCGTCCTGTTTGTTGCTGATAGCGCAACTAAAACTGGAAAACTAGATTGCTTTCGTAGATAACACAAAACCCTGAAAACGAAAAGAATCGCATAAAATTCAATTTTCTAAACCATATACAGCAAATTTACAGTACAGAATTACAATTTTTTTTAAACTAATTACAC
Organism: Vandiemenella viatica; assembly: GCA_031002005.1. Taxonomy (NCBI): domain Eukaryota; kingdom Metazoa; phylum Arthropoda; class Insecta; order Orthoptera; family Morabidae; genus Vandiemenella; species Vandiemenella viatica. The sequence continues at coordinate 865,521 of JARYHS010006964.1, forward strand.
TAATACCAGTATTCATCAACTATAGATTTCTTGAACGCATGTAGGCTTTCTCGGTGAGTCAGTTGCGTAAAATCTTCTCGAGGTTCCCACCGGGATAGCACGACAATGTAGGGTGACGTTTCGAAGCCTGCCTCTAGCTCCATCTTCCGGCCTTCTTTCACCGGAAGATGGAGCCAGAAACAGGCTTCGAAACGTCGCCATATGAAGCTTTCTTCTCGCCATTTTCATGTCTTTTCAGCGATCTGGTGGCTCCGTGGTTAAGGTGTCTGACAGGAAATCTAAAAGTTCCTGATTCAGATCCATCTCTTGTTGTAGATTTTCAAACGCCCAAAAGCCGACATACACCTCTCGAACATTTTTGTTATGTAATGAGAAGTACTCTACAAAGCTTATGTGGTTCGGATTCCACGCTATATTGTAGGTCCCCTTTACCCGACGGGATTAGTGGGTAAGGCTAAGACAAACGCAACAGAGGGGCCAATAAATCAGTGCGCATTATTACATTAGTTCAATACTTTAGGTAGTGAGATATGTTTTAACTGTCACCCTGGTTTCTCCCTCTGATAGCAGTATCACGATTTTTGATCCGAGACGTATTTCATCCAATGTATTTCCATTAGTCTCATTACTTGAGACCTTCAGTGGGAGACCACAGCATCCCCGTTAGTTTCTCTCACTGCCTGTTCAACCTTAGGACGAAAGTCGAATTCGCTGTTAAATCCTTCCTAGATTCTGCTGTTAAAACCCTTCTATATGCACGAAATGCGCTATATATCAGTACAACCATTACTCGGCGTTGATCTTAACAGGAAACACACACTTTAAATCATTCCTTAATTTAATTTGAAATAATTCCTGTTGAGTGTCCGATCCAGTGGCAATTTCCCTACACTTCTTTCTTTTTCCTTCATCTTCTCACCTACCAATTTTTTTCAGTGTTTTTGGTAATTTGTTCCAATCCCAGAACCCTTCCGTACGAAATAAATTTTTCCCACACCCTTATGCCTAAAATCAAGTGTCAGTGTGTGGTGAAGGTCATCTTTACTGTTCCACGCACCTCTCTTAATTCTTCCACCAACATCTTTCGATACCTCAGCACCAATATACGCCTCGTATGTGAAACTAAAGAGAGAATCCGAACTGATTTCAGACGTAGGAGAGTCCTTTTGGACTTTAGTGAGTAATAGACAGGGTAGGCTATAATCACTGTACTTAAAATAGTAAAAAAAAAGAAATAAAAAAATCGGTTAATGCTTGAGTAAATTGCCACTGGACATATGCTTTATCACAATTAACATCAACAATAATACAAAATTGGTTTAAAACTATATTTCTTTGAAAATATATAAATATTTACTCCTTCGGTGCAAAGGAATAATTAGTTGAAACACTTTCTCCGAAAACTGTAATGTTTTTCCAGCTGACTTTAGCCTGTGTATAACGGTGAAAAAAAATTGTCGGTCAGTCACACCAAGAGTCCCATTCTGACTGGAATGAGGGAAATATTACATTCCGCCGAAGAAGCCAGAATAGAGTGATATAATTTACGCGTCGATTAGTTTCTCTCGTTGTTACTGTTACTCAGAATACCTATCCACAGAACATTTTATTATCTTTATTTATTTATTCCTTAGTTAACCCTTATTAATAAATTATATCGATAAACATGTAAATTTTCCCTCCTTTTTCATTATTAGATATAAATTTTATGAAAGGGCAACGACTAAATCACACCCAGATTTCTTAGTATATTGTTGTGCCTGAATTTCACTGTACTGTGTAGTTGTAAAATCTATCCTAGGATTATTTGATTGTTTTATTGATTAATGTTATTGTTTTATTTGTATATATCCAATAACTCATTTTTATTCCTACGAATCTGTGTTATAACATCTTTGTATGGTTTCGCTGGTTGATAAAAGAATATCGGTGTTCTGCTACCTTTAATCATTGATAACTGCCGAGTTCTTGTTCTCTGTGCATTGAATTCGATTCAGATGGTAAGTGTTTCGAATTCCTTCATCATCCATAATTTCAAGGAGGAGAGTTTTAATCTTGTGTTTAGCGGTTGTAAACGTATTGAAGTTATCTGGGTCAAAAGTAATTTTCAATTGTTGGCATGCGATTTCCGTTAGGCGTTTGATAACTGGACAGAAAATGAATTTAAATGTCTCATATAAATGATCATCTGGAGAGTATTTGGTCTAATTTGAGTGATGTGTATACAGAACATGTATCCTTCAGGCAGAGTAAAAGTTTCCATTGAAAGCAGGTATGTTAGTTGACTTTGTGAGTTTGTTCTGCACCCTGGACAGAAATATAAATTTTATCTCTTGTACAGTGTTTTAGATATTAGTATTTTTCGAGGGCGACATGTTACATGTTCCTGGTGTCAGTAATTCAAATTGCCCTTGAATATTTGACTCTTATTGCGATCTATGCAGCCTGTACCAAAGATACTAATTTAACGGATATGATAAAGGAGCTGGAATGGGATTCATTGCAAGACAGGAGGAGGATGAGGAGGGTCATGGGAGTGTATAGGGCATATACTGGTGATGAGGCATGGAAAGATATTGCAATAGGTATGAAAAGTAGTGCATGGAAGGGAAAAGATGACCATGACCACAAGCTGGCACTCGATTTCAGGCACAAGGGTGTGGGAAGATTCTCTTTTTTAGGTAAGGGTGTCAGGGATTGGAATGAGTTACCAAGAGAAATGATGAATAATTTACCGAAAACTTTGAAGGAATTTAAAGATAAAATTTGTAAAGGGCAAATGTAGGTGGGTGCAGGATAGGGGGAAGATTGGTGTGTAGGGGAATTGCCACCGGAGCCTATGCTCCATTGCAATTAAATTAAATTAAATTAAATTAATTTCGCGATTGTCTTGAGCAACGAGAATTTCAGTATTTAAGAAGGCTGCACATTTTCTCCGTCAATCAAAAGTAGTACCGACCTTATTAAATGCTTCGATACGATCTCTTCTTCACATTCTCCATCTAGATTTAACGAAAACATTGCTACAAGTTAGGTTATAATTGTCGATGTATGAGACGACTTTGCAACTGCGAAATACTGCCAGTCAAAAAATACCATAAACATTGTCTGTAGTAGGATAATATCAACATATCAAAACACTCAAAATGAAATGGAACAATATGGTTCTATTTGATATCGGGTAGGCACCAAACTGCGCTGCAATCGGCACTTGCTGAGGCTTTAATTAAATGTAGGATATTATAGTTTAATCATCTTCGCTACATTATCAATAATTGTTTTTAATGAAGCCATTTTTGTATGAAATTGTGGCTGGCCACTCTATTAGTTAGGTAAAGGAAATACACAGTATGGAATTATTACCTGGGATAATTATACAGCAATCAAATTCCGAAGGGTTATTTAACTTCTGAAGTGACTGAGTTTCAACTTACAACCCTACTCTAACAAAACTGGCCCTCGTACGGGATATGGGAAGCCCTTATGATCGCTAGTTGAGAGTAGCATTTTCTCCGGTTAAAGTTCTGCACAGGTATCGTAGGAATAATGTGGACCTAAATGAGAGGTGACATGCGGTAAGCATTAAATCTTAGTATAAATCCTTGATTGATATCAGCGCCATGATTATGTGATAGTTATGCGTGAAAACCGGCACCTTCAGAAAAAAAGTGGTAACAAGGACAACAAGGTGAGAAATAATTGTGCTATTGGCTTGAAATTTGTCACACACCTTCCTCAAGTCATACCTTTCGAGATAAAGTGTATATTAAAACGAAATGAAGTGTACCTTAGACGTGGTGCCACATGAAAATTACGAAAAGATGCAATTTCAATAGTAAAAAAACCGCCATTTACAGTCAAATTGTTCTTGCCAAAGATGGTATCAAAGAATCTAAAACTAAAATTCCTCACGTCTTCTGTCGTAGCAAAGTACGTGTTTTTTTCATTCTGGTCCAGGCTGCGTTAGAACCTAACCATCACGCCAGTATATCGCTACCCAAAACACAGGCGAGCTTATGTTAGCAATGAAAACTAAATTCTTTGTTGTAACAAATTACGTGTCTTTTTCATTCTGGTCCAGCTTGTCTGTTACCACGAAAACTTGTCAGCGATTTTACATTGATTTGTATAGATAGTAGATACTATCTGTGCCGTGAACAATTTGAATGGAAATGGCGGGTTTTACCGATGAAGATTCGCCGTTTCATGATTTTCATGTGGCACCACGCAAAAGGTTCCTGAGGAACGGGTGTGACAAATTTCAAAAGAATAGCACAATTCTCATCTCGTTCTTATTTTACCACTGCCAAAAAAGCAGTGAACAGCATGTTACTGTTACTAATGCTTAATTCAGTGATCGGTGTTCATGTTTGATTTACCCTTGCATCATAACCAGGTGCTCAACTTAAGATAACCTGGTACCATCCATGGACGGTCACATGAACACAGTTGATATGCGGTATTAACTTGCGCCATATACACAACAGACAGGATGTCTTCCCTGTGGACAAGCGGAATACTTTTGCTGAGAAAGTTACTCCAGTACGATTCACTACTGGCGTATTTTAGCGGGCGTTTCCGACTCCACTAGTAACTCGACTTTTTCTATTGACTCTTTGCTTCATATACAGGCGACAATATGATGGTGTTATTTTGGTTTTCCAGGTGGAATGGCATCAATTTATCGAAAAATGATGGCTGAAACGTCAAATTTCCATAAATCTACGTGGTTCCACTAGGAAAACCGAGATAACATCGACAACGACCGCCGAAGTCTGCGCACCAACAAAATGGTGGAGTTTTATTAAAATTTTAACGGGTCTAATTTTTCATTAGTGGCGCCATCATGCAAAGACGGATAGCTAGTTTAAACTAGTAAGATCATATTTAATTTAATTGCAATGGAGCACAGGCTCCGGTGGCAATTTCCCTACAACCCCATCTTCCCCCTATCCTACACTCACATACATTTGCCCTCAACAAATTTTATCTTTAAATTCCTCCAACGTTTTCGGTAAATTATTAATCATTTCTCTTGGTAACTCATTACAATCCCCACACCCTCGTGCCCGAAATCAAGTGCCAACTTGTTGTCATGGTCATCTTTTCCCTTCCATGCACTACTTTTCATACCTACTCCAATATATGCGCTCAATTGCTTTCCAAAAACAATTAATGCCCGTTTTAGTTTCGAGAGGGTTTATTTTTTTAAACAATTAGTTTTCCTATCATTGTGCAACTCCATCGACTTTGCTTTGAATGACTTGAAAGCAAATAAGGCAGTTGGTATTGATGAGATTCCTGCAGAACTTATTAAATCTCTAGGAGAGGAAGGAATCGAAAGATTGTCCAAGCTGATATCAAAAAGTTATGAAACAGGAGAAATTCCAACTGATTTTAACAAAAATATCATCTTCACACTTCCAAACAAATCACAAGCCGACAAATGTGAGAATTATCGCACCATTAGTCTAACATCACATGCTTCAAAATTACTAACCAGAATAATATACAGAAGGATGGAAAGGGTACTAGAAGAGATAGTAGGTGAAGATCAGTTTGGGTTTAGGAAAAATCGCTGTACAAGGGAAGCAATTCTGTCTTTAAGATTAATACTTGAAGGGCGGATCAAGAAAAACAAAGATACTTTTATGGCTTTTGTTGATTTAGAAAAAGCTTTTGATAATGTTAGGTGGGACAAGATGTTCAAAATTTTAAAGAAGTCAGGTTTAAATTATCGAGATAGAAGAATACTCTATAAGCTGTATAAGAATCAAGTGGCTGTAATAAAAGTAGAGAATCACGAGAGACATGCATCGGTTAAAAAGGGTGTGAGACAAGGTTGTAGTCTATCCCCGTTAATATTCAACTTGTATGTAGAAGAAGCAATGAAGAAAGTCAAAGAAAAATTTCCATACGGCATAAGTTCTCAGGGAGAAAAAATCAGTATGCTACGATTTGCTGATGATATTGTCTTGTTAGCAGAGAGGGCTGAGGATATTGAGAAGTTATCGAATGGCATGAACAAAATACTGAAGGATGATTTTGGACTGAATATAAATCAAAGTAAGACAAAAGTGATGAAATGTAGCAGAAATGATACTAATAGTAGCAGATTAAATATAAAGTTTGGATCGGATGCTATAGGAGAAGTGAGTGAGTTCTGTTACTTGGGAATCAAAATTACAACCGATGGCCGAAGCAGGAAGGATGTTAAAAGCAGAATAGCACTAGCTAAAAGAGCCTTCATGAAAAAGAGAAACCTTTTAGTTTCAAATATTGATCTAGGAATTAGAAAGAACTTTTTAAAACTCTATGTGTGGAGCACAGCACTTTACGGTAGCGAAACATGGACTTTAGGAATATCGGAAATAAAGAAACTTGAAGCATTTGAAATGTGGTGCTACAGAAGAATGCTGAAAATTAAGTGGACAGACAAAGTAAGAAATGAACGAGTTTTGGAAATGATGGGTGAGAAAAGAAGTTTATGGAAGAAGCTTACAGGAAGAAGAGACAGGCTGGTAGGTCATATTTTGAGACATGCTGGATAGGTTAATTTGTTAGTGGAGGGAACAGTCGAAGGTAAGAACTGTAGAGGTAGACAGAGATTAGAATATATGAAGCAGATATATAAGGACGTGGGTAGTAAGGGGTATGTAGAAACGAAAAGGTTAGCACAGGATAGGAATGGATGGAGGATTGCATCAAACCAGTCTAAAGACTGACGACAAAAAAAAAAAAAAAAAAAAAAAAAAAAAAAAAAAAAAAAAAATCTTATTTGGGTGGAAGCAAGACATATTATATACCAGGGGTGGCCTACCCAAATGATCTTAATGGTCCACTTTGGAAATGCCTTACAATTCGGCGGGCCGCGTATAAAATTATGTGTCTCCATATTAGATATAGATATTTTTTTTTAGTAATAAATTGATACATAATGAGTTAGTATTATTGTGTTTACTATTATTCTTACATGTAAACATATCTAGTATAATAATAAGACTAAAAGCACATTGTAAAGAATCTATAACACTAAAAATGAAAAATAAAAAATATTTTGTTAAAGTGTGATGAACCCCGCGGGCCGGAAAAATGTTCAAGGCGGGCCGTGGGTTGGCCACCCCTGTATTATATCATTAAATATTAGCAAACACTTTTCTGCGAATTACTAGTTAGAAAGATAACACCAATGCAAATGCTTTGTATTTTTTTTATTGCTGCGTAGTACGCGTTTCACCTCTCATCGAGGCATCATCAGCGACGAATCTACATTAAAGTTTTATATAGTTTTACGGATATATTAAATTATATTTTTACATGATTATGATCATGAATTATTCTCTATGATTGAATTTACCTACTACTGGTTGTTTACTATTTGTATTTGTTCGTCTCTGCTTTTTTTTTTTTTGCACCATAATAGTTATAATTTTAGCAAACTTGTAATTTGAAACGGTACTCTTTTACTTGGTTGTCTGCTGTGGCCATTTTGTTTGTTTATGTCGCGCTTCATGCTGACAACGCCAGTTTTGAAAGTGCGTGAATGAGTGATGTTTCTCTTAATCTCTTTTATATTTATGCGTGATGTATGCATGTGTTTATTAGATTTTTATCTTTAATTTGTTTTGTCTGTCGAGTTTGTGTATATTAATCAGCTAGTATATCACATGATTAGTGAGTTTACTTGCTCATTCATAACCTGTTTCCCTTTAATTTTTGTTTTCTGAATATGGAATATTTCTTATATATGTTGCGCTTGTAGTAGATTACAGTAACAATTTGAATATGTATCATTATCGTTGGTGGTGAATGGTCATTTTCTGTGAGGTGTTCAGCGAATGTTGAATTGTTACTGGACTTTACAGCTCTCATGTGCTCATTATATCTGATTTGGAACAATATTCGTGTTTGCCCTATATACAAGGTTCGTTCACAAAGTTCCAAGACTGGTCATGGAACAAACAAATTACTAAAATGTTTTGTAGAGCATACTAAAAATATGACTTGCGCATCAGCACACCATTGCCAACTTTTTTTCCATTTTTCATATGCTCCCTGGCATTTTTCGCGCGAAACGCTATCAAGGGACCTCGTCAAAGATGCCTGCACGGCTGGAATCGTGTTGATTCGCTTCCTTTTCCGGTCTCTCTTGATTCGGGAGAACAAAAAGAAGTCGCGGGGGCTAAGTAGGGGCTGTAGAGTGGCTGTGGCAATATTGCCACAGTGAACATGGGCAAAACTTCGTCGTCGGTGAGTAACATGTGACAGGGTGCATTGTCGTGGTAATGAACCCAATTATCTTTGATCTCCGGGTGGACGAAA
>JARYHS010006964.1:874842-893844 GCA_031002005.1 Vandiemenella viatica
ATGATTATTAAATATCGGTGAAATGATCATACAACCATTCTATTCTGCCCAATAGGAAGATTATCAGACACTAGTGTAGTATCCTCAAGTGAGAAACAGTAACTAGTCACCAGACTCTTTCTATAGATAAGAGTCATTGTGATACCATGGCCTTCAGAGTTTTTTATTATTTTTTTTTTTTTTTTTTTAAATCACTAATCGGCAGTATTTCATTTCTGTTATTCCAGAGTACTGATCCTCGGTTATTGTCTTAGAACAGTTCACTTAATGAAAGTGGTCCAAATTTGTCAAAGTCGATGGAGTTGCACAATGATAGGAAAACTAATTGTTTAAAAAATAGACGTCAAACAGATTCAGTGTAGAAATGATAAACCCTCTCGAAACTAAAACGGGCTTTATTTGTTTTTGGAAAGCAATTGAGCGCATATATTGGAGTAGGTATGAAAAGTAGTGCATGGAAGGGAAAAGATGACCATGACCACAAGCTGGCACTCGATTTCAGGTTGTTGCGTCCTGTTGTGCAACAGAGAGCTGAGCTGAAAAGACTCCAAATACTGAAACTAGTGGGTATCGATTTTTACAATTCGGGAACTCGGGATAGGAAGAGTTCAGGAGAAATAAATTCAAGAACACAAGAGGTTATGAGAAACACACTTGTGACTCACGAAGCCGACAAACTCTCACTGAGAATACTCAGAAATTACGAGAGGTACCTATTCCCAGGAGTACTGAACCAACTAGCAGACGTTCTCTCTGCCAAAGGTCCATAAAACGTGAAGACCCTAACAGTAACAACGGCGACTACAGTAGCGAAATACACGTTGTCATCTCCGCTGCGCTGTTTGCTTGCTGGCTCACTCGCCGAATCTCGAAGACCTCTGGAGAAGTAGTCTGGAGAATGCCCCTTCCCACTGAGGCGAGCTCTTTTTTATAGCATCGCGCGTGACGCACTCCGCTGCCCCGCGCGTCCTTCTAGAAGCTTACACCCGTATCTCGTTACCCACGCGCCACGCAGCTCTCTTTCTGATGCAACCACACGTTCACTGTTGGCTTTCCTTGCTACCAATTGCACCATATTAACACTTGCGCGTACTAACACTCAGGCGTTACTTTTATAACTTCGTAACAAGGTACAAGGGTGTGGGGATTGTAATGAGTTACCAAGAGAAATGATGAATAATTTACCGAAAGCGTTGGAGGAATTTAAAGATAAAATTTGTTGAGGGCAAATGTAGGTGAGTGTAGGATAGGGGGAAGATGGGGGTGTAGGGAAATTGCCACCGGAGCCTGTGCTCCATTGCAATTAAATTAAATTAAATATAATCTTACTAGTTTAAACTAGCTATCCGTCTTTGCATGATGGCGCCACTAATGAAAAATTGGACCCGTTATAATTTTAGTAAAACTCCACCATTTTGTTGGTGCGCAGACTTCGGTGGTCGTTGTCGATGTTATCTCGGTTTTCCTAGTGGAACCACGTCAATTTATGGAAATTTGACGTTTCAGCCATCATTTTTTCGATAAATTGATACCGTTCCACCTGGAAAACAAAGATAACACCATCATATTGTCGCCTGCATATGAAGCAAAGCGTCAATAGAAAAAGTCGAGTTAGTAGTGGAGTCGGAAACGCCCGCTAAATACGCCAATAGACTATCGTACTGGAGTAACTTTCTCAGCAAAAGTATACCGCTTGTCCACGGGGAAGACATCCTGTCTGTTGTGCATATAGCGCAAGCATATACCGCATAACAACTGTGTTCATGTGACCGTCCATGGATGGTACCAGGTTATCTTAAGTTGAGCACCTGGTTATGATGCGAGGGTAAATCAACCCTGAACACCGATCACAGAATTAAGCATTTGTAACAGTAACATGCTGTTCACTGATTTTTTGGCAGTGGTAAAATAAGAACGAGATAAGAATTGTGCTATTCTTTCGAAATTTGTCACACCCGTTCCTCAGGAAATGTACCTTAGGCGTGGTGCCACATGAAAATCACGAAACGTCGAATCTTCATCGGTAAAACCCGCCATTTCTATTCAAATTGTTCACGGCACAGATAGTATCTACTCCTATACAAATCAATGTAAAATCTGACAAGTTTTCGTGGTAACAGACCAGCTGGACCAGAATGAAAAAGACACGTAATTTGTTACAGCAAAGAATTTAGTTTTCATAGCTAACATAAGCTCGCCTGTGTTTTGGATAGCGATATACTGGCGTGATGGTTAGGTTCTAACGCAGCCTTGACCAGAATGAAGAAAACACGTACTTTGCTAAGACAGAAGACGTCAGGAATTTTAGTTTTAGATTTGCTGCTGTAGATTGCAGCTACCATCTTTAGCAAGAACAATTTTACTCCAAATGGTGGTTTTTTACTACTGAAGATGCATCTTTTCGTAATTTTCGTGTGACACCACGTCTAAGGAACGTTTTATTTCGATTTAATGAACACTTTATCTCGAAAGTTGTGACCTGAGGAATGTGTGTGACAAATTTAAAGCCAATATCACAATTGTTTCTTCCCTTGTTCTTATTTTGCCATTAACGCCTGTTTTCTGAAGATGCCGGTTTTCATGCACAACTATCACATAATCAAAGATCTATACTAAGATTTATTGCTTACCGCATCTCACGTTAATTTAGGTCCACATTATTTCTACCAGACATGTTTGATGTGTATGGTGTACATTTCTTCTAGAAACCCAAGAACGTGTGTGAGGTAATTTCACCTTAAAAACTGCTACTTTCAATTAGCGATCATAAGGGCCTCCCATATCTCGTACGAGGGCCAGTTTTGTTAATGCAATGATAACAGCATGGGATTGCAAGCTGATACTCTGTCACTTCAAAAGTTAAATTACCATTCAGAATTTGATTCCTGCATAATTATCCCAGGTAATAATGCAATACTGTGCATTTACTTAACCGGCTTAAATTCGTTTTAGCTTTCATTATCTAACTAATAGTATTGCCAGCTACAAACTCACAAAAATTCCTTCATTAAAAACAATTTATTGGTAAAGTAACGAAGATGATTAAACTATCATCTCCTTCGTTTGATTAAAGCCTTAGCACACACAGTTTGCAGCGCAGTTTGATGCTTACGACATATCAAATAAGACCGGATCATTCCATTTCATTATAAGTATTTTGATATCCTAATATTATCCTATTACAGAAAATATTTATGGTGTTTTTTGACTGGCAGCATTTCACAATTGCCAAGTCGCCTCATATATCAACCATTATTATTTAATTTGTAGCGATGTTTTCGTTAAATCTAGATGGAGAATGAGAAGAAGAGATTGTATGAAAGCACTTAATAAAGTCGGTACTACTTTTTGATAGGTGGAGAAAACGTGCAGCCTTCTTAAACACTGAAATTTTCGTTGCTTATGTCAGTAGCGAAATTTAATAGTATCTTTGGTTCAGGCTGCTTAGATCGTAATAATAGTGTTAAATATTCAAGGCTGCTTGAATTAATGACACCACTAACATGTCGCCCGTGAAATAGGGCAAATAATAATAATAATAGAAAAATAATAATATCCGACTCTGTAGCAAGAGATAAAATTTATATTTTCTGTCGAGGATGCAGAACAACTTAACCGCAGCCTCCACTAATATATTTGCTTTCAATGAAAACTTTTACTCTGCCTAATGTATATATATGCCTTTCGTTTTCTGTACAAATACCATTCATATTAGATCAAATACTCTCAAGCATATCAGTTATATAAGATATTTAAATTCATTTTTTCTCCAATTTTCAAATATCTAACATGAATCGCTTGCCAACAATTGAAAATCATTGTCATATTGCTAAATACTTTTGACCCAAATAATTTCAATATATTTACAACCGCTAAATGTAATATTGAAACCTTGCTCCTGCAAATTATGAACGATGAATGAATTCGAAAAACTTGCCATCTCAATCGAATTCAATACACAGAGAACAAGAAAAAGTAACTTATCAATTATTAAAGACAGCAGTAACAGCGAGAAAATAGAAAGATGTTATAACACAGTATTAAAAAAAAAAAAAAAAGTAAATTAAATTGCAATGGAGCGCAAGCTAAGGTTGAAATTTCCCTAATCACACTTCTTCCCCCTTTTCTGCATCCACCTACACTTACCCTTTACAATTTTTTTCTTTAAATTCTTTCAAAGTTTTCGGTAAATTATTCATTTCTCTTGGTAACTCATTCCAATACCTGACACCCTTACCTATAAAAGAGAGTTCTTCCCACACCCTTGTGCCTGAAATCGAGTGCCAGCTTGTGGTCATGGTCATCTTTTCCCTTCCATGCACTACTTTTCATACCTATTGCAATATCTTTCCATGCCTCATCGCCAGTATACGCCCTGCACACCCTCCTCATCCTCCTCCTGTCTTGCAATGAATCCCATTGAAGCTCTTTATCATATCCGTCACTGATTGCATTCTGCGATAATTTCCAGAAACAAATCTAGCAGCCCTTTTTTGTACCCTCTCCAACTCCTGTATTTGATACGTAAAATGAGGGTCCCATACTACACTACCATATTCGAGCAATGGTCTGACCAAAGTTTTGTAACCCAATTCCTTTGCTTCTCTCGTACATCCCCTCATCACTCTCTCCAACAAATTCAGGATTTTATACGAATAAAAATGAGTTACTGGATAAATACAAATATAAGAACACAGGTAATTAATTAATAAAACAATAATATTATCCTAGGATATATTTTAAAACTACATTAATATTCAGGCACGGCATTATTGTGAGAAATCTGGCTGTAATTTAACGTTGCAACGATACTTTTATCTAATAGATGACGTTTCATAAAATTTAGATATATTAATCCAAAAAGAAGGGAAAATTTGTTTGTTTATCGATACAATAAACTAATAATGGTTACTCGAGTAATAAATATATAAAGGTAATAAAACTTCCAAGTATAGGTATTATAATCATTATGAATAATATAATTCATTTACAGAAACTTCCAGAGAATCTCCTAGTGTCGTATTTTCAGTCTATTTTGTCTTCTTTGACATAATATAAAATTTCCCTTGCTCCAATCTAAATGAGACTACTACTGTGATTGACCAACAATTTTCTGTTTTCAACTTTAAGCATAGGCCAAAATCGGCTGCAGACATTAAAGTTTAGTAGAAAGTATTTCAACTAATTCTTTCTTTGTACCAAATGCATCAATTAGAGTAAATGTTTATATAGTCTTTTCCAAAGAAATATAGTTTTAAACCGTTTTTCTATTATTGATGTCGTTAATTGCGACAAAGCTTTCATCCAGTGGCAATTTATAAACACATTTACCCAAGCTTTAACCGATTTTTTACAATTTGAAGTACAGTGATTATAGCCTACCCTCTACATTACTCGCTTAAGTCCAAAAGGGCTCTCTTATGTCTGAAATCAGTTCTGTTTTACGTTCAAGGTCCTCTCTTTAGTTCCACACACAAAGCAAATATTGGTGATTAGACATCGAAAGATATTGGTGGAAGAATTAAGAGAGGTGCTTGGAAAAGTGAAGAAGACCTTCACCACAAACTGGCACTTAATTTTAGGCGTAAGGGTGTAGGAAAAATTTGGTTTCGTTGGGAAGGGTGCCAGGGATTGGAATAAATTACCAAGAGATGATTAATTTACCAAAAACACTGAAAAAAATTTAAAGATCAAATTAGGACAGGTCAAAAGTAGGTGAGAAGAGTAAGGGGGAAGATAGATGTGAAGGGAAATGACAACTGGAGCGGGTGCTAAATCACAATTGTTTTAATTAAATTAAGGGATGTTTTAAAGCAGTGATGTCAAAGATAGGCCCCCGAACCCTATCAATACGGCCCGCGATCGCAATGTGACAAAGAAAGAAGAATCATATTTTTTAGAGCTTTTAGACTTCATTCGATTCCTCTACGGAAGTTTTAAAATGCGCACACTTCATTTATAAGTAATTTCAAGGGCAGCGCGTGCCTAGACAAGCGAGAGAGTTAGACAGTAACGCCATCTCTTAGCAACAAGCGGAATCTTCCACGCGCTTCGAGTCTAGACTAGAACCTTCCTTGTCGATATAAAAGGAGTGCGTCGTCGGGACGTGAGTCAGTTGAGTCGATTGTGATGGTATTGTGCATTTGTTTGTGTCGTGCGCGTGCGATATCTATAATTGTAGTGTCGAGTTCCATAATTGTTACGATTTTGGCATAATGTCACAAAAACGTAAAGCTGATAGTGAGTGCAGAGTTTTTCAGTCTAAATGGTAAACTGCATATTTTCTCATAGAATGGAAAGGTAAACCACTGTGTTTGATTTGCAATCAAACAGTTGCTGTTTGTAAGGAGTTTAACTTGAAGAGACACTATGATACGAATCCTAAATCAAAATTCGATTGTTACACTGAAAAAATAACAATGGACACAATGTCATCTTTAAAATCTAAACTTCAAGGTCAACAATCGATGTTTGCTAAAGCTAATACTGAGAGCGAAGATGCCCTGAAATCGTTTTATTATTGCATTAGAAATCGTGAAGAGATCAAAACCTTTCACTCACGGTGATTTTATTAAAGACTGTATGTTGAAAGCTGCCGATGTTTCATTTCAATTTGAAAAGTCAAAAATTCAAAATATTTCGCTGTCAAGAAACACTGTTGCTTCAAGAACAAATAATTTTTCTCAAAATTTGGTTCTTCAATTGTAGCAGAAAATTAAGGAATTTACAAACATTTCACTGGCTGTTGACGAGAGCACTGATACTGTTGATACAGCTCAACTTGGTGCTTTTACACGAGGTATTAACAGTAACTTTGTAATACATCAGGAATCATTGGAATCCAAACATTTAAAAATGGACCATATCATGCAACCTATAATTAAAATAGTAAATTTTATAAGGAGCAGAGGAATAAATCACCTAATGTTCAGGCAGTTTTTACAAGATTTGAACGAAAAGTTTTTTGATGTCCCCTATTTCACCGAAGTTCGTTGGCTCAGTCGAGGAGTAGTTTTAGAAAGATTTTTTGCATTACGTGACCCTATTCAAGCATTCATGTTAGAAAAAGGCAACCAAATTCATTATGACAATGACTGGTGGGTTGATTGTGCCTTTTTGGCAGATATTAATAAACACTTGACTGATCTGAATGTAAAGTTCCAGGGTAAAAATCTGATTGTCACTCAAATGTATTCATGTATTCAAGCATTTGAAACAAAGTTGAGGCTGTGGAAAAACAATTAAAAAATCAAACTTTGGATCATTTCCCTCATTTGAAATCATTTGGCACAATGAACCAAAAAAAGTTGGATCAATATTCTCAACTTCTGCAAAATCTGATCACGGAACTCAACAATCGTTTTAAAGACTTCCACAAATTGAATGAAATGTAATTCCCAATTTTCAACAATCCATTCAATTTTGAAGCTTCACATGCACCAGTTCATTTGCAAATGGAGTTGATAGATCTTCAATCGGACTATTTTGAAAGAAAAATTTAAAGAGGTTAACGCTCTTACATTTTATACACAATATTTCAAGTGTTTGGATATCTATCCGGAATTAAAAAAGCATGCAGCACGCATTCCGAGCATGTTTGGTAGCACCTATTTATGTGAGCAGATGTTTTCCGCCATTAAAATAAATAAGAACAAACATCGTACAAGACTTACGAATGAACATCTCCAATCAATTCTTAAAATAATTACAACAAATATGAAACCTGACATCAATAAGTTTGTCAAAAACAAGAGAAATCAGGTATCTGGTTCCTCGAGCTCAAAATAATTACCTTCTTTTATAACTTTGATATGATTTTTAACAACTGTATATTATATACTATACAATTAAATAAATAAAATATTATAATAATTCAGTACATTTTTTTATTTGAATCTCGCCCGCCTACACACTCTAAATTTAATATACGGCCCTCTGCAAAATTGAGTTTGACACCTATGTTTTAAAGTGTGTTTTTCCTTTTAAGATGAGCACTACTTTACTGAGAAAGTAACGGTTGTACGACTATAAAGCACATTTCGTATGTACGGAAGGTTTATAACAGCAGAATCTGTAAAATATTTTACAGCAAATTCGACTTTCGTCCTGAGTTGAACAGACAATGAGAGAAACTAACGGGGACGATGTGGTCTCCCACTGAAGGTCTCAGGTGATGACACTAGTGGAAATAAATTGGACGAAATACGTTTCGGATCCAAAATCGTGATACTGCTATCAGAAGGAGAAACAACTGTGACAGTATAAGGGACGCATTTTATTACATTAAAACCTTCTATTTTATTTGCCGAGTCTGAGCGAGTCGTAGGTGCCGCAGAAGCTGAGCGGATGTTCTGTCATTGCTCAGCATGAAATCTTACGCGCGTGGCAGAATAGCACGCCTGGCGAAGGTCACCTTGCAGAGACGACTTGTAACTTTTCCCCATTCGTGTCTGATCTCTAGGAGCTACAAGCTCGGCCTCGGGCGATACCGATCGGACGCGATTCCCTCCAAGATTCTCGTTTTACACATGTCGTAGGATATTTCCTACAACATCCTAGTTTGCTGGCATTACGTTCGCTTGAAGTTGCAGGTGTATTTTCCTTGTAACCAAGTATCCAGTGTTGCAATAAACATCGGTTAACGACTTCAGTATTTCATTCAACGAATGCAAGCCGTATGTTCTCGGTTCCCATGCAGCCCACAGTTAATATTTTTAGGTGTCAGACAAGCACAGAAGTCTCACAGCGTGGCGGAAGAAGAATACGTCGCAAGTCTTAGCTATTGTGACTGAGTACAGACTATACACACAGCCATCCGACAAATCAGTCACTACATATTTTTGGCGACAGAAGTGAGATTGTGTGGAACCATACGGCAGCTAGGTAACGAGATATTGGACGGGGAAATCGATCTTCGATCTACGAGAACTTCAAGTGTTCGGAGCGGCCGGCGGCGAGGCGAGCGAGCTGAGTGTCTTATCTCGGCGCGACGCAGCCACATTCCAGCAGCTGATAACACCTGCAGTGCATGCAGCAGTCAAGGGCGTGGCAGCAGCGCGACTACTCAACATGACAACTCATCGCAGTTTGGCAGCTTTTCGCAGTTTTTACAAAAGGTGAGTTGCTGGCATCATGCCGACTAATCCAGAAGTGCGTGAAGGTAATTTGCAAGGTGTAATTGATGCATTAACTCATAAAAGTGCGGCGCTAGTGGCCAAAGTTGCACAGCCTGCGCAAGCAACTAACAATTCTCAAGCCTCTAATAACAGAGCTTACAGTGCAGTGATGATGAGTTCAGTTTCTTTTTGGGAAAGCCTAATGAATCAATAAATGAGTTTCCTAATCAAGCTAGATGATCTCTTTAAATTAGGAGAATTAAGTAGTAGTGAGAAATTAACTCTTTTAAGAACAAAGTTAACTGACGAGGCTTTGAAATTCGTGATCTATGATGAGGATTGCAAAAAATCCGAAACATATGAATTATTACGCGGTGAACTTGAAAAACGTTTTTTCCAAGAAATACACAGCCAGGTTTTGCCGCGAACAATTAAGAAATATTAAGAGAAAGCCAGGGGAGGAACTTGATCAATTCGCAGATAGGATCAGGATGATTAATAATAATACATATGTGCTTGGGGAAAATGCAGAAGAGAATATTGTGAAATGCTATGAGGCTGATATGCGAGCATTAGATGCATTTCTGGGGGATTAGACGGTGATATAGCAAAACACGTGAGTCTTCAGAAACCAAGAACATTTTCCGATGGATTAGAAACATGCGCAGACTTTCGAACAGGTAATGAATATGACTAGAAGTGACCGAAGAGACAGGCTTGAAAAACGGGTCTTTCATACGAAAAGAGAATTAAAGTGTGGAATTTGCAAAAAAATTAGGTCATGCTTCTGAAAACTGTTGGTGGAAATTTGCTAATAATGCATGCTGTAAACATAATACTAACAATGCATGTAATGATTCTAATGTTGACGTCGCATGTCGTCAAGATAATGATTTTCGTGATTTTCATGGTGCTAATAAAAGACACACTTGTCATGGAGGAAATAGTGCAAGATTTTATTCTGACAGTGATAGTAGATTCCAAGGGAATGATGGAAAAACCTATTGTACAAGGGAAGTTAGGAGAAATAGTAGAGAAAGATTATCTACAGATGATGATAAAGATAATGATAACAATAAAGATAGTAAAGATAATTATAAAAATAAGGGTGATAGATCATTTATGGGAAATAAGCAAGGTTTTCAAGGAAATAAAGATAGGAATTATGGTTCAAAAAACTACAGAGTTTTCAATAAATCAAATGGTGGGCAGCGTGGAAGTAATGATTCACAGAATAAGTTAAACGAATAAGGGGTATTCAATGCCACGTTGTCACGCCCTAAATTAAAACGGTACCTGTAACTATTTGTCAGAGTAAGCCCCAAGTGGCAGATTTCATGTAACAGTAAATATTGAGGTAAAACAATGCCAGCTGTTGGCTGATACGGGATCTGAAGTTACATTATGATCTAAAGATATTTTGGTATCAATGATTTAAGAGAATCTGATTGCAGAACTACGGGATTAGATAGAAATACTATGATCATACTTTTGGGATGAAAGATGTGAAAATAACAATAGATGATTGTGTTTATAATGCAACTGTTTACATTGTTTCTGAACTGAACCAAAAATATAGTGGAATTTTAGGGATAGACTTTCTAAATAAATATAACGCAATACTTGACGTGGCGAAATGTACAATTGTTTTGAGGAAACGCGAAAGCATAGGCCCACATTTCTCGTTCCCAGATTCAAATAAAAGTCTTTGCGTAAATGAAGGAGTCATGAACCGACATTTACCAGCTACACGGACTTATAAATCTGTCGTCAGTTTAAGTAAAGCGGAAACCATTCCAAAAGCTTCAGGGAAAATTGTGAACTTACCCATTAAAGATAACGTAGAGTGTGATGAAAATTCAGTAGTTTTAGTAGACCTTCCCGAAGAATCCAGTTGGTTAGATTCTAATCAGTGTTATGTGAAAAGAAGTATTTGTAAAGTGCGGGTAATTAATGGAATAAAACATATACCTGTGTCAATTGAAAATTTTGGAGAAAGTGATGTTGTCGTACCCCGTGGACATAAAGTTGCAAAAATAGGAATTTTAAGAGAACAGGAAATAGCAAGTAGTATTTTCTGTAATTGCTGATAATGATAGCGAACTATTAACGGACAAAACATTGTGTACTGTTCAAAGGGAGGAAGATATTGATTTTAAAGAAAAAATTAAACATTTGCCACCTAAGGAAAGGGAGAGAATGGAATGTTTGTTAAATGAATTTAGGGAATTATTTATACCAAACAGTAAATTACCTGCCACAGACTTAGTGAAACACAGGATCTTAACGGGCGATGCCGCTCCCATTTATAAGAAAGCATATAGGCTTCCATTTCATCAGAGGCAACTTGTAGATGAATACATTGACCAACAACTAAAAGATGGAATTATTAGGCCTAGTAATAGCCGTGGTCATCGCCGATTGTACTTGTACCTCGCAGAAGTCGAAATGGAGAGACAAAATTCCGTTTTGTGTTGATTATAGAGCTTTAAATGCAGTAACGGTCAGTGACGTGTATCCATTACCTTCAATTGCAGAAACGGTAGACTACCTAGGAAATTGCAAATACTTTTCAAACCTAGATTTACGCAGTGGTTATCACCAAGTAAAAGTACATGAAAATGACATCGAAAAAACTGCGTTCACTATTCCGAACGGCCATTACGAATGGTTGCGTTTACCATTTGGATTAAAAAATGGTCCAGCAACGTTTCAGAGGCTCCTTGATGGCGTCTTAAGACAATTAAAGCCTTTTTCAGCTTTGTATATTTAGACGTATAATATTTTCCAAAAACATGGAAGAGCATCTCCAAAGGCTCAGAGAGGTGTTTGAACGTTTGAAACAAGCTCATTTAACCTTATCACTTGAAAAATGCAATTTTGCAATGTCAGAACTAGAGTATTTAGGTTTTCACATCACCAAAGATGGGGTTAAACCACATCCAAGGCTTGTAGAAGCAGTAAAAAATTTTCCAACACCCACCTGTGTGAAAGAATTGCAATCATTCTTAGGGCTTTCAATTACTATAGAAAGTTTATTCAGGATTATGCCCTTAAGGCCAAACCATTGACGAAATTATTAAGGAAAGGGGTTAAGTTTGAATGGACAAATGAGTGTGATGAAGCCAATATTCTGAAAACAGCCCTTACCAGTTATCCATTTTAATATACCCTGATTTAATAACCCTTCGTCCTTGCGACTGACGCATCAAATTATTGCATTGGATCTGTTTTATCGCAAGTAATCGATGGAAGAAAGACCTATAGGATACGCTTCTCGTCAATTAACCAAACCAGAAATCAATTACACAACCACGGAAAAGGAATTGTTATCAGTGATTTGGAGCGTAAAACAGTTCCGTTGTTATCTTTACGGGAGGAAATTCACTATCGTGACTGATCATTCTGCGTTGAAATGGATGCTTAGTCTCAAAGATCCATCGAGCAGGTTAATGCGATGGACCCTAAAACTTTCAGAGTACGAATATGACGTAGTTCATAAACCAGGAATTTTGCACAAAAATGCCGATGGCTTAAGTAGAAAAATCAGAGTAGTTAACAGTGAAGAACCACCCTCATTAACTGAGTTACCTATTGAACAGGCTAAGGACGAAGAATGCAGCAAATGGAGGAAGCAGAAATGGTTTGCGTTTCGCGATAACATTCTATATCGTGTTACCAAGCGTGATAGAGTGGCGGTACCAAAATCACTGAGAGAACCTATTATGTATTTGTATCACGACGCGATCTTATCAGGTCATTGTGGTTTCAAAACAACTAACCAACGAATAGCGACCGAATATTGGTGGCCACACAGGAGAGAAGACGTACGAAAATGTAAAAAATTGCCTCAAATGTAATGAAAGATATGGTTTAGGTAAAGCGCGGGAACCTTTGCAATCATTACCTGAAACAACAGAACCTTTTCAAAGAATCGGTCTTGACGTTTTGGGCCCATTTAGGCGCAGTCAAGAAGGCAGTAATTATATACTCACAATTACTGATGCATTTTCCAGATATTTAGTTATGGTACCTTTATCTGATCAAACAGCTGAATCAATAGCTAAAGCCTTTGTAGTTAATTGGATATTACTTTACGGAGTCCCGGAATCGATTATTACGGACCAAGGATCATCATTTATGTCTTCATTGTTTACACAAGTTTGCAAGTTGTTAGGTATCGAAAAATTACGGACAGCAGTTACCATCCGGCTGGGAATGGCAGGACGAGATCATACAAAAACTATAGGTAGAATGCTTAGTTACTATGTCAACAAATCCTACGATAATTGGCAATCAATTTTACCCTATTTAGTATCATGTTATAACTCAAAAATTCACACCAGTACTCGAAAAACACCTTTTGAAGTACTCTACGGCAGAGAAATGAGATCACCCTTCCAAATGTTCCAAGTTTCCAAAAAAATTGATAATCCAAATGTAAAAAGTCTTGCTTTTAAGCTTAAAAAATTATGGGCTGAGGTACGACGTAATAACTATCATGCTTTTTTATCACAGGCCAAACAGTACAATAAGACCGCGAAACCGCAAAGTATTAATGTGGGAGATTATGTTATGCTCAGTAACCATTCATGAGGAAGAACGAGTCGAAAATTCAAAAAAAAAATGGCTCGGACCGTACCAAGTGAAAGAACTTTTATCACCGGTAACGGCACGAATTCAATTACCGGATAGAACAACAGTCGTTCATAAAACAGACTTCGTTTGTATCAGGGGATACCTAAAAATATTGTGCACACCACCAAACCAGTAGATAACAAGACACAACAGACCAAACCAGTAGATACAAAAACACAACAGATCAAACCAGTAGATAAAAAAACACATAACAGGTCAAGCCAGTGAAAAAGTAAATTCGGAGACGAAAACTACCACACATTCTATGGATTGCGCGCAGAAGCCTGACTCGACAGCTCAAACATCTCAGAAAACTAACCATTATAATTTGAGATCACAGAGATCAAGTTAACAGTAAAATTATAACTGTATCCATAGTCATTTTATGTTTATTTTGTGCCTTGAACAATACTTAAAAGTAGCAAATGGAAACTGATTCAAATTTTCTGTGTTTATAATCTTTGTCATTGGAACTATATTTAAAATTAAATTTATTTGTTCCGCCCACAAAGAACTAGTCACATGGTGCCATCAAATTCGCCATGGCTCGGTTACTTTGTGGATTTCAAGAATATTTTACTGCTGTTCACGAGGTTTCAGGCACGCAGCGGTCATGCAGGCTGCGGGGCAGTAACAAGAGACCGCTTACGCAGCTTCTGATAGACGAGATCTTCCGGCCGTACGCTCGAGTGTGCAGTTACAGCCTGGAATAAAACTCAAGGACTGAGTACCATGCTATTCAAGTTTATATCCTTACTAACCATTGAAACAGTGCAATAATCCTCAATGGAAACAACAGAAAATGAAAAAAAAGCATTTCTTGAAAGATATGTTTAGAGAGACTGACAGAATCATTCTTTCTTCATTACTAATATTATTTTGTATGTGATGTACATAATTCAAAGGGAAGTATTTGAGGAATAGGTATAATGACATATCAAGATGCTTCAATCCTATAATGATTAAATATCAGGAATAATTTTAATTCTAGGACAGTAATTATTAATTGTTTTATAGGATTTC
Source organism: Vandiemenella viatica (assembly GCA_031002005.1). Lineage (NCBI taxonomy): Eukaryota > Metazoa > Arthropoda > Insecta > Orthoptera > Morabidae > Vandiemenella > Vandiemenella viatica. The sequence goes on from JARYHS010006964.1 coordinate 889,620, forward strand.
ATAATTACATGAAAGCTTTTATTATGTTGACTTAGCTGAAACAATTTCATTCTTTTGTGTGATGGGGATTTAGTAGCTTAATAAGATAGTATTTATGTTTAACGATAATCATGTAATACATTCTAATTCATTCTCTTCAATCTTATCAATTGCTTAGATTTGCCTAATAACATATTCAAATGTAGCGGAATTAATTGTGAGCCACTTTATAACCAACATTGTTCATGGAGATAATTCAATATTGTAGTTGCCATAATCCAATTGTTTACACAAAAATTGCTCTATACTGATTGTTCTAAATCCAAACCAGTTGAAATAGACTATAGTCAATTAGGCAATGATTTAATTACTAGTGCGATGATTTCTTGCATTTCATGTTTGAGTTATTAATTTTATAAACGAACGTAATGTCGAGCAAACTGCTAGTAGAGATTCTCAGAAATTTTGAGACCCCAAGGCGTGTCCCAGGAGGTACACGATTCCTCAGCTGTGGGAGGATGTAAGGGACGCATTTTATTATATTAAAACCTTCTATTTTATTTGTCGAGTCTGAGCGAGTCGTATGTGCCGCAGAAACTGAGCGGATGTTCTGTCATTGCTCAGCAGAAATCTTACGCGCGTGCAGAATAGCACGCGTGGCGAAAGTCACCTTGCAGAGACGACTTTTAACTTTTCCACATTCGTGTCTGATCTCTAGGAGCGACAGCTCGGCCTCGGCGATACCGATCGGACGCGATTCCCGCCAAGATTCTCGTTTTACACATGTCGTAGGATATTTCCTACAACATACCTAGTTTGCTGGCATTACGTTCGCGTAAGTTGCAGATGTATTTTCCTTGTAACAAGTATCCAGTGTTGCAATAAACATCGGGTTAACGACTTCAGTATTTCATTCAACGAATGCAAGCCGTATGTTCTCTGTTTCCATGCAGCCCACAGTTAATATTTTTAGCTGTCAGACAAGCACAGAAGACTAACAGCGTGGCGGAAGAAGAATACGTCGCAAGTCTTAGCTATTGTGACTGAGTACAGACTATACACACAGCCATCCGACAAATCAGTCACTACAAACAGCTACAATTCAGCTCATTACCTCAAGCGTTGAAATAAAGTAATAATAATAATGCGTATGGCATTATTGGCGGGGATGTCCCCAATTTGCCACAGATTCCCCTCTGTTGCGGTTGTCTAAAGTTGGCCACACACGATCGCTCCATCCGTCCAAATGGAGCGATACCACCCCATTATCGTGTCGTCTGTGGGGAAATTGATGTGGATGACGTGAAATGACAGGATTATTTGGATATCCGGTCAGTACAATATGCATCAGTTTCGTCCATCATGCCATCAAGCCGACTGACGGTGCGTGGGGAAAACCACATGGAGCGACATCAAGCCATCACTCCAGTCGGCTCGTGTATGGCGAAACCGAACACTTCTCATTGTCGCCGACCACCGAGCAGACAACATCAGTGCCTTGAGTGGACTATGCAACATTGTACCATTTTTTTTTTAAATCTTGTATAGAAATATTTGTTTTGTTACTGTTCAAATATTATTTTGAGTTTAGAATTGAAAATAATACAGTTTTAATTATTATTAAGTAACAATTAGGACGATATTATTTTCTTTTTTAATTTTTCTTTAAATATTTTTTAAAATGTTGTCTCAACAAGACTTTATGCTGGAGATTATTGAGAAGTATATAGAGTTAACATGCTTGTGGCAGATCTCTAATCCAGACTACCATGACAAAATATAAATAAATGTGGCAATAGATCAATTGCTAATATTATTTAAAATAAAGACCTAAACCCAACAGAGAAACTGTGTTAAAAAAAGGATAATTATTTGAGGTCTTCTTTTTAAAAAGAACATAGTAAAATAAGATTAATTTTATATGAGCCTACTTGTTTAAAAATATGTTGTTTTGCAGCGTGAGACGTACCTGCCACTATTTTCGGCCTACTTAACTACTTAAATTTAATAAATCTGTTTTACAATGATTTTATAGTATTTCTAATAGTTTTCGTAATATCACAGAGCGTATATTTCATAATTTCTCACTTTTTTGGACGTTATTTAATTCTCAGCATTTGTATTCAGTATTCGATAGTTTGAATATCCTTTAAAATTAATTCGGGTTTATTTTATTTAGTACTTGGCATAACTAGAGTGTTGTACAACAAATTGACAACTTATTCTTGTTTGCTTTGCCTCGTTTTTCATTGTCGTGGCTTACTGGAGTGATGGAATGATGGTGTATGTGCTATGCTTTTGGATGTCATCTGAATGGATTTCATCCATATGGATGGTATCCAAATGGAATGATCGTGTATGGCCAGGTTAAGCCTAACCCACTAATCCTGCCGGGTGAAGGGGACCTACAGTGTAGCTTGGAATCCGAACCACCTAACCTTTGAAGTGTACTTTCCCATTACACAACAAAAATGTTCGAGAGGTGTATGTCGGCTTATGGGGTTTGAAATTCTGCAACAAGAGACGGATCTGAATCATGAACTTTTCCATTTCCTGTCAGGCGCCTTAACCACTGATCGCTAAAAAAGAGAAGGAAGCTCCATCTTCCGGCGCCATCGATCGCCGGAAGATGGAGCCAGAGGCAGGCTTCGAAACGTGCCCTAAATTGGAGCGCTATTCCCAGTGGAAAGCTCGAGAAGATTTTACGCAACTGACTCACAGAGAAACCTTACATTCTTTCAAGAAAGCTGTATTTGATGAATGCTGGTATTAGTGTAATGAATAACAGAAATATCGTATTTCTGCACTGTAACACAAATCATACAGTTTAACGAATTGAATTTGATGCGATTCTTTTCGTTTGCAGAGTTTTGTGATATCTACGAAAGCGATCTAGTTTTTCAGTTTTAGCTGCGCTATCAGCAACAAACAGGACGCCAGGTGTGGTGTTCCTTACATTCCTGCTCGGTGTCCCCACTGTCACTATCGAGGTAGCGGGAGAGGCGGCGCAATGAAGGTACTGTGCACTGTTCACTACAGATACTATTATGAGCTACTAGTACTTCAGAATCAGCAACATTCTATCAAATAACTACAATATTAGATTATACTAACACGTTGTAGTAAATTTTGATCTCACTTAACAGTTGTTATATTTACTACAGCGGCAATAATACTGTGTACTCTTAACTATGTTTATTTTTGAACAATTATACTCATCAACTTGGGTTATAATAAGCACAGCAACTTCCACATACTTTAATGCGTGGTTATACAAAATGTTAGCCAGCACTCTGTTAATAAACTTTTATTCCCTAGTGCTAATGGTTTGAATCATATAGCACAATTCCTGTTAATGTTCGTGATTTATTTGGATCTTACTAGGATTAGGGTAATATGGAAAAGTCCGGATATGCATATTGGAGCACATGAGGTCGAGGTAGTTAGGTTCATAAATTCATTGATTTTTTAACGCACCTACGCCGTATTTCGATGAACAGTATGGAAGAATGACCATTCGCGGAACTTGAGAGAGCCTTAGAAATGTAATTTTTACCTGCAAGACTGTAAAACCACTTTGCGAACTATAATAGCACTAGCAAAAATTTTAATTCTTGCTGTTTGTCTTAATTGTATCTTTACCACGAATGTACATTTCAGGAAATTCTTTGCATCTATTAGTTAGCTTTTTTTCTTTTTTTTTTTTTTCTTTTTACTAAAGTAGGAAATTAACGGTGGTTTCTTAGCGACCATTAGATAACTTGTGTAGTGGATACTTTTGTGTGGTCTATTAAGGTGAGTCGTCACGGTGAATTACTTAGGATCCGATTAAACCAGAAGGTAAGTAGTATTTTATTTATCCTCCAATTTCTCGCAAAAAAATGATATATGATTGTGAAGCAATCAAACTGAGGTAGCGTATTAGTATAGGCATGACCAAGAGATATATTATAATAGTCCGATAGTCACGACAGCACTAAAAGGCAGTAGAGCTTAGGAAGTACACAGTGACATTGAGGTAGTCAGTTCATTAATGTGGCAGTTTATATTGGTTTTCCAAAGGTTCCTTCTTTAGAAATAGTATCATTGATTAAGTGTTGTGGGATTTCATTGATTTTAGCATCGTCCTCGTTTAACACTGCTGGCACATACGCTATGCATTGTTCTCATCTCTGTGTGACGAGCCATGCGGTTCTCTGCTCTGATCTCGCCGACTGCAGAGTTGGTTGTGTCGAGATCTGCGCTG
>JARYHS010006964.1:894844-916263 GCA_031002005.1 Vandiemenella viatica
ACACTAATATATATGAAGTTTGTTAGTGTTTAATTGTTATAAATCGGTGGACGAAACTGATGAAACGCGTCCTTCTTGCAGCAGTTACTGTGATAATGCCTAGTTTTTTTTTTTTTTTTTTTTTTTTTTTTTTTTTTTTTTTTTAAAGAAAAGTATTTACAGGCACGGGTATGTGTAACTGAGATGCCGTATTCTACTGTGACTGCTATCAGTGTTTTTGACTGTGTTTATTTATTATCTGAATATGTTGCAAAGCTTTTGAGGAACGCCTATTTGTAATTGTCTGAAAGCTGTTTTCTTGAGTATCTTTTATTTCCATTTTTATTTAAATATGAAGTCCTTAAAGTGTATTTTATATTATTAGTAAATGGAATGTGACTGATTGAAACCTTTATTGTGTCTAATGGGTAGTCTCAGTTACACAGATCGATTTCACATATGTTAGTATCCACAGGCTTCCCGACAGGATCTTTCTGCACAAGTCTACTGATAAATTATTCACATATGTTGCATTAGTTAGGAGTGTGTTTTCAGTGAAGTATTGTTCATATGTTTCAAGGCACTGACTTGTATTTTGCTCCAAATAACATAGTTGTGGTTGTCCTGTAAAATTTCTGCTCTTCAGTTAGCTCTTGTAATAACTGAAGATAAAAAATTATTACGGTGCTCATATACAAGTATTTCTGTTAAAATGTATGCAAGTATGTAATATAGAAATTATTTTCTGTTGTGTGGGTGGATTGTAACAAGTAATGTGCTATTCTTACTGCAATTGACACAGAACAATAAGCCAAGGTGTAAGATTTAATGATAGATTCTGTTTCATGATGAGAACAAGTTGTTTCACCAATTACAGCTTCATTGGTGATTTACATCAAGTTGTGGCTCACGTTAGTGTCGCTTTGAGACATGAGTATGACTTGCTAATTAATAGCTGGTAGGAATAAACAGTTCTGTGGTCAAACTAAGTATTCTTATCAGTCTCTAATGGCTCATAAATAATATTAACTTCAACTGTCTTCTTTTTTTGTAAATCATGATTTTCGCCTTATTTGCAAATGAATAATGAAAACACAACGATTTTGTGACGTGCCCTGTTATCGAATTGCTGAGTTTGTATTATAACATCTACTATGAACTTGTGAAGATTACACCAATTTAGCGTGATGGGTATATCACTATTTAGACTAAAGATTGAGTTTACTCTTGATAGGCCATTGACTGTCAATATATGTATTAAACTTAGAGCTACTACATATTTACTTTTATGGTGTTGGTACAAAAATGGATTTAACGTCATCTATATGATTTTCTTGTCGTTTTTTCCTCCCAAGTAGAGTTTTCTTTGATATTGCAAATGACATGAATGTTATCATTTCTTGGAAGCCATTCCATTGAGCCAGCAATATTCTCTGTTGCTTAGTAAAATACTTGTTAATCAACTTGTGCAATTTTCTATAAAATATCATTGTCTGCCTTTAGCCTCACATTCTTTCTAATTGCATATTTATTAATTAATTGCCAATTTATTTCCAAAATAACTAAAATTACTTACTCTCTTTTAAAACCAGTTTTTTTAGACCATACTGTTTTACTTCAGCTTGTTCCCCTGAAGTTAACTTGTACAGGCAAATAAATCCAATTTCTGACATTCTGAGGTACCCATACCTCATTAATTAAAAAATCGAAAGGCTGGTAACTGATTGAAGTGAAAGGGGGAATCTCTTTGCATTGCATAATTTGTGCTATATACGAGCCCATTCCGTCTGCATTATCTAAATAGTTGCATTTTCCTCACCACAATTAACTGTCCAGCACAGTGAACACAAGGCTGATATAATGTTTGAATGATTTCTGTTAAAACTTGTATGTTGATTTGCAGTGTTCTCAGTAACTGCTTCGTAGTTGGATGGATACCAGAGTAATTGCTATTGGCACCACTCTACCTGAGTTGTGCCACTGGAAACTGGCATATATACATACTGTTAGTAGCACATACCTACCAGAAAAAAATATGTTATCCTTTCTCTGCTTTTGCCTTAAATATTTGTAATTACAAATACTCTTTGTTATCTACCATTTATTAATTTATGTAATCTCTGAAACATTTTTCCCTCATTGAATAGTTAATCTTCAGTGAGAAATTGGTAGATTTAGTTAGGTGCTGGTCATAAACAGCTCTATTTCCACTTTTATAGAACCCTATTTGATGCTGTGCTTCAACATTGCTGCTTGTATTTTAGTGAAGGTCACAATTTCCATTGTTCTTGCACTGGAGAACCTTGTTTTGTATCCCCACTTCCTCTAGCCGTTACAATCTTTTCTATGTCTTTTCTTAACCAACAGGTTCCTTCACTTCTATGACATGTTTAATGCTTCATCATATAATGTGGAAATATCTCTTTGACAAGACAAAATGCTAAGTGTGTTACAAAGAAATTAAAATTCAATTACTCCATTATCTGATTGAATATATTTAACTGTTATTGTTGATTTAATGGAAGTATTCTTCATGAGGCCAATAGGAAATCTGTCAGTGAAGTCTATTTCTGAGTCATTTCATAAATGTGGTGAAGAGCTTAGCATGTTGCATTAATTTGTGTAGACGCAATACATTTTTCTTTAATATAAAATAGGAGGAAATTGTGCCATAGTAATTTTAGGGAATCATATTAACAATCACTTAGTTTTATTCATTGACGTCTAATTTGTGCACCATAAGGGGTTGCAGTGTTGGCTGTTGTATAGAAACAGTGTAAGATTCTCCCCTATTAAATATAATACTTTTTTAAAAAGTATTTTTGATGTTGATGCTAGTTGCCTTTCTAAGGTGAAACCTAGTTTTTAATGATTCGTACATTTATTTTGAATAGCAATTTAGTAAAAGTTTAGCCTCTTTCCAAAGTGTGGTTTTTGTTTTTGATTCCTGCTGCAGACTGGAATTTTTTACAATCACCAGAATGGACCTATTCCTCTGAGGAAGCTTGCCTTGCCTGAATGAAGGAACTCTTGGGCCTGTCATGTGGTAGGATGTGCATTTGAATCATGGTCTGATCTAGGCCAGGCCATTCAGATTACAGTTTTCAATGGTTTCTAAAAATTACTTCATGTTAATCTCATGTTGATTCCTTGAAATATGAGTGGCTGAGTTCTTTCACATTCACTGTGCACAATTCTTTCTCAGTTCCATTAATATCAATGAGCAACAAAGCCCCAGGGGGGAAAAAACTCATTGTTTGTAAATGTCATTGGTTCCATTTCACCAAGATAAGCTATAATGTATTTGATATATAAATTTACAAATAATTGAATGAGCATGCTGAGCGAGCAGTAATTTTCAGGAAGTCCCTCATTATTACATGCCGTCTGTGCTAGGCCCAGTCCACATTGGGTTTTCCATTGTTCCTCAAAATTACTTCAAATGAATGTAATATCATTTCTTCATAAATTCAATTACTAATTGCTTTATTCTATGAACAGTTCTGTCCTAGTTCTAATAATCACATTTTGTGCAAGTTATGAAGCACTAACAGTAAATTAACCTATATTATCTGGAATAAAGAATTCATTCATCCACACATATGATAATTTTGCATTGTCTTTTATAAATCAGAAAGGCTATATGAACAAACAGTAAGAGCTTTCTTTGTAACCCATTGTGGAATTATTTCCTTTTGTTAGACCAGTATTATTAGATGATATTCTGAGCCTAACTAAAGTTTTATTTTACAAAGTGTTTGTGACTTGAATATTTGATGTTGTGTGCTTGTATTAATGTTTGCTTTGATGTCACCAGATAATAAAATAAGTAACTTTTTTAAAAAGAACTCCCAATATTTATACTGTGGTTACACTTCTGCCTGAATGTTTTCAATTATCCTTTCTTTAAATTATATCCCTAGTTTATGTATATATCATAATGTATTTCTCATTAATTCCTTTTTTTAGAATATGCTGGAAGATACTGAACAAGAGAATTCAGAAATGGAACCTGTTCCTGATAGGTAAACTGTTTCCTTGTTATTAAATATTAAGCTGCTATTGTAGAACTTTTCGTTACTTTAAAATCTTATCAAGATTTACCACAATCGTAAATGTAGAACAGAAACTAAGTGAATTACCTGGCCTTCATTAAACCCTATTCTGGAGGATCATGGCTTTTCTCTCAGGATCATCCACCCTTAGCCAAGTAGCTCCAGATTAACGGAGCTAAAAGTTTGCTGTCACCTCTTTTGTTGAGGAATCAAAGTTGCTCCCATAACATGATTTGTATTGCCCAGAGGTTATGACTACAGTATGAAAATATGATTCATATGTATGCTGTGTCTTAACATTTTTATACATGTAGAAGTCTCATAATTTAGTTTTCTAAAGTATATGGCCAAATCACCAATTTGTATTGTATTTTAAATGAACAATCCATAACACTGAGTGAAATGATTCTGTTATATAAATCATAGTGAATACACACTGCTGAACTTGGTTCAGAACAAAATCTCATAACTTTTTATCACTAAACAACCTCAAGACTTAGCCCTATTATTATAAGAATTATTTTTTGTTTGATTTGATTTATTTTTATGTTATTCTGAGTTTTTACCTAATTATAACAGTTTGATTTGAAAATTTGTTGGAGGTTTAGGAATTAGTCTGATCAATACATATGTGTTCCCGTACCAACAAAGCACAAGATCCTTGTAAACAATGGGTTTGCATTTTGGCTGAGTGATGCTGCTTTCCTGGGATTTAACTGCAATCTTAAAGTAACGTCGATTAGGTTCAAAACTAAGTATAGAAAGTGTATAAAATTTATTCTGTCAATTAAGGTTGCTGATCTCTATGCATAACAGAACTTTGATCAAAGCAAAGCAATGCACTAAATCGTTTAATGTTTGATATGGTATTAGATAAATAGAAGGAAACACCAATTTTTGACTTTTTTGATAATTTCAGTATGAAACCGTATACATCTGTTTCTAGCTCTATGATAAGCATACAGGAATTATTTTGATGGAGTGTCAGTTGTTTAAAATTTTTGTATTACGTGACTTACAAAGTAAGGAGAGAAATAAAGTAAAATTAAACAGATCAGTTAAGGTCAATTTATAATTAAAATCTAAGGCATGTAAAGATATTAGGCTAGTAAGTGATTTCACAGTTGGTGTAGATTCACAGAAATTTACCAGTTTTAGACCTTTGTTATAGTTTATCAGTGTATCAATTTAGAGCTTTCTACAATCACGGAACATACTTGAGAGTTTTAATGACCATTAGTGTGCAACTGAGTGACAAATTTGTGAAATTTGCATTTGAGTAACTTATAAACTATGAACTAGAGGCAGCAAAACTTAATGTGTTTGCTAAAATTGCTGATATCGTGTAATAGGAAAATGAGGAATAGATCATAATCTCCAAATGAAGCAATTGAGGTACAAAAAGAGAAAAAATCACTTCAAGAAAGGGTTGATTTGATTTGGCGTACTAACTCTCAGATGCCCATTAGCTACAGTTGAAGCAGTAGTTCAGTGCTGATCTTCAATCAGACCAGATGCTCTAGAATATTTTCAGTTTGTATTAAGAATTGATATATCTATCGTTACAAGTAGGTCATTAGTGTTGTAGCTACTATAAGCTGTCTAGTTATCAGACAAGGCAGTGGTGGGAGGTGGCTGGTTGGGTGTGTGTGTGTGTGGGGGGGGGGGGGAGTGACATTACAGAGAGTTTGTGCCCACTCAGCTGGTGTGGGGAGGTGTGGAGTGTTGTACCTGTCTGGTGATACTGGCACTGCAGGGCGGCAGTAAACGTACTGTGCGACTAAATAATTCAGAGTAAATCTGAAGATCAGTAAGAAGTGTAGTTGGGCGCCAATGACCCCGTTGTCGACGCGCCCTTAAGCACCAACAAAAAAAAAAAGTAGTGTAGTGCCAATTAATTAAGCCTTTGTTTCTTTACCGAGCATGCTGACTGGGAGTGCATTAATGCTCTCACCTTGCATTCAGCATGATATAGGTTAGAATTCCCACCGTGTCTATCTAGCTTTAGGTTTTGCATGGTTTCTGCAATCAGTCCCATCAAATGTGATGATGACCATAGGAGAATTCGTTCCCATTCCTCGTGCCAGCCCTTTACTATCTCTAATAACCACAACATGGATGAGGCATATGCAAAGAAGTTTGTTTCTTAGCCATGTACCAGTAATCCAATTAATTATCACACTTACACCTATAAACTTCAGTTCAAATGTGCTAATGCTTGTTGTGATTCACAGTTCACTACACTGCAGTGCCCTTAGAGTCAAATAGGTACAAGCAGAGGCCTAAATCAATTCATTGTAATTTGATGATCAAGTGCCCCTGACCACAGCATTCATGCCAGATGGCAATATGGTTATTAAAAGCTATTACTTGTTGATATTTGAATACTTTCATTGGTCATTCAGTTTTTTATATCAGTCTACTCCATTTTTAGAAAATTCTTTTATAGCATCTTACTTCAAATAGTAAACCAGATTAATGTTGTTTCAAAATTTTGTCATAACACTATTTAATGGATTATAGACTTCCTAATTGTTACGAAAACCTGTAGAAAGCTAGTTTATACTTCATGCTAGCAATTTAACATGTTATTGATACATTGTTTGGCTTCCAGTGAGAGATGGTTCCTTGTGTAGCTTAATTTTTTGCTTACTTCTGTGTATTTATAATTCAACTGTATTAATTCTCTTCCTGGTATCAAGGGTCAAGAAATATAATATTTAATTTCTTCTTTCTTACTGATTATTAATTAAAATCATCACTGAACATTCTTTAAATAGAATATTTAAGTTGTCCTGACTCTAAATTGTTTATTATTTTAATGCTCAATTACAAAACAACCAACAGTTTGCTATAGATCAACTGAATATCCAAACAGAAATCTAAATTAATATTAATTTGGCTGTATGTATATAAAATTTTTTTATGAATAACGCATAATTACTGTGCTTAAAATAGGGTCGATACAATGCGACTGTTACATTTCTTGAGTGCCACTATACAAAAACTTAGTTCATCAATTCCTGATCAGGTTGACTGATTAGTCTAATACACCTAGATAAAAACTCTGTTCCTAAATGGGAGCATTGATTCAAATCCTACACATTATGAATTCCAATGATTACATACTGGGTCTATAAAAAGCAACTGGTATATTTAGCAATATCGTGGGGTTCCAAATCACACATGGCTATGGTATGGTATAAAATTATCTGTAGTTTACTGTCTTGATTTATCTTCTTATTTGCATTACACTAATCTGCATGCCATATTGACCATTCAGTAACTGCATTTGTCTGTATTTCTTCCTAATTCCATTTTCTAGAGCAGCCTGATTTCTCAGTGGTTAATAACATTTGAGAATGTGCATTGTTAATGAAACTGTCTCTAAAGACTCCAAGAAATTAAAATAAAATACTGATTTTTATTGTTCAAAGATTCCTTCCGTGTGATTCAGTCTGGTCGCTTGACAGTGCAATAACTATAGATGATATGTCACTCAAACACACAAAGTCATACAACATTACCATCTAAACTGACTGAACCACATTCATTCACATCTATACTCACTTATACCAAACATGTATCTCAAACTCACCCACATGTATCAATTTCCATGGGCCGTCTTCCAGCAACATAACTCAACATGCATGTAAGCACCACTGACTCAAATGTATCCTGTGTAAGTCAACAGTCTCATCACACTACAAAACATCTCTAAACACGTATAAAAAATCACATACAAGATAGGAATGTCCTGTACAACATGGACCACTTCAATACATATCCATTATGACCCAACACACAGTACATTTTTGTATTTGTTTACTTGTAAATATTATTTGAAATATATTTTTCAAGATGTATAATGAACTCCATTTAAAAATAATTGTTTAAAATTTTGCTTAATTGAATTCAACTTAGTACATAATCTGATGGAGAGAACAGTCAATAGCTCTCCCTTGAAAATTTTGGTTTTTAGTTATGTGTGGTTACCTTAAGGGAAAAATGGAGTTAGCTCAATACAGTTACTGTATGTATATTGCCATGGTATAAATTCTTTCAATGCCTTGATAAAATATTTATTGTCAACTCAGTACTATAGAAAGTGTCAATAGACAATAATATGCAAATATGGATATCACGGTTTCTTAGCATAAACGCACTTGAAGTTTTTTTGTTTTGTTATTTTTTTGCTTAGCAGTTTTACACCATATCAACATCGAGGTCATTAGAGCTAGGAAAGGAGTGGGGTAAGGAAGGAATTTGGCAGTGACATTTCTGATGCAGCTATCCCAACATTATCATTGACCTGATTTCATTAAACTATAGAGAACTTAAATCTAGATGGCTGTATGGGTAATCAAACCTGCATCCTCCTGAATGCTAAGCCAGTGTATTATTATCCACCAACCGCTCTTGATTTTCCCCTGTTACTTAGAATGTAATACTAAATATTTTCTGATTAACACTAGTATTTTAGTCATGACATCCATTGCTATTCTGTCGTCTTCTTGCTCTGGGCTTCAAAATTTTAATGTTTATCATACTGAGAGCTTCTGTGCCTGTATATCGGATTTGTGCAAATAGGTTTAGATTCAGTTTTCACATTGGATTTCTGATATAAGTTTCCTAAAGACATACCAATCTCATTCTTACAGATCTGCAACCCTTACTGAGATTGCTAAATACTATGTTGACTGTTTCAGTTATATTTAAATAACCTTTTTAGCAACACTAATAATTCACTGGCAAAGGCGTTTAATTATAGCAGTATTACTATTAGTATCTGTGTGCCATTTCTAGTCCTATATCCCTGCTTAATGGATCACAAATAGAGCCTTGTGTGTGTCCACTGACCAGAGGCATAATGATGTTCATTTTCTAATATCTCAAGCTACCTTCAGGAATCCCATAAAATAGGCTATGCTATCAAGATGTCCAAAAACTGATCACTGCCTGATACTGCATTTCACAATCGAGACTGCTGTGGTTTTCTAGTAAGCTACTATATAAAAAAAACAATGGTATACTGATTTACATAAGGATCTCAGAATTATTATTCGTTTAATCATTTATTTACATATTATATGTTATATTCATATAGCTCTGTATTAATTTAATTGATTTATTACAGTAAGAAAACTAAATATCTCTTCTCTATTTATTTTAGATCCTTTTTTAAAGGAACATCATTATTGGAACTTGCCTGTGCATTCTGTGCACTGACATTTGTATCATGGTGTTCTCTAACTAAACACATCTTCCATCATGTCTCAGCTGTTTCTGCCCCTTTATATGTTTGTACATGTTGTTCTCAAGTATTTAAAAATGAGGTGAAACTACAGATTCATAAGTACCCTAGCAGCATATCACAACACAGGTAAGCATAGGATTTCTTATTTTATATTAAATGCTGCTACATGTTTTTAATTGTTGTAACAGGTTAATTTTTTGTGCCAAAGTTTTGCACTTAAACTGGAGTTACATCCACCTGATTATCATCAATTTAAGCCAATGACAAGTTATATCCAATCCTACAATAAACAATGAAAAATTTGTGTATATGCAGTTCTCTTAGTGAATATGATGTTGGCTGTTGTAGCTGTGCTGTTATAAATTTAGACCTATCTGAAATATTTTCCAATACTAATGCAAAAGCAGCTTCCTTTGTGAGTGTTTTCAATATTGCCTCACTTTGCATCTGTGGCTAACTGGTCAGTAACATTCTACAACTACCAAAGTTTTTTCATATTAAAATTATGTTTTCTATATCAGAAGGTGAGATGTGGCCATCTTATTTTATCTCTATTATGTAGTCGTTTTATGTTAGCTGTAGAAAGGTTATTTCCTGTAACTACACATTCTATAACTGACATTATGTCTGCATTATCCCATCACTTTAAGCAATTGACAAATTATTTGTACTCATATAAGCAAATATTTGAAGTATTTGTCTTAATGGTTTTACGTGTAAAAACTATACTATAATTTATTTTGATATATCTACAATTTATTCTGAAAATAACAAATTATCTAGTGTCTAGTTTCAATGGAGCTTCATTCAGCAATGTGCTAATCAGTCTTGGTAACTAGAACACTCCATATGAAAAAATTTCTACTTAAGTAATAAGGTTATTGTACAAGAGTTGTGTTTTTATAGAGCAACTACAATTATTGTTTGAAAGAAGCAGTAATCTTGCCTGTATGGATTATCAGTGTTAGTCTGTTGTTAATAAACTGAAAGTACTCCAACAAAAGTGTGCCTAGACTGAGTAAAAATTCATATACGAGTCGAACCTTCAGGATTAATATTTTGATTTTGAGTATGATATACCATTTTCGACTGATGATATGTTGACCTGCATTGCAAGCCTGGTTCATTAGTTACTGAATAATGAATTTTTATTTATTTAAAAAAATTGTTTTCTATTTTTCATAAAATTGTTGTCAACAGGACTAGTATAATTTAGTAAGGTTTCACAGAGGGTTATGTTCATATATTCAATTATATTGTTCTTAATTGTAAGAGAAGTATAAAACTGTAGACCATTTTTCTCTCATTTTTGATATACTTTTTAGAAGGTACCAAGTAAGAGATATTATTTGTTTAACATAGATTTTTTTATTTGTGATCTTACAAGTAATCTACTTTATAGATATATTTTGTTGCAAATAAATGTGTTCAAAAGATATTTCTTCAGTGACCAGTGTAATTTTCAATAAATTTTTGACAAAATATCATTGACTTGGATTCAATAGAGTGCTTGCTCTGGTGGCACTTCCCCTACATATCTAGCTAGATACCTCTTTATTGTTGTTATTTTTTATCATGTTATACGCTTAAGTTTTAAATTCCTTCCCCCATCTTCCCACTAATAAATTTTGATTTAAGTTCCTTCACCATTTTGGTAAATATTTCATCATTTCCCTTACCTACAAAAGAAAATTTTCCACTTCCTTCTACATGAAACTGAAGGCCAGATTGTGCTCATAGTTGCCTTTTCCTTTCCATATACTGCTCCTACTTGTACAACCAATCTCTCTCCAAGCTCTATTGCCAAAATATGCCTTGTACACCCCCAGCATTCTCTTTACTCTCCTAGAATGACTCCCAATCCAGCTCCATTATCATTTCAGTTACTGGCTTGCTCCTGTAGTAATTTCCTTAAACAAATGCGAGATGCTTTCCTTTCATGCACTCGAACTCCTGTATTTAACACCCAAAATGTGGGTTCCAAAATATACCAATCAAGCAATGATCTAAGCAAAGTTCTGTAACGTATCTTGTTCCCTTAAATGTGTTTATTTCATTTAAGTTTTTTCAAAAAAACTAAAAAAAAAATAATTAAAAAACAATACACGTATCTCCTCATACATAATATTTCATGAATATGAAAAAATTATTGTCTAATAAATATAAATATATTTGATGGCACTCTTTAGCTTGTTAAAGTGAACAGCCTCAACACACATTGTCTGTTTGCTCTGCTGCCTCCACTCCTTGCATTTTACTAAAAGGACATTCACTTTTAAATTTTTAAATATACCTTCCAAACAAAATTATTGTCTCAGCCATAGAAATTTTCTAAAGTCCGAATGAGGTTTTCTCCAAATCTTCTCAAGCAGCCAATTTTTTCGCCATCAAATATGTTCCATTCCTTACTCTTCTGTATTGTCTGTATTGCAGTGTGAATGGGTATTTATCATTATTCCAAGGAATGAAGTGATTCAGAAATCAGATCTCTGAATTACAATACATGTCTGTCCACATATAGATTAAAAAATTTGTTTATCACATTTACATGGCTGAATTCCTTCCCATTCCTTGCCCCCCATTCTTTCCTGTCTCTAAAGACCTCACTGAAAAGAGACATTAAGTAGTTAATAAAATAGTTATTGCAGTTGACAATTTACTCTAAACGTAATTTTGTTTAAAAAAATGGTTGTTACAATTTCATGAATGTTATGTATGGAGAGATAACGCAAATTTCATATTTTTGTGTTCGTATTTACAGTCATTATTAAATTGAAACAGAATTTTCTATCAAAGTAACCATACACCTTACTGTAGTCGGTTGGTCCTGTAGATATTGTTGATTCCTTCATGTAAATTACCCAATGGTTGGGTTAAGTTTCATTTTACTAATTTAATGTTATTGATGTGTTAATTGTTTTATAAAAGTTATGCTCTTTTGTTTATGAGTTCTATATTTATAATAATTCATTACTATTTACTTTAAAAAGCAATGGCATATAATTAGTGTTTTTCATTTTTTAACACATTTTTTATTAGTAAACACAATTTAATTCTAGAATGCAAAGTTTGTAGTTGAGTTCAAAAGTTATTAGTGTAGCTATTTCTAATAAATGTTCAATATACTACTACAGGATATCAGTATGGTTATTTTTGTGTTTCTAGGAGTTACTCTGATTGTAAAAGTAACAATCAGATCAACAAGCAGACACAATCTGCAGCTGAACATCTAATAATGAGTGCAGCAGTGCGTCAGACAATTGTTTTGGGTAAATGCCCATATTCTTGTGAAGTTTGTGGAAAATCTTTTACACAGTCTGGGAATCTTAAGATTCATCAGCGAATTCATTCAGGCGAACGCCCATTTTCATGTGAAGTTTGTGCAAAATTCTTTACATCATCTGGGAAACTTAAGATCATCAGAGGATTCATTCAGGCGAACGCCCATTTTCTTGTGAAGTTTGTGGGAAATCTTTTAGAGAGTCTGGGATTCTTAAGAATCATCAGAGGATTCATTCAGGTGAACGCCCATTTTCTTGTGAAGTTTGTGGAAAATCTTTTAACAGAGTCTGGGATTCTTAAGAATCATCAGAGGATTCATTCAGTTGAACGCCCATTTCCATGTGAAGTTTGTGGTAAATCTTTTAAAAGGATGGCAATACTTAATAATCATCGAAGGATTCATTCAGGTGAACGCCCATTTTCATGTGAAGTTTGTGCAAAATCTTTTACATCATCTGGGAACCTTAAGATCCATCAGAGGATTCATTCAGGCGAACGCCCATTTTCTTGTGAAGTTTGTGGGAAATCTTTTAAAAGGATGGCAATACTTAATAATCATCAGAAGGATTCATTCAGGTGAACCCCCATTTTCATGTGAAGTTTGTGCAAAATCTTTTACATCATCTGGGAACCTTAAGATCCATCAGAGGATTCATTCAGGCGAACGCCCATTTTCTTGTGAAGTTTGTGGGAAATCTTTTAGACAGTCTTGGATTCTTAAGAATCATCAGAGGATTCATTCAGGTGAACGCCCGTTTTCTTGTGAAGTTTGTGGAAAATCTTTTAAAGAGTCGGGGATTCTTAAAAATCATCAGAGGATTCATTCAGTTGAACGGCCATTTTCATGTGAAGTTTGTAGAAAATCTTTTAAAATGCTGGCAATACTTAATAATCATCGAAGGATTCATTCAGGTGAACGCCCATTTTCTTGTGGAGATTGTGGTAAATCTTTTACACAGTCTGGGAATCTTCTAATTCATCAGCGGATTCATTCAGGCGAACGCCCATTTTCATGTGAAGTTTGTGGAAAATCTTTTATATTGTCTGGGAAACTTAAGATTCATCAGAGGATTCATTCAGGCGAACGCCCATTTTCTTGTGAAGTTTGTGGGAAATCTTTTAGACAGTCTGGGAGTCTTAAGAATCATCAGAGGATTCATTCAGGCGAACACCTATTTTCTTGTGGAAATTTGTTAAAATTCTGTTAAGACATCTAGTAAATTAAGAATCATCAGAGGATTCATTCAGGTGAACACAAATTGTCTTGAGAATTGTGTGGAAAACTATTACCTGACTCGGAAAATTAAGCGCCATTAGAAGATTCATGCAAATAATGCCCATTATTGTGTGAGGTTTATGGAAATTTGTTTTCACTATCTGTTAATCTCAAAGTGCATTAGTGAATTCTTTCTGATGAACATCCATTTTCTTGTAGTATCTGTGGAAAATGTTTTACGGACTCATGTAGCCTTATGAACCATCAGAAAATACATTCAGGCTAATGCTATGTTTTGTAAAGTTATAGAGATTTTGATGTTTAGTCTATAAGTCTCAAGACTAATTAGTGGATTCTTGCTGATTAATACCTATAGTGTTCCTAAGTTTTGGAAACTTTTTACAGACTCTGTTAGTAAGAATATACTTCAAAAAGTTTCAGTAAGGTGAATTGCCATTTTGTAATTATATTTGTAGAATATCTGTTATGTGGTCTAGACAAATCTTAAGTAACTAGAGAATTAATAAGTGTGTGTAAGATTTTGATAAACCCTTTATGTTGTGTATGGATCTTATAATTTTTGGATATTTATTTGAATGAACTTCATTCTTACAGGATATCTTGTTATTTTCACTATAAATCTTTTCAGCAATACTGCAAAATAGAGATATTTTTTAATTTGTATTTTCATAAAATGAGTGTAATAATTGTATCAAACAATAGTGCTGATGATTTTACTTCCAGTTTGTATTTTTATGAAGGTGTTCTAGAGGGTAATTAACTGTTATGTTTGGGATGTTGGAAGAGCTCAGTATGTCAGTTATAAAATTGTTCCTTACTTTTAATGCAGATAATTAAATTATATCAGTAGTTTGTAGTGTATAGAAAATTTATTTAATTTACTTGGATTATTTTCTGGTTTGACATTATTATTTAGTCATATTAGTGTGCTGATGGTATAGAATAAAATGTTAGATAGTTTACAAAAATATATTTGGAATGTTATTGTATATTTGGAGGTTTATCAACCATTATTTGAAAACAAAAATAACCTCAGTGGTTTATATGTTCTACAGTAGTTGGTTGTATAAGAAATTTATTTGACTATTAAATCGGTTTCATATATTCCTTTGTCACATTTGAAATAAATATTTTATTTTACCCAAGAGTTTAGATATTGTTGCAGGAATGCCTTACTCTTAATTGCATCTGAGTATCCTTGCCTCCCAGGTCTTTTTTTGAATGTCCATAAGGGACCTGTAATATTTCTTTTTTTTGCATCTCTCAATGCGTATAACAGAGTTTTCTGTTGATAGTTACTACTGTTTTCGATTGTTGGCTTATCTTGAAAGTTATTGGGTTTATAATGAACATGACCGTTATTTTCGTCATAATTCTTTGGTGTTACAAATATTCTGAACCACATGGTGATGATAACCACCTTAGCTAAGGGATTCTTAAGGTTTTGCAGAAATCAATTCTTATCACCCCATTCTTAATTTTGATTAATTGATCAAGTGGCACAAACTATATTTGCCACATGAAAGAAGTTAAGAGGAGCATCATTTTTAGTTCTTGGTTTTATTTTAGTTTTTTTTGTTTTTCCTGAAGTTTTGTCACCTTTCTCTCTACATTACCAGGGAGTGATTCATTGTTCTGCTTAGAAGACTTCTATAACTCAATGATTTCATTTTAAAGTTTGAAAAAATGCTGGAAAATATTTCTGTGTACTATATAGTGCTATATGATATCAATTTCACACTTTAAACTAGTTAATACTAGAATTAAAGATGCCCTAATGATCACTTAACAGAACAAAAAGATTTCGTCAACAGGCAGTGTGGTGACCTATTTCCAATCCTAATAAAGGCAATGGGAATTTTCGCTGGGTGAGGAATCTTGTGTGACATCTGCAATTTGAGCCTAGCTGTCATGTGCCTGATGCTTAAATATATGATACTGGCTTTCAGGTGTCAGCTAATTTAAATCGGGACATCTGTGAATTATGGCTTCAAGTAACAAACATGTATGGTACTGTGGGTATATTCTTTACCTAAAATACAGTAATAATTAAATTAAGAGAGTAAACATTTGTGTGCTATTATGTATTTTCTAACCTATCCTAACTGCCCTAAATAAAGTGAGTAAAAAAATTTCATTGCTCAGTTTCAACCCCTTCCATCTATGTATGCCAGTGCAGTTATTTACCTAATCCATCTCCCTTCTCCAATCCAACAACATACTTTATGGATGCTCCATAAATTATTGAGAATGGCCACTCTCATATCTAGTGTTGCAAATGTGGAATAAACACAATGTAACTCCTAAAGTATATTATCTTCTTCTTTGGAGGAAGTATTATTGACATGTATAGATCCATTAGCTAGTATAAATAATGGTGGAACACAGTGATTCCTTTCATGATTATAACACAATGATATTTAATGTGTATGTCTATAATGGTTTACTGACACAAGTTTGCAACATTACAGCCGCTAAGATAAATGCAATTATAGGCACATGAAGCAAGGATAGATGTGGGAGTTTTAAACATCCAAAGTGGTTAATTTCGTTAAGTTCTGCAGTCACCTTTGACCACACATCAACAGTGTAATAGAAAAATTATGTTGTCTTGCCATAGCACAAGACGAAATTACAAAGCACGGTGCATGAGCGGTAAAGCTCTGGCCTTGCATTGTGGAGGACACAGGTTGTATCAAAATCCATCCTTCCAGATTTGGGTTTTCCATGGTTTTCCCCAAATCACTGTAGGTGAATGCTGAGATGGTTCCTTCAAATGTCTATGACCGAATTCTTTCCTGCATATTGTTCCTTTCCAGCCACGAATAACATCAGTGTGATTAGGTATAAACCTAAAATCAAACAGAAGAAATTACTTGCTGATTCACAGTGATAAGGATCATATGTGAGAATATTTCGTAATTGCTTGTTAAAAAGTAGGTCCAAGTTGCAGGGTTATATTTTAAAATAGTAGTACAGAAACAGTTATAAAATAATAGAAACTAACCATACATTGCAATAATATTATGTAATCACTGCCAGCAAATGACAACAAAAGTCTTAGGTGAATGATAGAGGCAATGTAGTTGGTTTTTTTTTTTAAAAAATAACATCAAAACATTTCTCTGCTAATGAAAAGAGTGCAATTTTCAAAAATTTGGTGCTGTACGCTGTCAGGTTCTTCAGTGGTTCAATTACATAGTAATTAAATAAGTAGTCCACTATAAGGTTTCAGTTTAAGATTTGTTTATTTTTCTTGTTTGCATGCCTAGATACAATCCAGACATACTACTAACACAATCTTTGGCAGTTGCAAGTAAATCTGTATAAAACTGACTGTAAACTAAAAACTGTCCTTCTGATTTCTTTATATAGGATCTATCGAAATTTCCCGAAACACTTCAAAAGCTTCCGCCAGATATTTCCCGAACATTAACAATTACTCAAACAATTAAACATATTAAAAACAGTCAGAATTAATACATGCACTTAACATCATTACAAAATGGTCAGAAATGGATATTAAAGATATTTAAACACAAAATTATTTACAGAAATCATTTTAAACTGTAGAAAATTGTCCTGTAGACATCATAACTTGCATTAATACTTGGAGTTCCTAACATTTAAGCAATTCTCTTGCACAATTCTATTCTTAAACATATTAAATGGCGTTTAAAACAATTTCTTCTCATAAAATAATGCAGTTACTCTGACATCTAAGGTATTTCGATTTAAAGCTTCTCTAAAAGTTAATGTCCGTGTATATACAGGTACTTCATATGTTAAATAGAGATTACAGCAACTGAATTTTATTTGGTATTTTGTTAGTTATCGCAGTTATTCATCCTGAGAAAATTTTGAAGTTAGATGTTCGAATACCTATCACAAATTCTGCATATATTTTCAATCCTTCTTTAGACCGTTACTGGCGAAGTTAAATTATTTTTTTTCAATTTTTTTGTATTTCACTTAGTTTTAGAAGCATATAAATGTAATGTAATTGTTACAGTGTAGTTACCCATGAATAAATGTTTTTCGTGTAACAAGCCTCCAAATGGCACAACACACAGTGTTACTTTACATTGCTTGTTCTGTGTTTGTACCTGGTTTCTGGACGCACTTTCTGTTTTGAACATCCGGCGCATCTACATGTTGGCGTGCTCTCCTTTTGAATTTTAAATGTGAATAATATTTCGAAAATGTCTCCCAGTAAATCCTTCCACTTTAAAACTCTAGAGTGAACTGATTCTGGCGTATTTTCTTGGTATATAAATAAAATCTATATGTTCCTTCAGCAATAGATTTCATAAGATCTGTTAAAAATATTCCGAAAAATGACTGAATGCTGGAATTTGACCTAATCCATATTTGTGTCCTGCAGCTGAATCGTCTAAAGCATGCACAAAAGGACGAGAATCTCTTTTCTTCCAGTCAAAGCTGTTACTAAAGTGTCCTCTTTTTCCTTACTATATGAAGCTCAGATACTGAAAATTTTTACCCTTGTGGAAACAGACGGTCGTTTTCCACTAGCAGATGTACAAGGTTTAGAACTATTACTTCGAGATCCTATTGAAGGGTCTTCACTATCATCCGTATCAAAGAGATCATTCTACTGTCGTTTTTAGTAAGAATCAATGATTTTTTCCTTTGTACAAACACGACGGCGATCTATTTTCCAGTAAAAACTACGAGTAAAATGAAAATAGCAACACAAATAATATCTCAACTACAGACACTCACGGGCCGTACGTTGGAAAACAATTAACCAGCTCGGGTGGAAATACGTTTACCTGGCCTGGTCCCTAAGTAACTCGCGCGATAACGCGTCCAGAGCACACAGAGACCCGAGTGGCCGGACTTCTTAACATGTCCAGAGCACAGGCGGTGCGTGTATACACTCCAGAGCACCTGAGGGAAGGGCAAGGACGGGCGTTAACACATCCAGAGCACCTGGGTGCAGTAGAATACCCGCGCGTTAACGCGTCTATAGCAGTTAAAGTATTAAATTACCATCAATTGATACAGCGATGCATGAAAAACTGAAACATATGTAGCATTTGTACCAATCATCAGGTTTTACTACTACAAAATACGTATAAACATTACAAACAAATATTTCAATATAAACTACAGACTCTTAAACCTGGAATTTATAGAGAAAAAAATAATTGGATAAAATAACATTGGAAAAACCAGTTGGGGCTTTATAAATGATGTAAGTTTGGACAAGCAGGAGCTGGAGAACAGTGCATTAAATACAAACTGAAATGTAGTAGAACATTAGTAATAAGTTTAATAATTTATTTCTAAATGTGGGAGAAGCTATGATTAGCAACAGAGTAAATGCAGATAGTAAAACCTATTACTCCATCAATAATTCAATAATTTTAAAAAAAACGACAGAAGAAGAATTAGTATTATAAATAATTTAAGAAATAAAAATTCTAATAGGTAGGAAGGTATAATTACATTTGTATTGAACACAGTGTAAGAAAATACTGGCATTTCTTATAAAATAATCTATAGCGAATGGAAAATTTTCTGAAATTCAGCATAATAGACCTGTCTATAAAAAAAGGCAACAGGAGAGATATTGGTAACTATGTACCTGTTACTCCAACTTCCGTTCTGAACAAATTATTTGAAAAAGTTATGTTAGTGATACTAAATAACTTCAGATATCAAATATGTAATATATTATTAGCTCATGCCAATCTGGATTCAGAAAGAGCTATCCATAATTATTGCTGTCAATTGGTTTGTACATGCCATTTTGTTGATATCCACCTATTACTTTGCAAATTAGAAAATTAGGGGATTAGCTAACAGACTACTGTCATCTCACTTCAAAACAGATCTTGGTAGATAGAAATTAATTTTAGAAATAGTGAATCAGTAAGTAAGTTAAATAAATAGTTTGGGTAGTTAGATGTGTTGTTCCTCAGGGATTTGTACCTGGTACTTGGCTATGTTTTCAGTATATAAAAGTCTAATTATAACATACACAGATGACACTACAACAATTTGTTGGGATAACAATGATCCCCATTGGAGAACGCTGCTACTAAGACCTAAAATGAATTATCAAATTATTTTATATAAATAGATTAATTTTTAATAAAAGTAAAACATATTTAGTAAAACTTCAATTAAAAAATCGAGATATGAATAATATATTAAGACCAAAGGGGGAATTAATGAAAAATCTAAACATGAGTTCCTAGGAGTATATCTTGACAAATTTTTAACACGGAAGATACACGTAGATTCTGTCTGTGCAAAAGTAATGGAATTTTTCTTATTAATCTGCTATCTAAAATTTTGGATAGCAGCGTTCTGAAAATTGCTTACTATGGAATAATTTTTCCACATATCCTGAATCGTATTCAAGTCTAGGGTTCCTGTTGCCATGTATGTATAAATTGATTGTTACTGCTGCACAAAAGATGTATTGCAATAATAGACAAGTTGGATAGAAAAGCATCTTGTAGGAAATATTTAGACAGGAAAATATTCTTATTGTATTTTCACTATATATATATATATATAGAGAGAGAGATATTAATACTTATTCGATGTAATCCAAACTTTAATCCCACAAATAGTAAAATTTATATGTCATCATCATCACCCTCAACATTTTCCAGCCACTGGTGATCTGCTTCTGGGAATAAATTCAAAACTTTAATAAAACGATATTTATGTAAAAAGATATATACAATCCTGATCAATTATAAATTATTATATAAAATGTACTTTTTTGGAATGTACTGTAATTATAATGCAATTTAATTTGCGTGACCATAATGTCTTGACTTTGCTAAAAACAAGCATATTGGCAATAAAAATATATTTCCTTCTTTCTTCCCATCACCTCCTGTCACTACATTGTTCCATTCCTCTCCTGTCTTCTGTAAACTCCTTTCAGTCATCCATCTCTTTGTCTTCCTTTGGATCATTTACCATGCATATCCCAAAGTCCAACCCCTCCTCCACGTGGTGGGTGATGGGCAACTGCATAAAGTAGGGGATTGCCTGTGGGCGAGGTACAGTGGGGACCTAGTGTTCCACGTGACCGGTAGGGTAGCTGTGAAGGCCCTACTGGAACCCTGAAAAACCTTTTTGCAAAACAAAACTTCATGTGTCATAAGTCATAAATATGGCACTCAAATCAAGTCAGATTTACATATCAAACGACATGATTCTAAGGCTGCCGATAAGAGTGCCCATAAAATGGGAGGTAGGCTATATAAGAAGTCTCCATCTCATATAAAATTCATCTCTGGGAATAAATTAAAAACTGTAATAAAACGATATTTATGTAATAAGTTTTTATACAAACTTGATCAATTATAAATTATTATATATGAATGTACTTTTTTGGAATGTACTCTATTTATAATGCAATTTAATTTGCGTGACCATAAGGTCTTGATTTTGCTAAAAACTCTTTCATACGGTCTAGTTCTCCAAGATTTTCTGTTTTCATACCCTTTTCCTTCCATAGTTTATACCTTAGTTCGACTTAATAATCAAAAAATTATAATATTTTAGAAACTTTTTTTTTTTTTTTTTTTAACCAATAACATACTAAAACTTTAACTAG
>JARYHS010006964.1:917263-944415 GCA_031002005.1 Vandiemenella viatica
GTAATCTGGCCGGTCTTAACCCAAAATTTTGGGGAGATCGGCCTAGTTTTTAGAATGGTTTGGTGGTCTGTTTACAACCACCAATCCCTGTACTGCCTTGTTCGGTGTATAATTATTTTTTGTTATTATAATCGAAATTTTACTTCTGGGTGGCCCCTTTACAGCCATCCAGATCGTCCGTTTATTGTTTGTGTAAGCTGGTTGGCCCTTTTACAGCCAACCAGCCAGTGTTATAAGTTTGTAAATTTATGTCCTTTTTATAGTTACTGTTTTAATGTTTTACCTAAGTCTGCTGTCTGCATGGCCGACCTCTTTACAGTCGGCCATGTGGGCAGTATTTTATTCAGTGTTTTCGTATTTTATTATGCTGTCTGTGTGGCCGACCCTTTTACATTCGGCCATGCAGACGGCACCAATTTTTATCCCACATTGTCATTCCGTGTTTTAGCTAGGGCGCTAATGACCTAGACGTCGACGCGCCCTAAAACAACAACAACAACAACAACCCCTACATATCTAGCTAGATACCTCTTTATTGTTGTTATTTTTTATCATGTTATACGCTTAAGTTTTAAATTCCTTCCCCCATCTTCCCACTAATAAATTTTGATTTAAGTTCCTTCACCATTTTGGTAAATATTTCATCATTTCCGTTACCTACAAAAGAAAATTTTCCACTTCCTTCTACATAAAACTGAAGGCCAGATTGTGCTCATAGTTGCCTTTTCCTTTCCATATACTGCTCCTACTTGTACAACCAATCTCTCTCCAAGCTCTATTGCCAAAATATGCCTTGTACACCCCCAGCATTCTCTTTACTCTCCTAGAATGACTCCCAATCCAGCTCCATTATCATTTCAGTTACTGGCTTGCTCCTGTAGTAATTTCCTTAAACAAATGCAGATGCTTTCCTTTCATGCACTTGAACTCCTGTATTTAACACCCAAAATGTGGGTTCCAAAATATACCAATCAAGCAATGATCTAAGCAAAGTTCTGTAACGTATCTTGTTCCCTTAAATGTGTTTATTTCATTTAAGTTTTTTCAAAAAACCAAAAAAAATAATTAAAAAACAATACACGTATCTCCTCATACATAATATTTCATGAATATGAAAAAATTATTGTCTAATAAATATAAAAATATTTGATGGCACTCTTTAGCATCTTAAAGTGAACAGCCTCAACACACATTGTCTGTTTGCTCTGCTGCCTCCACTCCTTGCATTTTACTAAAAGGACATTCACTTTTAAATTTTTAAATATACCTTCCTAAACAAAATTATTGTCTCAGCCATAGAAATTTTCTAAAGTCCGAATTAGGTTTTCTCCAAATCTTCTCAAGCAGCCAATTTTTTCGCCATCAAATATGTTCCATTCCTTACTCTTCTGTATTGTCTGTATTGCAGTGTGAATGGGTATTTATCATTATTCCAAGGAATGAAGTGATTCAGGAATCAGATCTCTGAATTACAATACATGTCTGTCCACATATAGATTAAAAAATTTGTTTATCACATTTACATGGCTGAATTCCTTCCCATTCCTTGCCCCCCATTCTTTCCTGTCTCTAAAGACCTCACTGAAAAGAGACATTAAGTAGTTAATAAAATAGTTATTGCAGTTGACAATTTACTCTAAACGTAATTTTGTTTAAAAAAAATGGTTGTTACAATTTCATGAATGTTATGTATGGAGAGATAACGCAAATTTCATATTTTTGTGTTCGTATTTACAGTCATTATTAAATTGAAACAGAATTTTCTATCAAAGTAACCATACACCTTACTGTAGTCGGTTGGTCCTGTAGATATTGTTGATTCCTTCATGTAAATTACCCAATGGTTGGGTTAAGTTTCATTTTACTAATTTAATGTTATTGATGTGTTAATTGTTTTATAAAAGTTATGCTCTTTTGTTTATGAGTTCTATATTTATAATAATTCATTACTATTTACTTTAAAAAGCAATGGCATATAATTAGTGTTTTTCATTTTTTAACACATTTTTTTATTAGTAAACACAATTTAATTCTAGAATGCAAAGTTTGTAGTTGAGTTCAAAAGTTATTAGTGTATCTATTTCTAATAAATGTTCAATATACTACCACAGGATATCAGTATGGTTATTTTTGTGTTTCTAGGAGTTACTCTGATTGTAAAAGTAACAATCAGATCAACAAGCAGACACAATCTGCAGCTGAACATCTAATAACGAGTGCAGCAGTGCGTCAGACAATTGTTTTGGGTAAATGCCCATATTCTTGTGAAGTTTGTGGAAAATCTTTTACACAGTCTGGGAATCTTAAGATTCATCAGCGAATTCATTCAGGCGAACGCCCATTTTCATGTGAAGTTTGTGCAAAATCTTTTACATCATCTGGGAAACTTAAGATGCATCAGAGGATTCATTCAGGCGAACGCCCATTTTCTTGTGAAGTTTGTGGGAAATCTTTTAGAGAGTCTGGGATTCTTAAGAATCATCAGAGGATTCATTCAGTTGAACGCCCGTTTTCTTGTGAAGTTTGTGGAAAATCTTTTAAAGAGTCTGGGATTCTTAAGAATCATCAGAGGATTCATTCAGTTGAACGCCCATTTTCATGTGAAGTTTGTAGTAAATCTTTTAAAAGGCTGGCAATACTTAATAATCATCGAAGGATTCATTCAGGTGAACGCCCATTTTCATGTGAAGTTTGTGCAAAATCTTTTACATCATCTTGGAGCCTTAAGATCCATCAGAAGATTCATTCAGGCGAACGCCCATTTTCTTGTGAAGTTTGTGGGAAATCTTATAGGCAGTCTTGGATTCTTAAGAATCATCAGAGGATTCATTCAGGTGAACGCCCATTTTCTTGTGAAGTTTGTGGAAAATCTTTTAAAGAGTCTGGGATTCTTAAAAATCATCAGAGGATTCATTCAGTTGAACAGCCATTTTCGTGTGAAGTTTGTAGAAAATCTTTTAAAATGCTGGCAATACTTAATAATCATCGAAGGATTCATTCAGGTGAACGCCCATTTTCTTGTGGAGATTGTGGTAAATCTTTTACACAGTCTAGGAATCTTCTAATTCATCAGCGGATTCATTCAGGCGAACGCCCATTTTCATGTGAAGTTTGTGGAAAATCTTTTATATTGTCTGGGAAACTTAAGATTCATCAGAGGATCCATTCAGGTGAACGACCATTTTCTTGTGAAGTTTGTGGAAAATCTTTTAGAGATTCTTGGATTCTTAAGATTCATCAGATGATTCATTCAGGCGAACGCCCTTTTTCTTGTGAAGTTTGTGGGAAATCTTTTAGACAGTCTTGGATTCTTAAGAATCATCAGAAGATTCATTCAGGTGAACGTCCATTTTCTTGTGGAGATTGTGGTAAATCTTTTACACAGTCTGGGAGTCTTAAGAATCATCAGAGGATTCATTCAGGCGAACACCTATTTTTCTGAAATTTGTTAAAATTCTTTTAAAGACCTAGTAAAATTAGAGAATCATCAGAGGATTCATTCAGGTGAACACAAATTTTCTTGAGAATTGTGTGGAAAACTATTACCTGACTCAGAAAATTAAGCGCCATTAGAAGATTCATGCAAATAATGCCCATTATTGTGTGAGGTTTATGGAAATTTGTTTTCACTATCTGTTATTCTCAAAGTGCATAAGTGAATTCTTTCTGATGAACATCCATTTTCTTGTAGCATCTGTGGATAATGTTTTACGGACTCATGTAGCCTTATGAACCATCAGAAAATACATTCAGGCTAATGCTATGTTTTGTAAAGTTATAGAGATTTTGGTGTTTAGTCTATAAGTCTCAAGACTAATTAGTGGATTCTTGCTGATTAATACCTATAGTGTTCCTAAGTTTTGGAAACTTTATACAGACTCTGTTAGTAAGAATATACTTCAAAAAGTTTGAGTAAGATGAATTGCCATTTTGTAATTATATTTGTAGAATATCTGTTATGTGGTCTAGACAAATCTTAAGTAACTAGAGAATTAATAAGTGTGTGTAAGATTTTGATAAACCCTTTATGTTGTGTATGGATCTTATAATTTTTGGATATTTATTTGAATGAACTTCATTCTTACAGGATATCTTTTCATTTTCACTATAAATCTTTTCAGCAATACTGCAAAATAGAGATATTTTTTAGTTTGTATTTTCATAAAATGAGTGTAATAATTGTATCAAACAATAGTGCTGATGATTTTACTTCCAGTTTGTATTTTTATGAAGGTGTTCTAGAGGGTAATTAACTGTTATGTTTGGGATGTTGGAAGAGCTCAGTATGTCAGTTATAAAATTGTTCCTTACTTTTAATGCAGATAATTAAATTATCTAAGTAGTTTGTAGTGTATAGAAAATTTATTTAATTTACTTGGATTATTTTCTGGTTTGACATTATTATTTAGACATATTAGTGTGTTGATGGTATAGTATAAAATGTTAGATAGTTTACAAAAATATATTTGGAATGTTTATTGTATATTTGGAGGTTTATCAACCATTATTGGAAAACAAAAATAACCTCAGTGGTTTATATGTTCTACAGTAGTTGGTTGTATAAAAAATTTATTTGACTATTAAATCGGTTTCATATATTCCTTTGTCACATTTGAAATAAATATTTTATTTTACCCAAGAGTTTAGATATTGTTGCAGGAATGCCTTACTCTTAATTGCATCTGAGTATCCTTGCCTCCCAGGTCTTTTTTGGACCTGTAATACTTTTTTTTGCATCTCTCAATGCGTATAACAGAGTTTTCTGTTGATAGTTACTACTGTTTTCGATTGTTGGCTTATCTTGAAAGTTATTGGGTTTATAATGAACATGACTGTTATTTTCGTCATAATTCTTTGGTGTTACAAATATTCTGAACCACATGGTGATGATAACCACCTTAGCTAAGGGATTCTTAAGGTTTTGCAGAAATCAATTCTTATCACCCCATTCTTAATTTTGAATAATTGATCAAGTGGCACAAACTATATTTGCCACATGAAAGAAGTTAAGAGGAGCATCATTTTTAGTTCTTGGTTTTATTTTAGTTTTTTTGTTTTTCCTGAAGTTTTGTCACCTTTCTCTCTACATTACCAGGGAGTGATTCATTGTTCTGCTTAGAAGACTTCTATAACTCAATGATTTCATTTTAAAGTTTGAAAAAATGCTGGAAAATATTTCTGTGTACTATATAGTGCTATATGATATCAATTTCACACTTTAAACTAGTTAATACTAGAATTAAAGATGCCCTAATTATCACTTAACAGAACAAAAAGATTTCGTCAACAGGCAGTGTGGTGACCTATTTCCAATCCTAATAAAGCCAATGGGAATTTTCGCTGGGTGAGGAATCTTGTGTGACATCTGCAATTTGAGCCTAGCTGTCATGTGCCTGATGCTTAAATATATGATACTGGCTTTCAGGTGTCAGCTATTTTAAATAGGGACATCTGTGAATTATGGCTTCAAGTAACAAACATGTATGGTACTGTGGGTATATTCTGTACCTAAAATACAGTAATAATTAATTTAAGAGAGTAAATATTTGTATGCTATTATGTATTTTCTAACCTATCCTAACTGCCCTAAATAAAGTGAGTAAAAAAATTTCATTGCTCAGTTTCAACCCCTTCCATCTATGTATGCCAGTGCAGTTATTTACCTAATCCATCTCCCTTCTCCAATCCAACAACATACTTTATGGATGCTCCATAAATTATTGAGATTGGCCACTCTCATATCTAGTGTTGCAAATGTGGAATAAACAAAATGTAACTCCTAAAGTATATTATCTTCTTCTTTGGAGGAAGTATTATTGACATATATATATATATCCATTAGCTAGTATAAATAATGGTGCAACACAGTGATTCCTTTCATGAATATAACACAATGATATTTAATGTGTATGTCTATAATGGTTTACTGACACAAGTTTGCAACATTACAGCCGCTAAGATAAATGCAATTATAGGCACATGAAGCAAGGATAGATGTGGGAGTTTTAAACATCCAAAGTGGTTAATTTCGTTAAGTTCTGCAGTCACCTTTGACCACACATCAACAGTGTAATAGAAAAAATTATGTTGTCTTGCCATAGCACAAGACGAAATTACAAAGCACGGTGCATGAGCGGTAAAGCTCTGGCCTTGCATTGTGGAGGACACAGGTTTGAATCAAAATCCCTCCTTCCAGATTTGGGTTTTCCATGGTTTTCCCCAAATCACTGTAGGTGAATGCTGAGATGGTTCCTTCAAATGTCTATGACCGAATTCTTTCCTGCATATTGTTCCTTTCCAGCCACTAATAACATCAGTGTTGATTAGGTATAAACCTAAAATCAAACAGAAGAAATTACTTGCTGATTCACAGTGATAAGGATCATATGTGAGAATATTTCATAATTTCAGTTGTACAGCTTGTTAAAAAGTAGGTCCAAGTTACAGGGTTATATTTTAAAATAGTAGTACAGAAACAGTTGTAAAATAATAGAAACTAACCATGCATTGCAGTAATATTATGTAATCACTGCCAGCAAATGACAACAAAAGTCTTATGTGAATGATAGAGGCAATGTAGTTGTTTTTTTTTTTTAAATAACATCAAAACATTTCTCTGCTAATGAAAAGAGTGCAATTTTCAAAAATTTGGTGCTGTACGTTGTCAGGTTCTTCGTGGTTCAATTAACATAGTAATTAAATAAGTAGTCCACTATAAGGTTCAGTTTAAGATTTGTTTATTTTTCTTGTTTGCATGCATAGATACAATCCAGACATACTACTAACACAATCTTTGGCAGTTGCAAGTAAATCTGTATAAACTGACTGTAAACTAAAAACTGTCCTTCTGATTTCTTTATATAGGATCTATCGAAATTTCCCGAACACTTCAAAAGCTTCCGCCAGATATTTCCCGAACATTAACAATTATCGGTACTCAAACAATTAAACATATTAAAAACAGTCAGAATTAATACATATCACTTAACATCATTACAAAATGGTCAGAAATGGATATTAAAGATATTTAAACACAAAATTATTTACAGAAATCATTTTAAACTGTCGAAAATTGTCCTGTAGACATCATAACTTGCATTAATACTTGGAGTTACTCACATTTAAGCAATTCTCTTGCACAATTCTATTCTTAAACATATTAAATGGCGTTTAAACAATTTCTTCTCATAAAATAAATGCAGTTACTCTGACATCTAAGGTATTTCGATTTAAAGCTTCTCTAAAAGTGAATGTCCGTGTATATACAGGTACTTCATATGTTAAATAGAGATTACAGCAACTGAAATGTATTTGGTATTTTTGTTAGTTATCGCAGTTATTCATCTTGAGAAAATTTTGAAGTTAAGTGTTCGAATACCTATCACAAATTCTGCATATATTTTCAATCCTTCTTTAGACCGTTACTGGCGAAGTTAAATTATTTTTTTCAATTTTTTTGTATTTCACTTAGTTTTAGAAGCGTATAAATGTAATGTAATTGTTACAGTGTAGTTAC
The DNA here is from genome assembly GCA_031002005.1 of Vandiemenella viatica. NCBI lineage: Eukaryota > Metazoa > Arthropoda > Insecta > Orthoptera > Morabidae > Vandiemenella > Vandiemenella viatica. Next base: position 924,780 of record JARYHS010006964.1, read on the forward strand.
CCATGGTTTTCGTGTAACAAGCCTCCAGACATGGCACAACACACAGTGTTACTTTACATTGCATGTTCTGTGTTTGTACCTGGTTTCTGGACGCACTTTCTGTTTTGAACATCCGGCGCATATACGTGTTGGCGTGCTCTCCTTTTGAATTTTAAATGTGAATAATATTTCGAAAATGTCTCCCAGTAAATCATTCCACTTTAAAACTCTAGAGTGAACTGATTCTGGCGTATTTGTCTTGGTATATAAATAAAATCTATATGTTCCTTCAGCAATAGATTTCATAAGATCTGTTAAAAATATTCCGAAAAATGACTGAATGCTGGAATTTTGACCTAATCCATATTTGTGTCCTGCAGCTGAATCGTCTAAAGGATGCACAAAAGGACGAGAATCTCTTTTCTTCCAGTCAAAGCCGTTACTAAAGTGTCCTCTTTTTCCTTATATTTAGCTCTTACTATATGAAGCCTCAGATACTGAAAATTTTTACTCCTTGTGGAAACAGACGGTCGTTTTCCACTAGCAGATGTACAAGGTTTAGAACTATTACTTCGAGATCCTATTGAAGGGTCTTCACTATCATCCGTATCAAAGATATCATTCTCACTGTCGTTTTTAGTAAGAATCTCAATGATTTTTTCCTTTGTACAAACACGACGGCGATCTATTTTCTCAGTAAAAACTACGAGTAAAATGAAAATAGCAACACAAATACTATCTCAACTACAGACACTCACGGGCCGTACATTGGAAAACAATTAACCAGCTCGGGTGGAAATACGTTTACCTGGCCTGGTCCCTAAGTAACTTGCGCGATAATGCGTCCAGAGCACACAGAGACCCGAGTGGCCGGACTTCTTAACATGTCCAGAGCACACACAGGGCAGCAAGTCGGTGCGTGTATACACTTCCAGAGCACCTGAGGGAAGGGCAAGGACGGGCGTTAACACATCCAGAGCACCTGGGTGCAGTAGAATACCCGCGCGTTAACGCATCTATAGCAGTTAAAGTATTAAATTACCATCAATTGATACAGCGATGCATGAAAAACTGAAACATATGTAGCATTTGTACCAATCATCAGGTTTTGCTACTACAAAATATGTATAAACATTACAAACAAATATTTCAATATAAACTACAGACTCTTAAACCTGGAATTTATAGAGAAAAAAATAATTGGATAAAATAACATTGGAAAAACCAGTGATGTAAGTTTGGACAAGCAGGAGCTGGAGAACAGTGCATTAAATACAAACTGAAATGTAGTAGAATATTAGTAATAAATTTAATAATTTATTTCTAAATGTGGGAGAAGCTATGATTAGCAACAGAGTAAATGCAGATAGTAAAACCTATTACTCCATCAATAAATCAATAATTTTTTTAAAAAACGACAGAAGAAGAATTAGTATTATAAATAATTTAAGAAAAAAAAAATTCTAATAGGTAGGAAGGTGTAATTACATTTATATTGAACAGTGTAAGAAAATACTGGCATTTCTTATAAAATAATCTATAGCGAATGGAAAATTTTCAAATTTTCTGAAATTCAGCATAATAGACCTGTCTATAAAAAAAGGCAACAGGAGAGATATTGGTAACTATGTACCTGTTACTCCGACTTCCGTTCTGAACAAATTATTTGAAAAAGTTATGTTAGTGATACTAAATAACTTCAGATATCAAACATATAATATATTATTAGCTCATGCCACTCTGGATTCGGAAAGAGCTATACATAATTATTGCTGTCGATTGGTTTGTACATACCCTTTTGTTGATATCCACCTATTACTTTGAAAATTAGAAAATTGGGGGATTAGCTAACAGACTACTGTCATCTCACTTCAAAAGAGATCTTGGTAGATAGAAATTAATTTTAGAAATAGTGAATCAGTAATTAAGTTAAATAAATAGTTTGGGTAGTTAGATGTGTTGTTCCTCAGGGATTTGTACCTGGTACTTGGCTATTTTGTCAGTACATAAAAGTATAATTATAACATACACAGATGGCACTACAACAAATTGTTGGGATAACAATGATCCCCATTGCAGAAAGCTGCTACTTAGACCTAAAATGAATTATCAAATTATTTTGATATAAATAGATTAATTTTTAATAAAAGTAAAACATATTTAGTAAAACTTGAATTAAAAAATCGAGTTATGAATAATATATTAAGACCAAAGGATAGTAAGGGGAATTAATGAAAAATCTAAACATGAGTTCCTAGGAGTATATCTTGACAAATTATTAACACGGAAGATACACATAGATTCTGTATGTGCAAAAGTAAGGGAATTTTTCTTATTAATCTGCTATCTAAAATTTTGGATAGCAGCGTTCTGAAAATTGCATACTATGGAATAATTTTTCCACATATCCTGAATCGTATTCAAGTCTAGGGTTCCTGTTGCCATGTATGTATAAATTGATTCTTACTGCTGCACAAAAGATGTATTGCAATAATAGACAAGTTGGATAGAAAAGCATCTTGTAGTGAAATATTTAGACAGGAAAATATTCTTATTGTATTTTCACTATATATATATATAGAGAGAGAGCGAGAGTATTAATACTTATTCGATGTACAGTGCCGGATCTAGGGGGGATGGGGGGGCAAAACGTGGCTCTTGCCCCGGGCGACAACTTCAGTGGGGTGCCAAAATCATGTGTTGGTGGCATCTTTTTATAAGCGCCAGGGTGAAATATTCATGTGCTGCCGACCCTTTTTTTAGGTAAAGCGCCGTGGTACACTGACCGCGGCGGCAACTTGAAAGGACGGAAAATACATTGTTCTGTGACGGAGCGGCCTCTATTCACTGAATGGAATTCATTCCGTCATTGTTAGCGGGAACTCCCGACAATCTTGGATTTATAAATTTTTCCATCTGATGTCCGCATTCTTTTAGTTGCGTTCGAGTGATTAGCCCAGTTTTGTATAAATATATACTTTTGTGCTGAACGAGTTTAAATATTTATTACTGGATACGAACCATTAACAGGTAAGGAAGAATCTATCGTTATCAAATATCTCAGCGTTTCTCATCCTTTGTCAATCCGAGGACCAGTCAAATGCCAAAAAAATTAGGATCATTAACTTATATGTGCCTTATTTCTTACCACTGTATATATTATGAACCAAACCTACCAATTGTTATTAGCATATACCGCCGTTTCTCAAGACATATACCTATAGTAAAGTACTCATAAAACGTCGCTCTCCGAAAACGTATTTAGTCAATAGGCTGTTAAACAACCATATCCTGAAAATACTAGATTTTTGATAGTTGTTGAAATATTAATTGTTTTTAGAAATTTTGGATTACTAGCTTATTCTCGCTTACAGTTTATGCAGGACGAGACGATATCCATTAATTTTTTTTTTTTTCACTAATATTTTATGAAGCCTTGAGAATCAAATTTTTAAAATTCTGCTTTCGGGTAACTTGCACCATCTTCACATACCACAAATTGGAAGCGCTGATTTATATTATAAAGTTAACTTATTTCTTTCTGGCTCATTGCTGTTTTTGTAAGCGCCTAATCCCCCTTTGAATTTATGCCTTTGGTAGTTTCAACTGTTTCTTGGTTTTCTCAGTTATTTGAAATATATTTAAATTTTTCGCCAAAGACGACCTTTCTTTTTGTTTTACTTCTTTAAATGAAGTTATGATTTACTTTATCGATGTATACTGCTGTTATTCACAAAATGCACATTGAATAAATAACATTATTTAAATTATAATCGCAATGCTTGTAACATTTTGGTTGGGAAACAGTGCTTATTGTTATAAAAGCAATCAACCGTGTTCATAGTATCGAATCGAGTTTATCAATTCCCCCCCCCCCCCAAAAAAAAAAAATTAATTATTCTTGTAAAAATAAGCAAAGTCTCGTGCTTGTGTAGTGACAAAAAGATATGAGATCTTGTTCTGAGCCAAGTCTACACTTTGCAATATGTAGTCACTTTATATTCTGAAATAGAATTGTTTTTCTTGATGTTATAGAACATTTATTTAGAATAAGCCAAAATTCTTGTGACTTGGCCATTACGCGTTCCATGTTTTAGTAAATCTAAATAAATGTGTTGCTTTATCAATTTTACAAGTATGCAAAATGTGTAACAGCAAAGTCACCAGAGTTTTGTATAATCTAAATAAACGATCTATAACTCCAAGAAGGAGCTCATTTCATTTTGTAAGTTGACCTCTTATTCTGAGTCGTCGCTCAAATTTAAAGATTCCATTTGAAAATCGGTGGATATAGGTCATTTCAGAATTCAAGACATCAATACTCATTACCATTAATGCCTCCACACTCTGCAAATAATCGGCGTTCGTCATGGTTAAGCAATGCCGACTGCTCCAGATTTAACAAACGCCATAAGTAAATAACGAGTAACTTCCAAACTAAAAATAGGAATAAAGTAAATTTTAAGGAGTTAGTTACACATCCTGGTCTGTATAGATAAAAAAAAAAAATTCAGACATATAGCCTTATCCAGAGCAAAGCAATTAACAGGCAAATAAGCACCAAAATTTTTCACGTTTCGGTTTGCTAATTAATAAACACGTAGAAAATCTTCAGTATTACACTTTACTTATCGTCTGGGGATGAAACCATATTTGTGTACCAAATTTAATGCTTTTCTAGTACCACGGGAAATACAGTGTTATTTTGATGTTGAGTCGTAGTCGATTTTTTTTTAATTACACTAACTTCCAAAGTAAGGAGTGGAACGAAGTAAAATTTAACACATTAGATAACCTCTGTAAACTCCGTCTATAATGAAAATCTGAACCATATAAAGTTATTGCGGTAAACAACTCTTCCAGGTAGATATGCGAATGTGTACCAGTTTCAGACTTTCCTTACAATCTGGGGCAAAAACTTTATCTGTGTACCAAATTTCAGCATTCTACAACTACGGAATTACCTTAGATAATCATGTCAGTATATAGTGAAATATGTGAAATTTTCATAGTAATAATATCCAAATAAATAAGATGAACGAAACAAGATTTGGTATGTAGAAGTTTGAGACATGTAGCATCAATAAGACCAAAGAAATTGAGGTACTAATATAACTCTAATCGCTTCGAGAAAAGTGTAGGAACTGCAACCGTTGACTCGATTTGGGGATGCAAAGTTTCGGTACATGTTTAGCATACAGCTTAAGTTGTTTATTGTGCTGCTAAAGTCACCTGATTCACAGAATCGGCATAATTGTGGTTTCTGGCCACAAATAGTTTATTTTAATTTTAAAAGAAGCAGTCTATCGAATTAAAACTATTTCTGTACCCAATTACCTAGGAAATACCACACGATATAGCTGGAGTTATTTTTTGTGCCTTTTAGGGTTCCTGAAATTGTAGTATTGAATTAACCGCGAATTTCGACAGTAAATAATTTTTTTGTCCGTATAAGAAGAAGGCAACGGCGTTTAAGTCCTTAATGACTTTTTGATGATTAGAAAACTGTAAAAATAAATTCTATGGTTTGCATCAATCTAGAAAGACGTAACTTTTTAATAGTGAACTAGTAACTGCGTAGTGTTTGTTATTTTATTATTAACTGCTACCTGAATCATAAGGTTTACAAATCTTTATTTTGGACGATCAATGCGCATTTTATACCTATAAAAGGGAGTGTCAAATAAATAGTAGTGGGTGTCTTCTATATTGTATAGTCTGGCCATAACAAAACAAGGAGAGTAACATTATACATGGCACTTTATTTAGAAAGGATTTTTCTTTTTTTGAACTCGGTGATATGGACTGTCACGGCGAAGTTCCGCTGACGGTGCAGTCATCCATGTTTGCTACATAAATATTTACCTGGTTACATATTGGAGTTAAATTGTATGTATTTCTTAGGTGGAATCGATGAGTTCAACACGTAAAAAACCGTCTGGGGCGGAATACAGGAAATGAGCTAAAGATAAAACTGAACAAGAAAATCAATGTGCTGCTAAGATGAGGAGATGGCTTCACGGAGCAGGCGTATCATCGGTCCCTTCTGACGCTGCCAACGCTACGACTTCAGGTAGTACAAATACGTCTTGTAATCTCATCCATGATAATTCACCTACCATCGCTGAACCGTCTGACTTCCAAGACTCAGATGATTGTAAACAGTCACTTTCGTCGGTTATATGCCTGAGCCAAGATGACGTTAAGCCAGCAACTAGTGAGTTGTTACAGTCGGGTAGCCAACAAGAAGGCGTAGATATTATGGATCCAGGTACTTGGCCAGATCCAGAAAAAATGACAGACCAACGAAGGTCATTCTTCAGCATTCAGGCTGTCTTAATAAATGAAAAACATCCAAATAACATAGAGTTATGTTCACTGAGCGGGATGGTAGGCATTTGACATCTTCATTGTGGTTCAGAAGAATGGAAAATAACGAAAATGTTAAAAGAACCTGGCTTGCTCATTGTAAGACGAAAAATGCAATTTTCTGTACTGCCTGCAAGTTATTTTCCATTTCTTCTAAATCAGCCTTGCATATTGTTGGTCTCATTAATTGGAAAAAGGCAACAGAGAGATTAGCTGATCACGAAGCATCACAAATGCACAAAGAATGTTTTATAACGTGGAAAACCCGATTGCGGCAAATGAAATCGAGTCAGGGCATCGATCGCGATATTGAGCGACTAATTCACTCAGAGAAAGAAAAATGGAGACAGATTCTACATGTAATGATAGACGCTGTAATGTATCTTGCCACAAACTGTCTTTCTTTTCGAGGTTCCAGAGAAACCCCGAGTGACCTCACTACTGATTTTCTTCAGCCTAGTCAAGGAAACTTTCTTAATTTAATAACTTTGCTCGCCAAACATAATCCTACTCTCAAATACCAATTAGACCATCTAAAGAAAGGACAAGTATCTTACTTGTCTAAAACGATACAAAATGAAATTATTGATATACTGGCTAAAGCAGTTCGTAATAGCATTCTGAACGACATCAATGAAAGCAACTATTTCACCATCATGATCGACTGTACTCCAGATGTATCACACATAGAACAAATGAGCCATGTGATTCGATATGTAAAAATAACAGGAACCGAATGTGAAATACAGGAGAGCTTTATTGATTTCATAGAGATTGGAGGAAAGACTGGAGAGCGTATCACACAGCGAATTCTAGAAAAACTGGAACTGGATGGTTTGGATGTGCAAAAATGTCGAGGACAATCCTACGACAATGTATCAAATATGGCTCGCATATACAAAGGAGTCCAAGCCAGGGTAATGGAAATAAATGAGTTGGCAGATTTTGTACCATGTCTGGCACAATCTTTGAATCTCGTAGGTATGTATGCAGCGTCATCATGTTCTGAAACAGTTAGACTATTTGGACTTGTACTAAAACTTTATTGCTTCTTCGTTGGATCCACTACACGGTGGGAAATAATGAAAAAGTGTACAAAAACCAACTTAAAAGGTAGTAGCCAGACAAGATGGTCGGCCAAACACCTTGCTGTTACAGCCCTTTTGAATAATTTACCTGAAGTTGTCAAAGCACTGCAGGAAATTGAAAAATCTTCTCTAGCTGCAGAATCTAAGTATGAATCCGCTATTCTCTTACATGATATATTGAATTTTAAATTTATCCTCAAATTAACAATTTGGGCTAACCTTCTTCGAGAAATTAATATAGTAAACGTGGAAATACAAAAAGGAGGACATAATCCTTTCGCGTTCTGTGTCACTAATGAAAGGCTTATGAAGATATTGCAAGAAATGAGACTAAAGCTGATAGAATATTGGATCAAAGAAGCTACACCTGTAGCACAAAAAATTGAGAATCGTTCCGAAACTCGAAAGTAAACGAATTTCCAAACGAAAGAGGCAACACGACGAAATCTGCGAGGACGAATCAAGAGCATTAGACCCCACACAGCTGTTTTCCAAAGATATAAAGGTTATATTTGACAGAAGTTTAACAGAAATAAGGGTAGAAAGTGCAATAAAACTAAATGAAAACTTTGCCTTCCTTGGTGGCCACACGTTAGTAAATATGTCCACAGAAGATCTCAAAAAAAAAAAAAAAAAAAAAAAAAAAATGGAGCCGTTCTAGCAAGCAGATACTCCAAGGACTTAAACGCAATTGATTTCTGCCAAGAACTTGCCGTGTTTAAACAACAAGCTCCATTTGTAATTGGAATCGATGAAACAACTAGTCCATTCCAATTGTTGCAACACATGTGTAAAAATGACTTGCAGGAAGCCTTTCCTAATATTTGTATAGCTCTGAGAATATACTGCACGTTACCAACGACGTCCGCAAGTTGCGAGCGGAGTTTTAGTTTACCCACCTGTGATCAACAATGAGCCAGGAACGTCTTTCTAGCCTCGAGATCTTATCAATCGAAAATAGAACAGCTTATGAGACGAATTTTGATGGAGTTATAGACTCTTTCGCGGAAACGAAAGTTTGGCGAGTGAAATTGTAGGAACATTTAGTGCAAATTTTGCTAGAGCCTAAGGACTGCGATTGTGAGTACAGTCTGGCTCGTGCGTTACGTATTCTGATTGTGTGTATTATATATAATGCAAGTAATAAAAGAACTCATTTCCTATTGTGTCTTTTGTCTTTTATCTCGTTAGTTGAATAGCACCCAACTGAGAGTGGTGTTGTCTTTGGGGGGGGGAGGGGGCGCCAGCGTGAAGTTTTTGTCCCGGTTCGGAAAAATCCTAGATCCACCACTGTCGATGTAATCCAAACTTTAATCCCACAAATAGTAAAATTTATATCTCATCATCATCATCATCATCATCCTCAACAGTTTTCCAGCCACTGGTCGGATCTGCTTCTGGGAATAAATTCAAAACTTTAATAAAACGATATTTATGTAAAAAGATATTATACAATCCTGATCAATTATAAATTATTATATATGAATGTACTTTTTTGGAATGTACTGTAATTATAATGCAATTTAATTTGCGTGACCATAAGGTCTTGACTTTGCTAAAAACAAGCATATTGGCAAGTAAAAATATATTTCCTTCTTTCTTCCATCACCTCGCTGTCACTACATTGTTCCATTCGTCTCCTGTCTTCTGTACACACTCCTCCACTCCTTTCAGTCATCCATCTCTTTAGTCTTCCTTTGGGATCATTTACCATGCATATCCCAAAGTTCAACCCCTCCTCCACGTGGTGGGTAGATGGGCAACTGCATAAAGTAGGGGATTGCCTGTGGGCGAGGTACAGTGGGGACCTAGTGTTCCACGTGACCGGTAGGGTAGCCGTGAAGGCCCTACGGAACCCTGAAAAATGGCGGGCCAACTGGCCTCTGTTGAAGCTGCGACAGTCCCATGAAGCTGTAGTGATATAACCTGTTTGCAAAACAAAACAAAAAAAGTGAAATTCATGTGTCATAAGTCATAAATATGGCACTCAAATCAAGTCAGATTTACATATCAAACGACACGATTCTAAGGCTGCCGATAAGAGTGCGCCATAAAATAGGAGTGTAGGCTATATAAGAAGCCTCCATCTCATATAAATTCTTCTCTGGCAATAAATTCAAAACTGTAATAAACCGATATTTATGTAATACGTTATTATACAAACTTGATGAATTATAAATTATTATATATGAATGTACTTTTTTGGAATGTACTGTATTTATAATGCAATATTAATTTGCGTGACCATAAGGTCTTGATTTTGCTAAAAAACTCTTTCATACAGTCTAGTTCTCCCAAGATTTTCTGTTGTCATACCCTTTTGCTTCATAGTTTATACATAGTTCGACTTAATAATCAAAAAATTATAAATTATAATATTAGTAGAAAATTTGCAATTTTTTTTTTGTTGTTGTTGTAAATCAACCAATAACATACTAAAACTTTAACTAGAATGTAGCTAGGGATTCCAATCCAACAACGAGGGATCCGCATGGTAGTCTGGCCGATCCAGCACCTAAATAAGCGGGTCCGCAATCCGTAAAATGGGGTCAAGACACGTTTCAGTCTTCGTCACCTAGCCTCCTTGTCACTTTCTGGTTCGAATCGTTCTCTACAGCATCAGCTCCCAATTTTTTTTGGTCACGTAACCCTAATCGATAATAAATTTTTGGCTGATTCCCATTTTTATAAGGCATAAGCTGAAAACCAGTCTCGCATGGGTAAGTCGTCACAAACGGAAACAGAACCATGATAGCCTTCTCACGGCGCGGTTATGACTCTTTTCAACGAACGTTTTATTTAATTCTCGGAAGGACACGGAACCCTTGTGACGCTTCCATGAAACCCCAGGGTTCCGGTGACCACCATTTAATAACCACTGCCTCTACCGGTTGTATCGCCGCGTTTACCTGTAACCGTCAAGTTGACATTTGACTCGCGGCAACAATGTCTTCCACAGTAATCATAAGTAAATACATTAACTTTTACGTTTTTATAAGAACTCTAGTTTTTTTTGTGTTATATATTACTGTAATTTGAGTTATGTTGCCCTATTGTAACCTAGGTTCTCAGATCATACACACAAAAAGCTACAGTTCCAGTTGTTTCTGTGGAGGAAATAGAAACAATACGAAAAAAAGGTTACAACTACTGACAGCTATTTCAAAATCTATTGAATAAATAATGTGTTAAGATGTTTTTGTTTTAACTATACTTCATCGTATTTGAGAAATTTCTTTTCAAAAAGTGGATTTCAATTCCTAATTGGCTAATTCTGTATGATCTATTAAACAAAGTTTTCAAATTCCGTACACGTTGACATAATTGTTCAGTTTGAATATTTCAACAAACAATGTCAAAGTTTTTCGTTGAGTTTTTGATGAGTGGACTGTACCAAAAAATCATCTATATTTAAACGTTTATGTTCAACGCAAAGAAACACATTTTAATATCAGCTTGCTTAGAATACGCGTTTCGTGAATAACGGAGCATTGCATCAGTTTGATCAAAGAACGATTGACAAGCTTTGGTGTTGCTGTTGAAAACTGATGTTATCGGCAAAAGATCTGACGGGACAAACGTCAGGAAAATGTTCTGCCTTCGTATCTGCAATTGTACTTTTCACACAGTACACAATTGGCAGTTGTCAACATTGTGTACCCCTCCCACCCCAAAAAAGAGGAAACTACTGAAAGAAATTGAACGTACAGAAACAATTTTGACTCTGATGTAGACCACGAAGACCTGGAAGTCACTATTGAAGCACAAAGCGGAACCGTAACACTGGTTCATCCACATACTGAGGTGATTCCCATATTTAATGATTTCAAAAATAGTTGTTATGTTTATCAAAAACGAGGAGGTAGAAAGGGTTTTCTCGGCTGCTGTCTATATATGTAATAAAGTGATAGTTCCAGTGATTATTAGATAAATAGATTATTTTTCAAACTGACGTGATTTACTGTAAGGAATGTAATGTGATTTGACACTTAATACATACCTTAATAGATTGTTTACTGAATAACTAGCAGTAAGCTGCCGCCCAGGTTAGATGTGATACACGTTGGCTGCCACATGGATAGCTATAAAATATATTTTAATGTGTGACTTAAGTACAAAATGTACTATTTTATTGAGAAGAGTTTATTTAGATTGATGTAATACTTTTTAACAGGTTCTGAAAAATACTCCCTTAAGGCGGGTCGAAACCTGTAAACAATAAATTCAATGATTATTGCAACAGGTTGGCTGTAATTCATTTTACAATTGAAGAAATACCGTTTCTGTTGATGCTGCCATGCTCAGGATTTTGATATTAATTACCGATTGTGTTTTGTGGTACTTTACAAAAAAAAACCTGGCAGCCTTCCTCTGCACCAACTCCTGTATCTGATACCCAAAATGTAGGTCCAAAACTACGCCTACATATTACAGCAGTGGTTTGACCAGAGTTCTGTAACCCATTTCCCTTACTTCTCTAGTGCATCCCTTCACACTCTTTCCAACAGCTGAAGGAGTTTGAACCTCTTTGCTATTACCTGTCCAATGTGTCCTGCCCAGTTAAGTTTGGTATCAAATGTTATGCCAAGGTATTTCATTTCGAGTCTTCAATAAGTAGCTCCTTCCCACTGTAAAATCATAATTAACCTTTAGCTTTTTTCCTGTGTACCTAATATGCTACCTCTTTTTTGTAATTACCTTCATCCATTTATTCAATATGCTGTTTCAAAACAAGGACACTTGTATCAATTCTTAGTTTCAGCAGGACGTCATGAACACCTTGATGTTGCTCTTCGTAAAGGCAATTAATTTTTACGGTGTACCACAGAAAATAATCAAAATATTGTAGATGAGACGATTTATCGATTGTCTTCTACTTCCTTCTGGCGGAAACCACCGGTATTTTTTCTGAGAAGTTCTTAGCATCGTTAGCTGCTTATTGATGATAATGGGATGAAACATGTTTTGCAGTGTTTGTAGAGATTTTTAGCGACAGAAAGTTCGAGTAACAAATTAGAATATACTAGCAGAGACACACAATTATGCAAGTAACAATTATTAAATTTTCATTTCAAATTAGTGGCTTTAGCATCTACAGAAAAGTTTTAATTTGCAGGAAGGTACCCAGCAGTGTTTTAACATCTCTCTCCAATACCATTGTACTTAATTAATAACACTGAAGTTAATATGCTTGTATATAGCAGTATAGATACGAGCATGAATGAGTAACCAACTTGACCATTGGACCGACTCTACTCTTATCCAGGTGAAACCGGGCACCTAGGACATATATACTGTAAATTCAAGAGTAATAAATATTTTATCACAAAATTAGCTCTTACACTATCGACTTTTTCACAATCGCTTAGTGGTAATAAAAATAAATAAAACACAAACGAATGCAACTAACAATAGTTATTAAATAAAAGTCGTACTTTTTGGAAGTATTGTATGTAATACTATTAACAACCGAAGTTAGACTTATGGTAAATACATATTAATTACTTTTTTTAAAAAAACTTAGGCAGTCTTCAAAAGCCCTCACTACTTGACCCAAGCGCAGTTAAGACTGAGGTGTCTTTGTTCGAATTGGCTTACGAGGCAAAGCGACAGTTTGTTACTATGGATAACGAAAACTATCGCCTTGTAATACAATTGTACCGTGCCAAATTTTTTGTGTAATAGCAAATGTGCAGCTTAATCAGATTCCAATTGTATCACCTCCATCACCACCACAACCATCACTTGAAACTCCAATCAACTAATTTATAGAATCGCCAAATGACATGGTAAACTCAATACATTATTATCCTATAGTTATGTTTATTTACGTAAGCAGGAAAGTATTAAGCATATATATTTACGATAGTTAAATATCAATTAGAAAATTAAAGTAAACGACGAACTGATCTGTCACTTGGACTTGATCTCTGTTTTTGCGGCGTTGTATTTGAGAACGCAGATCTGGACAGGTTTGTATATCTGACATTTCATCACATGTAATATCTGCAGCATTATGACATCGAAGATAACTGGGCAAGCAACATAATACTTTTAAAAATAATAATAATAAAGAAGAGAACAATATAAAAACGCCGCTCCTGGGCTAATATGAAAATCACTTTCAAAGACAAGTGGCGCTCTACTAAGCCATTTATTAAATATTTTATTTCATCGTCTGTAGGGAAAGGGTGCATTAAATAAGTCTGAGTGAGAAACATTCGTCGCCTACAAATACATGAAGGATGGGGTATCCATACTTGGCTGATTGCTTAGAAATTCAGCGTGATCTGGATGTTATTTTGGCATGGTGCGCTGAGTGGCAACTTACTCTAAATTGTAAAAAGTGCAAGACAATGAGCATAATTAACAAAAATAATCCAATTGTTCAGAAATACGAGCTAAACAATACAGTGATTGATATGGTAATTCTATGAAATTTTGGGTGTAACAGTACAAAGGAACATGAAATGGGACATACACATTAATCCGTTAGTAGGTAGAGCAAATTCTAGGTTGCGATTCATAGGTCAAATCTTGAAAAATTGTAATGAACAAACAAAGGAGATAGCGTACGAATCTTTTGTGCGTCCACATTTGGACTATTGTTGTGCCATTTGGGATCCGTTTCGTAAGGGGTTGATCGAAGGTATGGAGATGGTACAGAGAAGAGCCGTTCGATTCGTGACTTCTTGTTACAGTCCTTATGAAAGCGTCACAGAACTGATTTGTAGATTAGGTTGGGAGTCTCTGGTAGATAGACGACACACGTTTCGTTTAAACTTATTGGTAAACATGCGTACTCCCACTTTCACTTTCGAGTATAGTGAAATACTTCTTTCACCAACCTATTTGAGTTGGATGGACAGGAAAGATAAAATTAGAGAAATAAAGTGCCGCACTGATTCTTATATGAATTATTTTTTCCCTTGTACCATTATGGATTGGAATGCACAACAAACAGATTATTTGGTGCTGAGCACCCTCTGCCACCCACAATTTTGTTAATTGCAGAGTATGTATGTAGATGTATATGTAGAAATGGTTTCACAGTGAACGAATTAACAATAATTGGAGGAAATTTGAATGAAGCTAGTGTCGCTGTGCCGGTCGTAACTGGTAATATCAACTACAAGGAACTTTGAATCTGGATCAGCAACTGCCAGTAGAATGGGAAAAAAGATAACGGAAATAGTTTGAGCCAATGTTGTTAAGACATTTTATTTTCACGTGTTTTCTGTTCACACTTCAAATGCAATTCGGAAAATGCCAAGGTTCTCTGAACTCTCCTCAGAGTTTTTCACACATCAATCTGTCGGAACAGGTACATAAGAAGGCTGTACAACGTCCAAGTTACTTCCTTCACTTTGCAGGAGACAGTTGCATGATGAACACAATTGAAAAAGCGATAGTTTGGTTCGAGTCACCTGCAGCCAAATTCCCGATCGTTTCGCGTGACGTTTGTTCCACAAGCTGGATCGCCTTGTACAGCCCGCGCTGTGTTTGACATCGTCAGAACGCGGCGGTCATCCCTTGTCTCGCACGCGCACGCTGCCCGCGCTCTCTTTGACCAGACTAAATACAATTTTGATATCCACCAAATCACCTTTCATTTAGTTTTCTAGTATACATAGAGATGCATCAAAGTGAAAGTTGCAGCTACTCGTGCACGTGAAATGTCCACGGTGGATTCACGAAAGGACAGTGGCTGGAAAATTTGCCGCGCGATCCGGGATGGATTGGTACCTACGCCCTTGTGTCCATTATGCACTTGAATTCCAAAGTCCTTTTTGTCTACTTCAAGCTTCTTTCTCAATTTTTCCCTACATCTTGCCGCTTGTTCTGGTTTTCCTTTTCTTTTGTTTCTTTATAGGGATCGTTTCTTCTGTCTTATTTGTTCTTAGCGCATGTCTTGTATTAAAGCTGTTGATTCCACTTCTGGTTTTGTCATATTCTATTCTATTTACTACCCTCTGCAGAAGAAAGTGAGAGGTCATGCATTCGTTCCCCCCCTTTTTATATAAATTTCCACACTTTGTTCAGGGGATGCAGATTGAAGATTGGCATTTCTTTTTACACTCCTCTGTCTTGTGTCCCGTTTCAACACACAGACTGCAGCAGAGCCTGGCTGCTGGCAATATTTATTGATGTGTCCAAGGTCATTGCACATTTTACATTTGGGCATGAACAAATTGTACTCTACTGCCATTGCAGAAAATTCAGGGTATAATTGCCTGATTTTATTATTTCTTTTCTGACCGAGAAGCTGAATTCCGTGACGTAGCGAACTATTGCCTTGTTTCTAGACCCAGTTTTAAATTTTGATTTGGATCACATTGCTCTTCAATTATTTTTAGCTCAAAATTTTGATTAAATGCGGATTCCACTATCTTTTCGTCTTCCATTGAAATAGTATTCATAATGGTTTGCGTTTCCGCGGTAGTTCGCAGTTCAATTCTTTGATTAATTCGTACTGAGATTGTGGTGAGCGGTTAGAGCTCTGGCCTTCCATTCGGAGAACGGCATTTCGAATCCCTGTCCAGGCATCCAGATTTGCATAACCCATGGTTTCACAAAATCAGTCCAGGTTAATGCAGGTATGCTTCCTTCAAAAGTCTATGGCAGAATTCCTTCCCGTTCCTTTTCCCCAGTCCTTTCTCACCTATAATGACTTCGACGAGGTATAAAGCTGTAGTTAAAAAAAAAGTTAATTCTTTATTAGCCAATAAATTTTTAGCGTTCTCTTTTGAAGCAGTTACATTTATACTGTGGTGTTACTCCTATTAATCTTTATTTTCTCCTTCCTTGGTTTTAAGATACAGGTGACTTTTTCCTCACCTGCTTTGGGCTATCTAATGATATAAATACCACATGAGCAGCTAACGGTTGCACTCGCCTCTTGGTTTATTTACTTTCCCCCGTAGCGTAATTGGTCTGCGTTCTTTATTTTCTTCTTTTTTCAGTTTCTCATTTCCACTTCCTAGCTGTACAATGACGTTATAGTTCATGATGTCAGTTTGTCCTTTATCTCCCGCAACCCTGGTTCAGACAGTTTCTGACACTGTTGATAATTTATAAACGTGACAATGTCATCATATATCGTAGCAAACGTTTATGGGGTGATAGAACTTATCATTTCATGTCTTTTCTCCGGTTGGGCTCCTCTATTACGATTGTGAGTGGAGTGGGTTTAACACAGAGAGTAGCCAATTCTGCGAAACCATAACCAAACTCACGGCACAACACTATACAAGATTACACACCAATTTCGTACTCTATCACGACTAATGCTCAAAAAGAAACAGCAGAACATGTTTCCACCCTGGTTAGTCCCAAGGCTGTTTCATTTCACTCTTTCACTCGATCACAGGGCATAATTTGCTATTCCCTTTGAACAAAACATACTCACTCAAGCACTCGCATGACAAGTAGAACCGGCTCCGATACCACTGCGTCCACGACTTGAACGGAGCGCACCCCAGGAGGCTTACACTGGCTACCACTGAGTCTGGATACCTCGAGGACAGGAAGAGTGCGACAGTCGTACCGATCCTTTAAGGAGTGGCGATTGTAAAAATTCAAAAAAAAAATGTTTTTACTGGGTTAATTAATAACAGTTAGTGAGGTTATTACAACGCTACACTTTGACCTGCCTCATGGAAGCATCGGTACTTCGTAATTTTATTATTTTACCTTGGTCGCCACCAGCTGTTTGACGAACGTACTAATAATACTTACAGTTCTCTGTGATGTTAAGAACTCACTAGTTCACAGGAATTTGTAATAAGCAAGACACACTCACTCATAGGAAGTATTAAGTCGAACAACTTTTTATTATTCCAACGATTTGTGTCTTATATTAGTACTCCGACCACCAACTGGAATTATTTATCACTTATCCGAAGATTGCAAGTTCTTTATGAGTGGAAAGTTTAATCACAAGATACTCTCCTTCAAACAGCAACATATTAAATGTCTGTACCACAATTACCAGTTCACAACCGCTCATTAACAGTTGTCCAGGAACGTCTCACTGTATTTTCACACCATATGGCTTGTCTTACGTTAGCGACGTCAAGCCCATATTCGTTTCCCGTCGCGGACGCGCGTCTAACGTATCCATATGCCCGAATATTTCTTTTTGAATCTACCGAAAATACGTACACGTCGACACACACACTTCCCGCCACTCGTAACACTTGACTACTCCTCTGCCACAGAGGTTAGACCCTCGCGGTATATCGATAATCGATATTTATACAAAGATTGCAAGTCCAATGTAATGTTACAACCCCTTCCAGGTCTCTGTTTACAAATGTGAACAAACAGTGAACAATTTAAACAGAAACCGAGAAACACTCGAGGTATGATTGGGTTGTTACCTTACTGCTCCTAGGTATAAATTCACATAAACAATTACACTCTTCTACAAAGTAGTTGGTGGTCGGTACTCCTCAAACAAAAATTACATTTTCATGGTTACAACTACATCTAAGAAGCAAATACAAATTTCATATATCATAGACAAACAGTTGTACATACAAAATAGCCAACTGGTTCCCTTTCAAAGCATAATGTCCTTCATTGCTGTTATAGAGTCAGCTGTTCGTTCCCAAACTTAACCTTTAACACAAACTGCACCACACAAAAAACATGAAAAAAAAATGAAATTAACACGCTGGTTATGGGGCCACTCACTTCGTCACTGTAGACGGCCTACTGCAAGGGCCTAGATAGCGCACGACTAGGCCACTAGCCACCGGGTTAATATCACCACCGAGCTTCTTACATTAGTTTTTATGGTTCACAAGGAAAAGAAATGCCCGTTGGCGATAAAGGTCATCGACCTCCCGACACGTGTGAAGTACAGTAATGAGTTGGTCAACTTGAAAACAACCTAACAACTAAGATACATATAAACAGAAAAAACTTATTTACAACCTAAACTATTTACAAAAGGGAGGTGGAGGGTTTCATGGGGTGTTCGGGATGCACGTCACCCATTCTAGGCACTCCCTTCTCTTCCCCCACCCTGGGCTGTCTCGCTTGAATGGTTTCAACCAATACCCTTTTTGTCTTCTTTTCTTTTTCCATCCGGATCATCTTCAGTCGTGCTTACTTCTCCACCCCTTCCAGGGCAGACATTCTTCACTTGCACCTTGATTCTTTCCAACATCTCGAGAGCTTCCATAACATCGTTTGTCTGGAGACTGACGAAAATCAGCTGCGTGGGTTCCGGCAATCTGGCCATGATTATCTCAACATGTTTGTGAACCATCCCTACTTCTCGGTCATCTGCAGCAATTTGGAATGGTGGGTAAGTTTCAAAATTGTCTAGAAAATCTACTGGGTGCAGTTTTCCCGAGTCATCAAATTTCTGGAGTTCACGCTTTTCCTCTAGTGGGTATCCTGGATAGAAAGGGTTAGTAAGAATTCCTTGAAACTTGCTCATTTCTTCCCTAACTGCCCCTAACACTTGGGTCTTCAAGTTCCCCTCTACTTCTTGTTTGATGGCTGGCACCTTTTGGCTTATTTTGTTCTCTATTTCACAATAGGAGGCCAGTTTCACTTTTTCTATCCCTTCCGCAAGGCAATTGATTTTGTCAGTCCACAACTTAACTTCTTTCTGTGCTTCTTCTATATTCTCTTCACACACTTTCAAGTTCTCTCCTATGGTTTTTAATTTAAGATCTTGATACTCCATCTTGTTTTCAATGACTTCAACTCGTTGCTGAGTGAGTCCTACTTCCAACACCATTTCCTGTTTGAAATGTTCCACTTCTGCCTTGGTTTCTTCTCCTTTTAAGATACACTTCAGTTGCAGTTGCTCCATCTCTCCTCTTATTTGTATGAGTCTTTCATCCAAATCTCTAGTAATATCTTCACGTAGGGCTTTCCCTTTCTGTTCTATTTCTGCCCTGAGGTTGTCATGTACCGCTCTTAGTTGTTTTGAATGGCCTGG
Organism: Vandiemenella viatica; assembly: GCA_031002005.1. Classification (NCBI taxonomy): domain Eukaryota; kingdom Metazoa; phylum Arthropoda; class Insecta; order Orthoptera; family Morabidae; genus Vandiemenella; species Vandiemenella viatica. The sequence goes on from JARYHS010006964.1 coordinate 944,178, forward strand.
TTCTCTTCATGTATTCTCAGCATTTTCGGTTTTCATTTCCTTGAGCTTCTCTTCCAAAGAGTAACTTCTCTCCGCATTTTCAGCAAAGGAGTGGTTCATCTGCTTCATCAACTGCATAAGGATTTCCTTAACCGGCACTTCCTCGGTCTGCTCTCTTGTTCCTTCCCCAAAAGTTTCCTCAGTATTCATTTTCACAGACTAAGAAAAAACTACGCAGAATTCGAAAGTATAAGGTGGA
>JARYHS010006964.1:945415-963508 GCA_031002005.1 Vandiemenella viatica
TTCGCGTGCACGAGTAGCTGCAACTTTCACTTTGATGCATCACACTGTATACTAGAAAACAAAATGAAAGGTGATTTGGTGGATATCAAAATTGTATTTAGCCCGGTCAAGCAGAACGCGGGCAGCGTGCGCGTGCGAGAAAAGGGACGCCCACCGCGTTCTGTCGATGTCAAACACAGCGCGGGCTGTACAAGGCGATCAAGCGTGTGGAACAAACGACACGCGAAACGATCGGGTATTTGGTTGGGGGACTCGCACCAAACTATCGCTTTTCATTTGAGGTCACCATGCAACTGTCTCCAGCAAAGTGAAGGAAGTACCTGTTACGACCGATTGATGTGTGAAAAACTCTGAGGAGAGTTCAGAGAACCTTGGAATTTTCCGAATTGCATTTGAAGTGTGAACGGAAAACACGTGAAAATAAAATGTCCTAATAACATTGGCTCAAGCTATTTCTGTTACATTTTTTCCCATTCTACCTGCAGTTGCTGATCCAGATTCAAAGTTCCTTGTAGTTGATATTATCAGTTACGGCTGGCACGGCGACACTAGCTTCATTCAAAATTCCTCCAATTATTCTGAATTCGTTCACTGTGAAACCATTCTATCTTCGAAAGCATCTCTACATACATCTACAAAATTGTGGGTGCAGAGGGTGCTCAGCACCAAAGCTAATCTCTTTGTTGTGCATTCCAATCCCTAATGGTACACGGGAAAAAAATTCATATTGAATCAGTGCGGCACCCACAGGTGGGCACAGTTAATCCAAACGTTAACTTCGTTAATCATTATTCCGCTACTTAAAATGTTAACTTCGATAATCGTTAAAGCGTTAAATGTTTATAAATTTAACGCAAGTTAAAGTTATCCGTTAAAAGTTTACTAGTCAAAAGTTGTACTGATGTATTAGTATTATAGTACGGTAGGTATAACTGCTCTCTATCTCAAGGTGTTATGTACCATGATGCAAGTGTGGATTTATTATAAAAATTAACAAATTGTGGTTACGCTATCGCCACAACAACGAAGTGGTATTCCTGTCTCTTTTTATCTTTGTTGAGACTGTGATCAACATAACACTTGTCTTACAAGAGACAATTAAGGTACTCGTGACTATATATATAAAACATGAATGCAGAATGAAAAGCAACAATATTATAGAAAACAAGTTGGACTGGGACACCTGAATATGTGAAAACTGCGACCAGTGAAATTTGCGGCCAACCTATACGACCAATGCCTGTTACGGTTACCTTTGTGCCACGGCCTACCTGTGACCTAAAGGCCCCTTTAGACGACCCGGCCTGGTTTCACTAAATCATGGCCTGCATGTTTTTAAGTGAAGAAATAGAACGGAAGTTAGTCAGCGACATCCTTTTACATTACACGGCCGAAACTGCCAAACTAGCTTCTACTTTTTTTTTTTTAAAAAAAAAAAAAAAAAAAAAAAGACACACAAATGTTTCGAATTAAAATTGCACATCATCTTTTTCGTAACCTATGTATTATTTCTTTGAATTGTTTCGCACTGGTTACTGAAAGTTGAGTTTTTTGCTGATCTGCAACACTGTTTGCAGACTCCAGTGCGATACTAATTATCAATCAGGCGGCCGGTCATCCACTGGCACAGAATTTCGTCTGAGTAATGCCCGATTTGACGGCCGAACAGTTTGTCCGATTAACCTCTTCCGACATACACTACCGATCCGTCACTGTTGCTTCAACACCAACTGAACGCGATGTTTTTACTAAATGTATAATAACGACATACATTTTGTAATAATAAATACACCTCATTACAGATAATAATGTTGATTTGTCAATAAGATAGGTTATGACGCTTTTTAGTTTATTTACGTTTGCAGAATTCACAATATAAAGTAGTCACGCCGCCGCCGGCTGAAAATGCTCGGCGCGCCGCCGCCAAGATTTTAGCAGGCGGCGCCCACTACTACACCGAACATACGAGCAGCGCTGCCAGTACAGCCAACTTATATTATACCGCTGTCTCTTTGAAATTATACAGAATGAAACCCAATTATACAAATGGGGTCATCCATTGATTACATACGTGGGTGAAAGTGCTGGGAGCAAAAAAATGTCCACGAAAAGTAAACAATGTATACATTGATAAATTTTGAATAACAAAAAGGAAATAGATATGCAGGAAAGGTTGCCAACTCAATGAAACAAAGGGCAAACACTTTCAAAAAGGTGCTGGAATGTACTTTACTTTTAAGTGCTCATTTTTGTATCCAATTATACAAACAGGATACAAGAGGTAACCAAATTATACAAGTTTTGTATCCAAGTGGTGCATACAAGTGGTGGCGTGGCGCACAGTTCAAACAAACGAAAAGACGTCAACAACCTATGTAACGGACCAAAGTTAACGGAAGTCCAATTTAACGGAAGTTAAGACCGTTAATGATTTTTTAGGTTAACTTAAAAGTTAAATTTTCGCAATTTTTTTAACTTCGTTAATTAACGATTACGGATTAACTGTTTTGTGCCCAGCTGTGGCGGCACCTTATTTCTCGAATTTTATCATTCCTGTACATCCGACTCAAATAGGTTGGTGGAAGAAGTATTTCACTACACTCGAAAGTGAAAGTGAGAGTACACATGTTTACCAATAAGTTTAAACGAAACGTGCGTCGTCTATCTACCAGAGACTCCCAGCCTAGTCTACTAGTCAGTTCTGTGACGTTATCATAAGGACTGTATCAAGAAGTCACGAATCGAACGGCTCTTCTCTGTACGTTCTCCATACCTTCGATCAAACCCTTACGAAACGGATCCCAAATGGCACAACAATAATCCAAAAGTGGACAAACAAGAGACTTGTACGCTATCTCCTTTGTTTGTTCATTACAATTTTTCAAGATTCAACCTATGAATCACAGCTTAGAATTTGCTCTACCTACTAACGTATTAATGTGTATGTCCCATTTCATGTTCCTTTGTACTGTTACTCCCAAATATTTCATAGAATCGACCATATCAATAACTGAATTGTTTACCTCGTATTTCTGAACATCGAATTATTTTTGTTAGTTATGCTCATTGTCTTACACTTTTTACAATTTAGAGTGAGTTGCCACTCAGCGCACCATGCCAAAATAACATCCAGATTAAGCTGAATTTCTAAGCAATTGGCCAAGTATGGATACCCCGTCGTCATGTATTTGTAGGCGACGAATGTTTCGCACTGCAGACTTATTTAATGCGCCCTTTCCCTACAGATGATGAAAGAAAATATTTAATAAATGGCTTAGTAGAGCGCCACGTGTCGTTGAAAGTGATACTGGCATATTATTCAAGAAGCGGCATTTTTATATTGTTTTCTTTTTATTATTGTTATTTTTAAAAGTATTATATTACTTGCCCAGTTATCTTCGATGTCATAATGCTGCGATATTACATGTGATGAAATGTCAGATATACAAACCTGTCCAAACGGCGTTCTCAAATACAACGCCGAAAAAACAGACATCAAGTTCAAGTGACAGATCAGTTCGTCGTTTACTTTAATTTTCTAATTGATATTTAAACTATCGTAAACATACTGCTTACTACTTTCCTGCTTACTTAAATAAACATAATTATATGTCAAAAGTGCAAGTAAATAATAGGCCTGATAAGTTGCAACAAAATAAATAATAAATAATGTAATTCAAATGGTAAACGAAATAAAATGCTCTTAAATAAATAAATAGTAATTCAATTAGAAATTGCAGGTTTCATTCATTTTCGCCGCAATCTCAATCCAAGATTAACTTTTGTTTTTTTAATCAGGGTAGCGTGAATGATGTAAATAAATTTTTTCGCGCACCAAATTAATTAATTTATCTATTCGACATTCGCCACTTCGACGTGATCGCGCGATATCTGTGAGCACTGGATCGCCAGTTATGCCCGCTTTCTGTTTCACAGGGTTGATGCAATACAACGTAATACAGTGCAGACTTCCCTGCACGCGCCCGCTGCCCGCGCTCTGTTTGACCGGACCTTAATAGAATACAATATGGTGAGAAACTCATGGAAGACATAGATATGAAGCCATCGAGGATACAATAAACAAATGTTACGAGAATGACAACTGTAGAGTTCCTAAAATCATTAATTGAGCCAGTGAAGACTCAATTTCGGGAGGCGATTTAAATTACTGAAAGCTTGCAATACCTTTTTCGAGTGTCAAAAACAATTATTTCCTGAACAGTTCCAGATGTTTTAACGCATTATAGGAAGCTCTGAAAGAATTTGCACCCATTTTATACTAAATTTTTTATTGCTATTCAATGTTTTGTTGCCATTCTTAACGAGAACTTACTCCTTATTTATGTATAATGTATTGAGTTAACCATGTCATTTGGCGATTCTATAGATTTGCTGATTGGAGTTTAAAGTGATGGTTGTGGTGGTGATGGAGGTGATACAATTGAATCTGATTAAGCTTCACTTTTGCTATTACACAAAAAATTTGGCACCCTACAATTGTATTACAAGGGACAGTTTTCGTTATCCATGGTAACAAACTGTCGCTGTGCCGCGTGAGCCAACTCGTACAAAGACACCTCAAACTTAAGTGCGCTCGGGACAAGTAGTCAGGGCCTTTGCCGCCTGCCTAAGTGTTTTTTTTTTTTTAAGTAATTAATTTGTATTTACCATGAGGCTAACAACGGCTCTTAATAGTATTACATACAGGACCTCCAAAAAGTACGACTTTTATTTAATAACTATACTTAGTTGCATTCGTTTGTATTTTATTTATATTTATTACCACTAAGCGATTGTGAAAAAGTCGATAGTGTAAGAGCTAATTTTGTGATCAAATATTTATTACTCTTGAATTTACAGTATATGTCCTAGGTGCCCGTTGCACCTGGAAAAGAGTTGGGCCGGTCCAATGTTCAAGTTGGTTCACTCATTCTATGCTCGCATCTATACTGCTATACACAAGCATATTAACTTCAGTCTTATTAATTAAGTACAATGGTGTTGGAGATAGATGCTAAAACACTACTGGTACCTTCCTCCAAATTAAAACTTTTTTGTAGATGCTAAAGCCACTAATTTGAAATGAAAATTTAATAATTGTTACTTGCATAATTGCGTGTCTGTGCTAGTATATTCTAATTAATTTGTTACTCGAACTTTCTGTCGCTAAAAATCTCTATGAACACTGCAAAACATTTTTATCACATTATCATCAATCAGCAGCTAACGATGCTAAGAACTTCTCAGAAAAAATACCGGTCGTTTCCGCCAGAAGGAAGTAGAAGACAATCGATAAATCGTGTCATCTATAATCTCAGATTATTTTCTGTGGTACACCGTACAAATGACTTGCCTTTAAGAAGAGCCAAGGTGTTCATGAAGACCTGCTGAAACTAAGAATTGATTCAAGTATCCCTGATTTGAAACAGCATATTGAAAAATTTGGATGAAGGTAATTGCAAAAAAGAGGTAGCTTATTAGGTCACAGATATACAGCTAAAGGTTAATTATGATTTTACAGTGGAAGGAGCTACTTATTGAAGACTCGAAATGAAATACCTTGGCATAACATTTGATACCAGACTTAAGTGGGCAGGACACATTGGACAGGTAATAGCAAAGGGGTTCAAAATCCTTAACCTGTTGGAAAGAGTGGTGAAGGGATGCACAAGAGAAGTAAGGGAATTGGGTTACAAAACTCTGGTCAGACCACTGCTGGAATATGTAGGCGTAGTTTGGGACCCACATCTTGGGTATCAAATACAGGAGTTGGTGCAGAGTAGGGCTGCCAGATTTGTCTTTGAAAATTACACAAAACACAATCGGTAATTAATATGATAATGGACCTGGAGTGGGATTCACTGGAGGATAGAAGGAGGGTGAAGAAAGTCATGGGAGTATACAAGGCCTATACTGGAGATGAAGCATGGAAAGATGTTGGTGGGAAAATTAGGAGAGATGCTTGGAAGGGCAAGGTTGTCCATGACCACAAGCTGCGCTTTATTTCAGGAATAAGGGTGTGGCAAAATTTTCTTTCATAGGAAATGGTTTAAGGACTGGAATAAATTGCCAAGAGAAGTGATGAATAATTTACCAGAAGCACTGAAAGAATTTGAAGTAAAAATTAGTAGAGGGCAAAAATAGTTTGGAGGAGGAAAGGAGAAAGACGGTTGGGCACGGAGATTGCCACCGGAGCGGGCGCTCCATCGAAATTTTATCAATTATTATTATTAGGTTCAGGGCCTGCACCCGGGTAAGTGATCTTAGGCCCCCTCCCCTCCCACCCCGAAAATATTTTTACTATAGATTTTGTTTTTGTTTTGGATAACACAGAAAATTTTGATACAAAAATAAAGTTATTGGTGCAGATTTTAAAATTTGTGGTTGATTTCTATTTATTTAGGCATTCAGGCCAGTGGGCCCCGGGTACTTTGCCCTGCTTATTCCCCCCTAACGCCGGCCCTGATTAGGTTAAGAAAAATGTCATGTATTTCTGCCCACAGATTCAAAACGAAATCATTGCCCTGTGCGGCTTAGTCATTAAAAGTGAAATTATGCAGGCCGCAAAGAAGACTTATACTTATATTGTATTGGCAGATGAAACGTGTGACATAGCTGGGAAAGAACAGCTTTCCCTAAAAATCAGTTTTTATGACGTAGATAGAAATACTATCCGCAAAATATTTCTCGAATTCGTAGAACTGATTGCGTTCATTGACAAATTATAGCATCAGAAAGTGACAGGTTTTTAGAAAACGAAGGACATGGACCTGCTAGGTGTAAGCCAAGGATATGAAGGGTGTTCTATATTAGCGGGTGATATTGGTGTGATTCAAATTTTTTTAAACAGAAATATAAAAAGCCTTGTGTTTTCATTGCGCAACCCACAGACTTAACCTGGTTGTAAATAATTTAAATCAAATTACAGAAATATGAGACGCAATTAGCACCATATAGTACATCATAAACTTTTTACAAGAATCTTTTTTCGGTGAAAGTACGTGCCAAATATTTTAGCTTATATGGGACCCGCTGCTCTCAATAATATACGTGTTTTGCCATTTTTACGAGCATTTTGAAGACATTGTCAATGGACTTTCGGATGTTTCTGAGAAGGGAATGATGCGGCGAGGAAAGCTGCTTACCAGTTACAGTGCATTGCTAAGTGAGAATTCATTATGTGCGTTGGATTGAATACTCAAGATTATTGGAATTTGGAACCTGTTGCCACTGCATTACAATCAAAGACGATCGACATGCATGGATCATATAATCATATAATCAGAGTAATGTCTGTCATAAAAGATCATCGCAGCAACGCAGACATGGGGAGCTAAAATAGATAAAACACATGTACCAGAACTGCAGCTGCCATTGGAACCGATTTGAAAGTCCGGCGCATTGTATCTGTCCAACAACGTAGTTCCAATCACCCTGCTGAGTCTCTGTACGATTTTTGAAAGGGATCTATTTTCATACCTTGTTTAAATTCTTTGATAGCGTTTCTGGAGCAGTGTTTTGGGATTATATATTGCGCTTTTACACGTTTTGTTTTAAATCTAACTCCAGTAATTTAGTAAACAATCAATTAAGGTACATTTTCAGTTTCAAATCACATTACATTCCTTAGTAAATCATGCAGTTTGAAACCTAATCTATTTATCTAATAAGCAATGAAACTATCACTTTATTACATATATAGCCAGCAGCCGAGAAAACCCTTTGTACATCCTCGTTTTTGAGAAACCTAACAACTTCTTTTTTGAGATCATTAAATCTGGGAATCACCTCAGTATGTGGATGAACCAGTGTTACCGTCACGCTTTGTGCTTAAATAGTGGCTTCCAGGTCTTCGTGGTCTACGTCCGAGTCAAAATTGTTTCTGTGCGTTCAACTTGTTTCAGTAGTTTCCTTTTTTGGGGGGTGGGTGGGGTACAAAATGTTGACAACTGCCAATTGTGTGCTGTGTGAAAAGTACAATTGCAGATACCAAGGCAGAACGTTTTCCTGACGCTTGTCCCGTCAGATCTTTTGCCGAAACATCAGTTTCAACAGCAGCACCAAAGCCTGTCAGTCGTTCTTTGATCAAACTAATGCAATGCTCCGTTGTTCACGAAACGCGTATTCTAAGCAAGCTGATATTAAAATGTGTTTCGGTGAACATAAACGTTTAAATATAGATGATTTTTTGGTACGTCCACTCATCAAAAACTCAACGAAAATCTTTGACATTGTTTGTTGAAATATTCAAACTGTACAATTATGTCAACGTGTACGGAATTTGAAAACTTTGTTATAATAGATCTTACAGAATTAGCAAATTAGGAAATTGAAATCCACTTTTTGAAAAGAAATTTCTCAAATACGATGAAGAACAGTTTAAAACAAAAACATTTTAACACATTACTTACTCAATAGATTTTGAAATAGCTGTCAGTAGTTGTAACCTTTTTTTTGTATTGTTTCTACTTCCTCCACAGAAACAACTGTAACTGTACCTTTTTTGTGTGTATGATCTGAGACCTAGGTTTACAATAGGGCAACATAAATCAAATTACAGTAATATATAACACAAAAAAACTAGAGTACTTATAAAAACGTAAAAGTTAATGTATTTACTTATGATCACTAAGGAAGACATTTGTTGCCGCGAGTCATATGTCAACTTGGCAGTTACAGGTAAACGGGGCGACACAACCGGTAGAGCAGTGGTTCCTAAATGGTGGTCACCAGAACCCTAGGGTTCCGTGTAAGAGTCACAAGGGTTCCGTGTCCTTCCGAGAATTAAATAAAACGTTCGTTGAAAAAAAATCATAACCGCGCCGTGAGAAGACTATCATGGCTGTTTCCGTTTGTGACGACTTACCCATACGAGACTGGTTTTTCAGCTTACGCTTATAAAAATGGGGATCAGCCAAAACATGTATTATCGATTAGGGTTACGTGACAAAAAAAAATTGGGAGCTGATGCTGTAGAGAACGATTCGAACCAGAAAGTGACGACAAGGAGGCTAGGTGACGAAGACTGAAACGAGTCTTCACCCCATTTTACGGATTGCGGACCCGCTTATTTAGGTGCTGGACCGCCAGACTACCAAATGATGCGGAATCCCTCGTTGTTGGATTGGAATCCCTAGCTACATTCTAGTTAAAGTTTTAGTATGTTATTGGTTGATTTACAAAAAAAAAAAAAAAAAAAAAAAAAAAAAAAAATCGCAAAGTTTCTACTAATATTATAATTTTTTTGATTATTAAGTCAAACTAAGGTATAAACTATGGAAGGAAAAGGGTATGAAAACAGAAAATCTTGGAGAACTAGACCGTATGAAAGAGTTTTTAGCAAAATCAAGACCTTATGGTCACGCAAATTAAATTGCATTATAAATACAGTACATTCCAAAAAAGTACATTCATATATAATAATTTATAATTGATCAAGTTTGTATAAAAACTTATTACATAAATATCGTTTTATTACAGTTTTTAATTTATTCCCAGAGATGAATTTTATATGAGGTGGAGACTTCTTATATAGCCTACCTCCCTTTTTATGGGCACTCTTATCGGCAGCCTTAGAATCATGTCGTTTGATATGTAAATCTGACTTGATTTGAGTGCCATATTTATGACTTATGACACATGAATTTCACTTTTTTGTTTTTGTTTTGCAAAAAGATTTTTCTGGGTTCCAGTAGGGCCTTCACAGCTACCCTACCGGACACGTGGAACACTAGGTCCCCACTGTACCTCGCCCACAGGCAATCGCCTACTTTATGCAGTTGCCCATCACCAACCACGTGGAGGAGGGGTTGGACTTTGGGATATGCATGGTAAATGATCCAAAGGAAGACAAAGAGATGGATGACTGAAAGGAGTGTGTACAGAAGACAGGAGAGGAATGGAACAATGTAGTGACAGGAGGTGATGGGAAGAAAGAAGGAAATATATTTTTATTTCCAATATGCTTGTTTTTAGCAAAGTCAAGACATTATGGTCACGCAAATTAAATTGCATTATAATTACAGTACATTCCAAAAAAGTACATTTGTATATAATAATTTATAATTGATCAGGATTGTATTATATCTTTTTACATAAATATCGTTTTATTAAAGTTTTGAATTTGTTCCCAGAAGCAGATCCGACCAGTGGCTGGAAAATGTTGAGGGTAATGATGATGACATATAAATTTTACTATTTGTGGGATTAAAGTTTGGATTACATCGAATAAGTATTAATACTCTCTCTCTCTATATATATAGTGAAAATACAATAAGAATATATTCCTGTCTAAATATTTCTCTACAAGATGCTTTACTATCCAACTTGTCTATTATTGCAATACATCTTTTATGCAGCAGTAACAATCAATTTATACATACATGGCAACAGGAACCCTAGACTTGAACACGATTCAGGATATGTGGAAAAATTTATTCCATAGTAAGCAATTTTCAGAACGCTGCTATCCAAAATTTTAGATAGCAGATTAATAAGAAAAATTCCATTACTTTTGCACAGACAGAATCTACGTGTATCTTCCGTGTTAAAAATTTGTCAAAATATACTCCTAGGAACTCAAGTTTAGATTTTTCATTAATACCCCCTTTGGTATAATATATTATTCATATCTCGATTTTTTAATTCAAGTTTTACTAAATATGTTTTACTTTTATTAAAAATTAATCTATTTATATCAAAATAATTTGATAATTCATTTTAGGTCTTAGTAGTAGCGTTCTCCAATGGGGATCATTGTTATCCCAACAAATTGTTGCAGTGTCATCTGTGTATGTTATAATTAGACTTTTATATACTGAAAACATAGCCAAGTACCAGGTACAAATCCCTGAGGAACAACACATCTAACTACCCCAACTATTTATTTAACTTACTTACTGATTCACTATTTCTAAAATTAATTTCTATCTACCAAGATCTGTTTTGAAGTGAGATGACAGTAGTCTGTTAGCTAATCCCCTAATTTTCTAATTTGCAAAGTAATAGATGGATATCAACAAAATGGCATGTACAAACCAATTGACAGCAATAATTATGGATAGCTCTTTCTGAATCCAGATTGGCATGAGCTAATAATATATTACATATTTGATATCTGAAGTTATTTAGTATCACTAATATAACTTTTTCAAATAATTTGTTCAGAACGGAACTTGGAGTAACAGGTACATAGTTACCAATATCTCTCCTGTTGCCTTTTTTTATAGACAGGTCTATTATGCTGAATTTCAGAAAATTTTAAAATTTTCCATTCGCTATAGATTATTTTATAAGAAATGCCAGTATTTTCTTACACTGTTCAATATAAATGTAATTACACCTTCCTACCTATTAGAATTTTTATTTCTTAAATTATTTATAATACTAATTCTTCTTCTGTCGTTTTTTAAAAATTATTGATTTATTGATGGAGTAATAGGTTTTACTATCTGCATTTACTCTGTTGCTAATCATAGCTTCTCCCACATTTAGAAATAAATTATTAAACTTATTACTAATGTTCTACTACATTTCAGTATTGTATTTAATGCACTGTTCTCCAGCTCCTGCTTGTCCAAACTTACATCACTGGTTTTTCCAATGTTATTTTATCCAATTATTTTTTTCTCTATAAATTCCAGGTTTAAGAGTCTGTAGTTTATATTGAAATATTTGTTTGTAATGTTTATACGTATTTTGTAGTAGCAAAACCTGATGATTGGTACAAATGCTACATATGTTTCAGTTTTTCATGCATCGCTGTATCAATTGATGGTAATTTAATACTTTAACTGCTATAGATGCGTTAACGCGCGGGTATTCTACTGCACCCAGGTGCTCTGGATGTGTTAACGCCCGTCCTTGCCCTTCCCTAAGGTGCTCTGGAAGTGTATACACGCACCGACTTGCTGCCCTGTGTGTGCTCTGGACATGTTAAGAAGTCCGGCCACTCGGGTCTCCGTGTGCTCTGGACGCATTATCGCGCAAGTTACTTAGGGACCAGGCCAGGTAAACGTATTTCCACCCGAGCTGGTTAATTGTTTTCCAATGTACGGCCCGTGAGTGTCTCTAGTTGAGATAGTATTTGTGTTGCTATTTTCATTTTACTCGTAGTTTTTACTGAGAAAATAGATCGCCGTCGTGTTTGTACAAAGGAAAAAATCATTGAGATTCTTACTAAAAACGACAGTGAGAATGATATCTTTGATACGGATGATAGTGAAGACCCTTCAATTGGATCTCGAAGTAATAGTTCTAAACCTTGTACATCTGCTAGTGGAAAACGACCGTCTGTTTCCACAAGGAGTAAAAATTTTCAGTATCTGAGGCTTCATATAGTAGAGCTAAATATAAGGAAAAAGAGGACACTTTAGTAACGGCTTTGACTGGAAGAAAAGAGATTCTCGTCCTTTTGTGCATCCTTTAGACGATTCAGCTGCAGGACACAAATATGGATTAGGTCAAATTTCCAGCATTCAGTCATTTTTCGGAATATTTTTAACAGATCTTATGAAATCTATTGCTGAAGGAACATATAGATGAGAGCACGCCAACAAGTATATGCGCCGGATGTTCAAAACAGAAAGTGCGTCCAGAAACCAGGTACAAACACAGAACATGCAATGTAAAGTAACACTGTGTTTTGTGCCATGTCTGGAGGCTTGTTACACGAAAACCATGGGTAACTACACTGTAACAATTACATTACATTTATACGCTTCTAAAACTAAGTGAAATACAAAAAATTGAAAAAAAATAATTTAACTTCGCCAGTAACGGTCTAAAGAAGGATTGAAAATATATGCAGAATTTGTGATAGGTATTCGAACACTTAACTTCAAAATTTTCTCAAGGATGAATAACTGCGATAACTAACAAAAATACCAAATAAATTCAGTTGCTGTAATCTTCTATTTAACATATGAAGTACCATGTATATACACGGACATTAACTTTAGAGAAGCTTTAAATCGAAATACCTTAGATGTCAGAGTAACTGCATTTATTTTATGAGAAGAAATTGTTTAAAACGCCATTTAATATGTTTAAGAATAGAATTGTGCAGAGAATTGCTTAAATGTGAGGTAACTCCAAGTATTAATGCAAGTTATGATGTCTACAGGACAATTTTCTACAGTTTAAAATGATTTCTGTAAATAATTTTGTGTTTAAATATCTTTAATATCCATTTCTGACCATTTTGTAATGATGTTAAGTGATATGTATTAATTCTGACTGTTTTTAATATGTTTAATTGTTTGAGTAATTGTTATGTTCGGGAAATATCTGGCGGAAGCTTTGAAGTGTTCGGGAAAATTTCGATAGAGCCTATATAAAGAAATCAGAAGGACAGTTTTTAGTTTACAGTCAGTTTATACAGATTTACTTGCAACTGCCAAAGATTGTGTTAGTAGTATGTCTGGATTGTATCTATGCATGTAAACAAGAAAAATAAACAAATCTTAAACTGAACCTTATAGTGGACTAACTTATTTAATTACTATAGTTAATTGAACCATGAAGAACCTGACAATGCACTGCACCAAATTTTTGAAAATTGCACTTTTTTCATTAGCAGAGAAATGTTTTGATGTTATTTAAAAATAAAAAAACTACTACTTTGCCTCCATCATTCACATAAAACTTTTCTTATCATTTGCTGGCAGTGATTAAATTATATTATTGCAATGCATGGTTAGCTTCTATTAATTTACAACTGTTTCTGTACTATAATTAAAAATATAACCCTGTAACTCGGGCCATGTTTTTTAACAAGCTATATAACTGAAATTATGAAATACTATCACATATGATTCCTTATCACTGTGAATCAGCCATTAATTTCTTCAGTTTAATTTTAGGTTTATACCTAATCAACACTGATGTTATTAGTAACTGGCAAGGAATTGGAACAATATACAGGAAGGAATTCGGTCATAGCCATTTGTAGCAACCATCTCAGCATTCACCTGCAGTGAATTGGAGAAAACCATGGAAAACCCAAATCTGGAAGGAGGGATTTCGATTCAAACCTGTGTCCTCCTGAATGCAAGGCCAGAGCTTTACTGCTCATGCACCGAGCATTGTAATTTCATCTCATGCTATAGCAAACAACATAATGTTTTCTATTACACTGTTAATGTGTGGTAAAAGGTGACGTGCAGAACTTAACAAAATTAACCACTCTGGACGTTTTAAAACCCAATCTATCCTTGCTTCATGTGCCTATAATTGCATTTATCTAAGTAGCCTGTAATGTTGCAAATCTTGTGTCAATAAACCAATATAGACATACAGATTAAATATCATTGTGTTATGATCATGAAAGGAATCACTGTGTTCCACCATTATTTATACTAGCTAATGGATCTATACAGGTCAATAATACTTCCTCCAAAAAAGAAGATAATATACTTTAGGAGTTACATTGTGTTTATTCCACATTTGCAACACTAGATATGAGAGTGGCCATTCTCAATAATTTATGGAGCATCCATAAAGAATGTTGTTGGATTGGAGAAGGGAGATGGATTAGGTAAATAACTGCACTGGCATACATAGATGGAAGGGGTTGAAACTGAGCAATGAAATTTTTTTACTCACTTTATTTAGGGCAGTTAGGATAGGTTAGAAAATACATAATAGCACACAAATGTTTACTCTCTTAATTTAATTATTACTGTATTTTAGGTAAAGAATATACCCACAGTACCATACATGTTTGTTACTTGAAGCCATAATTCACAGATGTCCCGATTTAAATTAGCTGACACCTGAAAGCCAGTATCATATATTTAAGCATCAGGCACATGACAGCTAGGCTCAAATTGCAGATGTCACACAAGATTCCTCACCCAGCGAAAATTCCCATTGCCTTTATTAGGATTGGAAATAGGTCACCACACTGCCTGTTGACGAAATCTTTTTGTTCTGTTAAGTGATCATTAGGGCATCTTTAATTCTAGTATTAACTAGTTTAAAGTGTGAAATTGATATCATATAGCACTATATAGTACACAGAAATATTTTCCAGAATTTTTTCAAACTTTAAAATGGAATCATTGAGTTATAGAAGTCTTCTAAGCAGAACAATGAATCACTCCCTGGTAATGTAGAGAGAAAGGTGACAAAACTTCAGGAAAAACAAAAAAACTAAAATAAAACCTAGAACTAAAAAATGATGCTCCTCTTAACTTCTTTCATGTGGCAAATATAGTTTGTGCCACTTGATCAATTAATCAAAACTAAGAATGAGGTGATAAGAATTGATTTCTGCAAAACCTTAAGAAGAAAAGAATCCCTTAGCTAAAACTATTGAAGATAATTTCCCAGTAATTTGTCATTGGCTAAGGTGGTTATCATCACCATGTGGTTCAGAATATTTGTATACCAAAGATTTATGACGCAAATAACAGTCATGTTCATTATAAACCCAATAACTTTCAAGATGAGCCAACAATTGAAAACAGTAGTAACAATCAACAGAAAACTCTATGTTATACGCATTGAGAGATGCAAAAAAAAGTATTACAGGTCCCTTATGGACATTCAAAACAAAAGATCTGGGAGGCAAGGATACTCAGATGCAATTAAGAGTAAGGCATTCCTGCAACAATAACTAAACTCTTGGGTAAAATAAAATATTTATTTCAAATGTGACAAAGGAATATATGAAACCAATTTAATAGTTAAATAAATTTCTTATACAACCAACTACTGTAGAACATATAAACCACTGAGGTTATTTTTGTATTCCAATAATGGTTGATAAACCTCCAAATATACAATAAACATTCCAAATATATTTTTGTAAACTATCTAACATTTTATACTATACCATCAACACACTAATATGTCTAAATAATAATGTCAAACCAGAAAATAATCCAAGTAAGTTAAATAAATTTTCTATACACTACAAACTACTTAGATAATTAAATTATCTGCATTAAAAGTAAGGAACAATTTTATAACTGACATACTGAGCTCTTCCAACATCCCAAACATAACAGTTAATTACCCTCTAGAACACCTTCATAAAAATACAAACTGGAAGTAAAATCATCAGCACTATTGTTTGATACAATTATTACACTCATTTTATGAAAATACAAACTAAGAAAATATCTCTATTTTGCAGCATTGCTGAAATGATTTATAGTGAAAATAACAAGAGATTCTGTAAGAATGAAGTTCATTCAAATAAATATCCAAAAATTATAAGATCCATACACAACATAAAGGGTTTATCACAAATCTTACACAAAATTCGAAAATCACACTTATTAATTCTCTAGTAACTTAAGATTTGTCTAGACCACATAACAGATATTCTACAAATATAATTACAAAATGGCAATTCACCTTACTGAAACTTTTTGAAGTATATTCTTACTAACAGAGTCTGTAAAAAGTTTCCAAAACTTAGGAACACTATAGGTATTAATCAGCAAGAATCCACTAATTAGTCTTGAGACTTATAGACTAAACAATCAAAATCTCTATAACTTATACAAAACATAGCATTAGCCTGAATGTATTTTCTGATGGTTCATAAGGCTACATGAGTCCGTAAAACATTTTCCACAGATGCTACAAGAAAATGGATGTTCATCAGAAAGAATTCACTAATGCACTTTGAGATTAACAGATAGTGAAAACAAATTTCCATAAACCTCACACAATAATGGGCATTATTTGCATGAATCTTCTAATGGCGCTTAATTTTCCGAGTCAGGTAATAGTTTTCCACACAATTCTCAAGACAATTTGTGTTCACCTGAATGAATCCTCTGATGATTCTCTAATTTTACTAGGTCTTTAACAGAATTTTAACAAATTTCAGAAAAATAGGTGTTCGCCTGAATGAATCCTCTGATGATTCTTAAGACTCCCAGACTGTCTAAAAGATTTCCCACAAACTTCACAAGAAAATGGGCGTTCGCCTGAATGAATCCTCTGATGAATCTTAAGTTTCCCAGACAATATAAATGATTTTCCACAAACTTCACATGAAAATGGGCGTTCGCCTGAATGAATCCGCTGATGAATTAGAAGATTCCCAGACTGTGTAAAAGATTTACCACAAACTCCACAAGAAAATGGGCGTTCACCTGAATGAATCCTTCGATGATTATTAAGTATTGCCAGCATTTTAAAAGATTTTCTACAAACTTCACATGAAAATGGGCCGTTCAACTGAATGAATCCGCTGATGATTTTTAAGAATCCCAGACTCTTTAAAATGATTTTCCACAAACTTCACAAGAAAATGGGCGTTCACCTGAATGAATCCTCTGATGATTCTTAAGAATCCAAGACTGTCTAAAAGATTTCCCACAAACTTCACAAGAAAATGGGCGTTCGCCTGAATGAATCCTCTTATGGATCTTAAGGTTCCCAGATAATGTAAAAGATTTTGCACAAACTTCACATGAAAATGGGCGTTCGCCTGAATGAATTCGCTGATGAATCTTAAGATTCCCAGACTGTGTAAAAGATTTCCCACAAACTTCACAAGAATATGGGCATTTACCCAAAACAATTGTCTGACGCACTGCTGCACTCGTTATTAGATGTTCAGCTGCAGATTGTGTCTGCTTGTTGATCTGATTGTTACTTTTACAATCAGAGTAACTCCTAGAAACACAAAAATAACCATACTGATATACTGTGATAGTATATTGAACATTTATTAGAAATAGCTACACTAATAACTTTTGAACTCAACTACAAACTTTGCATTCTAGAATTAAATTGTGTTTACTAATAAAAAATGTGTTGAAAAATGAAAAACACTAATTATATGCCATTGCTTTTTAAAGTAAATAGTAATGAATTATTATAAATATAGAACTTATAAACAAAAGAGATAACTTTTATAAAACAATTAACACATCAATAACATTAAATTAGTAAAATGAAACTTAACCCAACCATTGGGTAATTTACATGAAGGAATCAACAATATCTACAGGACCAACCGACTACAGTAAGGTGTATGGTTACTTTGATAGAAAATTCTGTTTCAATTTAATAATGACTGTAAATACGAACACAAAAATATGAAATTTGCGTTATCTCTCCATACAT
>JARYHS010006964.1:964508-980653 GCA_031002005.1 Vandiemenella viatica
GTAAAACCTGATGATTGGTACAAATGCTACATATGTTTCAGTTTTTCATGCATCGCTGTATCAATTGATGGTAATTTAATACTTTAACTGCTATAGACGCGTTAACGCGCGGGTATTCTACTGCACCCAGGTGCTCTGGATGTGTTAACGCCCGTCCTTGCCCCTTCCCTCAGGTGCTCTGGACGTGTATACACGCACCGACTTGCGCCCTGTTGTGCTCTGGACATGTTAAGAAGTCCGGCCACTCGGGTCTCTGTGTGCTCTGGACGCAGTTATCGCGCGAGTTACTTAGGGACCAGGCCAGGTAAACGTATTTCCACCCGAGCTGGTTAATTGTTTTCCAACGTACGGCCCGTGAGTGTCTGTAGTTGAGATATTATTTGTGTTGCTATTTTCATTTTACTCGTAGTTTTTACTGAGAAAATAGATCGCCGTCGTGTTTGTACAAAGGAAAAAATCATTGAGATTCTTACTTAAAACGACAGTGAGAATGATCTCTTTGATACGGATGATAGTGAAGACCCTTCAATAGGATCTCGAAGTAATAGTTCTAAACCTTGTACATCTGCTAGTGGAAAACGACCGTCTGTTTCCACAAGGGGTAAAAATTTTCAGTATCTGAAGCTTCATATAGTAAGAGCTAAATATAAGGAAAAAGAGGACACTTTAGTAACAGCTTTGACTGGAAGAAAAGAGATTCTCGTCCTTTTGTGCATGCTTTAGACGATTCAGCTGCAGGACACAAATATGGATTAGGTCAAAATTCCAGCATTCAGTCATTTTTCGGAATATTTTTAACAGATCTTATGAAATCTATTGCTGAAGGAACATATAGATTTTATTTATATACCAAGACAAATACGCCAGAATCAGTTCACTCTAGAGTTTTAAAGTGGAAAGGATTTACTGGGAGACATTTTCGAAATATTATTCACATTTAAAATTCAAAAGGAGAGCACGCCAACACGTAGATGCGCCGGATGTTCAAAACAGAAAGTGCGTCCAGAAACCAGGTACAAACACAGAACATGCAATGTAAAGTAACACTGTGTGTTGTGCCATGTTTGGAGGCTTGTTACACGAAAAACATTTATTAACCATGGGTAACTACACTGTAACAATTACATTACATTTATACTGCTTCTAAAACTAAGTGAAATACAAAAAATTGAAAAAAATAATTTAACTTCGCCAGTAACGGTCTAAAGAAGGATTGAAAATATATGCAGAATTTGTGATAGGTATTCGAACACTTAACTTCAAAATTTTCTCAAGATGAATAACTGCGATAACTAACAAAAATACCAAATACATTTCAGTTGCTGTAATTTCTATTTAACATATGAAGTACCTGTATATACACGGACATTCACTTTTAGAGAAGCTTTAAATCGAAATACCTTAGATGTCAGAGTAACTGCATTTATTTTATGAGAAGAAATTGTTTAAACGCCATTTAATATGTTTAAGAATAGAATTGTGCAAGAGAATTGCTTAAATGTGAGTAACTCCAAGTATTAATGCAAGTTATGATGTCTACAGGACAATTTTCCTACAGTTTAAAATGATTTCTGTAAATAATTTTGTGTTTAAATATCTTTAATATCCATTTCTGACCATTTTGTAATGATGTTAAGTGATATGTATTAATTCTGACTGTTTTTAATATGTTTAATTGTTTGAGTAATTGTTAATGTTCGGGAAATATCTGGCGGAAGCTTTTGAAGTGTTCGGGAAATTTCGATAGAGCCTATATAAAGAAATCAGAAGGACAGTTTTTAGTTTACAGTCAGTTTATACAGATTTACTTGCAACTGCCAAAGATTGTGTTAGTAGTATGTCTGGATTGTATCTATGCATGCAAACAAGAAAAATAAACAAATCTTAAACTGAACCTTATAGTGGACTACTTATTTAATTACTATGTTAATTGAACCACGAAGAACCTGACAACGTACTGCACCAAATTTTTGAAAATTGCACTCTTTTCATTAGCAGAGAAATGTTTTGATGTTATTAAAAAAAAAAAAACTTCTACTTTGCCTCTATCATTCACATAAGACTTTTGTTGTCATTTGCTGGCAGTGATTACATAATATTATTGCAATGCATGGTTAGTTTCTATTATTTTACAACTGTTTCTGTACTACTACTTTAAAATATAACCCTGTAACTTGGACCTACTTTTTAACAAGCTGTACAACTGAAATTATGAAATATTCTCACATATGATCCTTATCACTGTGAATCAGCAAGTAATTTATTCTGTTTGATTTTAGGTTTATACCTAATCAACACTGATGTTATTAGTGGCTGGAAAGGAACAATATGCAGGAAAGAATTCGGTCATAGACATTTGAAGGAACCATCTCAGCATTCACCTACAGTGATTTGGGGAAAACCATGGAAAACCCAAATCTGGAAGGAGGGATTTTGATTCAAACCTGTGTCCGTCCACAATGCAAGGCCAGAGCTTTACCGCTCATGCACCGTGCTTTGTAATTTCGTCTTGTGCTATGGCAAGACAACATAATTTTTCTATTACACTGTTGATGTGTGGTCAAAGGTGACTGCAGAACTTAATGAAATTAACCACTTTGGATGTTTAAAACTCCCATATCTATCCTTGCTTCATGTGCCTATAATTGCATTTATCTTAGTGGCTGTAATGTTGCAAACTTGTGTCAGTAAACCAATATAGACATACACATTAAATATCATTGTGTTATTATACTAGCTAATGGATCTATACATGTCAATAATACTTCCTCCAAAGAAGAAGATAATATACTTTAGGAGTTACATTTTGTTTATTCCACATTTGCAACACTAGATATGAGAGTGGCCATTCTCAATAATTTAGGGAGCATCCATAAAGAATGTTGTTGGATGGGAGATGGATTAGGTAAATAACTGCACTGGCATACATAGATGGAAGGGGTTGAAACTGAGCAATGAAATTTTTTTACTCACTTTATTTAGGGCAGTTAGGATAGGTTAGAAAATACACAATAGCATACAAATATTTATTCTCTTAATTTAATTATTACTGTATTTTAGGTACAGAATATACCCACAGTACCATACATGTTTGTGACTTGAAGCCATAATTCACAGATGTCCCGATTTAAATTAGCTGACACCTGAAAGCCAGTATCATATATTTAAGCATCAGGCACATGACAGCTAGGCTCAAATTGCAGATGTCACACAAGATTCCTCACCCAGCGAAAATTCCCATTGGCTTTATTAGGATTGGAAATAGGTCACCACACTGCCTGTTGACGAAATCTTTTTGTTCTGTTAAGTGATCATTAGGGCATCTTTAATTCTAGTACTAACTAGTTTAAAGTGTGAAATTGATATCATATAGCACTATATAGTACACAGAAATATTTTCCAGCATTTTTTCAAACTTTAAAATGGAATCATTGAGTTATAGAAGTCTTCTAAGCAGAACAATGAATCACTCCCTGGTAATGTAGAGAGAAAGGTGACAAAACTTCAGGAAAAACAAAAAAACTAAAATAAAACCTAGAACTAAAAATGATGCTCCTCTTAACTTCTTTCGTGTGGCAAATATAGTTTGTGCCACTTGATCAATTAATCAAAACTAAGAATGAGGTGATAAGAATTGATTTCTGCAAAACCTTAAGAAGAAAAGAATCCCTTAGCTAAACCTATTGAAGATAATTTCCCAGTAATTTGTCATTGGCTAAGGTGGTTATCATCACCATGTGGTTCCGAATATTTGTAATACCAAAGATTTATGATGCAAATAACAGTCATGTTAATTATAAAACCAATAACTTTCAAGATAAGCCAACAATTGAAAACAGTAGTAACGATCAACAGAAAACTCTGTTATACGCATTGAGAGATGCAAAAAAAAAGTATTACAGGTCCCTTATCGACATTCAAAAAAAGACCTGGGAGGCAAGGATAATCAGATGCAATTAAGAGTAAGGCATTCCTGCAACAATAACTAAACTCTTGGGTAAAATAAAATATTTATTTCAAATGTGACAAAGGAATATATGAAACCAATTTAATAGTCAAATAAATTTTTATACAACCAACTACTGTAGAACATATAAACCACTGAGGTTATTTTTGTATTCCAATAATGGTTGATAAACCTCCAAATATACAATAAACATTCCAAATATGTTTTTGTAAACTATCTAACATTTTATACTATACCATCAACACACTAATATGTCTAAATAATAATGTCAAACCAGAAAATAATCCAAGTAAATTAAATACATTTTCTATACACTACAAACTACTTAGATAATTAATTATCTGCATTAAAAGTAAGGAACAATTTTATAACTGACATACTGAGCTCTTCCAACATCCCAAACATAACAGTTAATTACCCTCTAGAACACCTTCATAAAAATACAAACTGGAAGTAAAATCATCAGCACTATTGTTTGATACAATTATTACACTCATTTTATGCAAATACAAACTAAGAAAATATCTCTATTTTGCAGCATTGCTGAAATGATTTATAGTGAAAATAACAAGAGATTCAGTAAGAATGAAGTTCATTCAAATAAATATCCAAAAATTATAAGATCCACACACAACATAAAGGGTTTATCACAAATCTTACACAATATTCGAAAATCACACTTATTAATTCTCTAGTAACCTAAGATTTGTCTAGACCAGATAACAGATATTCTACAAATATAATTACAAAATGGAAATTCACCTTACATGAAATTTTTTGAAGTATATTCTTACTAACAGATTCTGTAAAAAGTTTCCAAAACTTAGGAACACCTATAGGTATTAATCAGCAAGAATCCACTAATTAGTCTTGAGACTTATAGACTAAACAACAAAATCTCTATAACTATACAAAACATAGCATAGCATGAATGTATTTTCTGATGGTTCATAAGGCTACAGGAGTCCGTAAAACATTTTCCACAGATGCTACAAGAAAATGGATGTTCATCAGAAAGAATTCGCTAATGCACTTTGAGAATAACAGATAGTGAAAACAAATTTCCATAAACCTGACACAATAATTGGCATTATTTGCATGAATCTTCTGATGGCGCTTAATTTTCTGAGTCAAGTAATGGTTTTCCACACGATTGTCAAGACAATTTGTGTTCACCTGAATGAATCCTCTGATGATTCTCTAATTTTACTAGGTCTTTAAAAGAATTTTAACAAATTTCAGAAAAATTGGTGTTCGCCTGAATGAATCCTCTGATGATTCTTAAGACTCCCAGACTGTGTAAAAGATTTCCCACAAACTTCACAAGAAAATGGGCGTTCGCCTGAATGAATCCTCAGGTGGATCTTAAGTTTCCAAGATGATGTAAAAGATTTTCCACGAACTTCACATGAAAATGGGCGTTCGCCTGAATGAATCCGCTGGTGAATTAGAAGATTCCTAGACCGTGTAAAAGATTTGCCACAATCTCCACAAGAAAATTGGCGTTCACCTGAATGAATCTTTCGATGATTATTAAGTATTGCCAGCAAATTAAAAGATCTTCTACAAACTTCACATGAAAATGGCCGTTCAACTGAACGAATCCTCTGATGATTTTTAAGAATCCCGGAATCTTTAAAAGATTTTCCACAAACTTCACAAGAAAATGGGCGTTCACCTGAATGAATCATCTGATGATTCTTAAGAATGTAGGCCTCTCTTAAAGATTTCCCACAAACTTCACAAGAAAATGGGCGTTCGCCTGAATGAATCTTCTGATGGACCTTAAGGTTCCCAGATGATGTAAAAGATTTTGCACAAACTTCACATGAAAATGTGCGTTCACCTGAATGAATCCTTCGATGATAATTAAGTATTGCCAGCGTTTTAAAAGATTTTCCGCAAACTTCACAAGAAAATGGGCGTTCACCTGAATGAATCCTCTGATGATTCTTAAGAATCCAAGACTCTCTAAAAGATTTCCCACAAACTTCACAAGAAAATAGGCATTCGCCTGAATGAATCCTCTGATGGATCTTAAGTTTCCCAGATGATGTAAAAGATTTTGCACAAACTTCACATGAAAATGGGCGTTCGCCTGAATGAATTCGCTGATGAATCTTAAGAGTACCAGACAGTGTAAAAGATTTTCCACAATCTTCACAAGAAAATAGGCGTTCACCTGAATGAATCCTCTGATGATTCTTAAGATTCCCAGACTCTGTAAAAGATTTCCCACAAACCTCACAAAAATATTGGCATTTACCCAAAACAATTGTCTGGCGCACTGCTGCACTCGTTATTAGATGTTCAGCTGCAGATTGTGTCTGCTTGTTGATCTGATTGTTACTTTCACAATCAGAGTAACTCCTAGAAACACAAAAATAACCTATACTGATATACTGTGATAGTATATTGAACATTTATTAGAAATAGCTACACTAATTACTTTTGAACTCAACTACAAACTTTGCATTCTAGAATTAAATTGTGTTTACTAATAAAAAAATGTGTTAAAAAATGAAAAACACTAAGTTATATGCCATTGCTTTTTAAAGTAAATAGTAATGAATTATTATAAATATAGAACTTATAAACAAAAGAGATAACTTTTATAAAACAATTAACACATCAATAACATTAAATTAGTAAAATGAAACTTAACCCAACCATTGGGTAATTTACATGAAGGAATCAACAATATCTACAGGACCAACCAACTACAGTAAGTTGTATGGTTACTTTGATAGAAAATTCTGTTTCAATTTAATAATGACTGTAAATACGAACACAAAAATATGAAATTTGCGTTATCTCTCCATACATAACATTCATGAAATTGTAACAACCATTTTAAAACAAAATTACGTTTAGAGTAAATTGTCAACTGCAATAACTATTTTATTAACTACTTAATGTCTCTTTTCAGTGAGGTCTTTAGAGACAGGAAAGAATGGGGGGCAAGGAATGGGAAGGAATTCAGCCATGTAAATGTGATAAACAAATTTTTTATTCTATATGTGGACAGACATGTATTGTAATTCAGAGATCTGATCTCTGAATCACTTCATTCCTTGGAATAATGATAAATACCCATTCACACTGCAATACAGACAATACAGAAGAGTAAGGAATGGAACATATTTGATGGCGAAAAAATTGGCTGCTTGAGAAGATTTGGAGAAAACCTCATTCGGACTTTAGAAAATTTCTATGGCTGAGACAATAATTTTGTTTGGAAGGTATATTTATAAATTTAAAAGTGAATGTCCTTTTAGTAAAATGCAAGGAGTGGAGGCAGCAGAGCAAACAGACAATGTGTGTTGAGGCTGTTCACTTTAACAAGCTAAAGAGTGCCATCAAATATATTTATATTTATTAGACAATTATTTTTACATATTCATGAAATATTATGTATGAGGAGATATGTGTATTGTTTTTTAATTTTTTTTTGGTTTCCCGAAAAAACTTAAATGAAATAAACACATTTAAGGGAACAAGATACGTTACAGAACTTTGCTTAGATCATTGCTTGATTGGTATATTTTGGAACCCACATTTTGGGTGTTAAATACAGGAGTTCGAGTGCATGAAAGGAAAGCATCTGCATTTGTTTAAGGAAATTACTACAGGAGCAAGCCAGTAACTGATAATGATAATGGAGCTGGATTGGGAGTCATTCTAGGAGAGTAAAGAGAATGCTGGGGGTGTACAAGGCATATTTTGGCAATAGAGCTTGGAGAGAGATTGGTTGTACAAGTAGGAGCAGTATATGGAAAGGAAAAGGCAACTATGAGCACAATCTGGCCTTCAGTTTCATGTAGAAGGAAGTGGAAAATTTTCTTTTGTAGGTAAGGGAAATGATGAAATATTTACCAAAATGGTGAAGGAACTTAAATCAAAATTTATTAGTGGGAAGATGGGTGAAGGAATTTAAAACTTAAGCGTATAACATGATAAAAAATAACAACAATAAAGAGGTATCTAGCTAGATATGTAGGGGAAGTGCCACCAGAGCAAGCACTCTATTGAATCCAAGTCAATGATATTTTGTCAAAAATTTATTGAAAATTACACTGGTCACTGAAGAAATATCTTTTGAACACATTTATTTGCAACAAAATATATCTATAAAGTAAATTACTTGTAAGATCACAAATAGAATAATATCTCTTACTTGGTACCTTCTAAGAAGTATATCAAAAATGAGAGAAAAATGGTCTACAGTTTTATACTTCTCTTACAATTAAGAACAATATAATTGAATATATGAACATAACCCTCTGTGAAACAATTTTATGAAAATAATTTTTTTAAATAAATAAAAATTCATTATTCAGTAACTAATGAACCAGCCTTGCAATGCAGGTCAACATATCATCAGTCGAAAATGGTATATCATACTCAAAATCAAAATATTAATCCTGAAGGTTCGACTCGTATATGAATTTGTACTCAGTCTAGGCACACTTTTGTTGGAGAACTTTCAGTTTATTAACAACAGACTAACACTGATAATCCATACAGGCAAGATTACTGCTTCTTTCAAACAATAATGTAGTTGCTCTATAAAAACACAACTCTTGTACAATAACCTTATTACTTAAGTAGAAATTTTTTCATATGGAGTGTTCTAGTTACCAAGACTGATTAGCACATTGCTGAATGAAGCTCCATTGAAACTAGACACTAGATAATTTGTTATTTTCAGAATAAATTGTAGATATATCAAAATAAATTATAGTATAGTTTTTACACGTAAAACCATTAAGACAAATACTTCAAATATTTGCTTATATGAGTACAAATAATTTGTCAATTGCTTAAAGTGATGGGATAATGCAGACATAATGTCAGTTATAGAATGTGTAGTTACAGGAAATAATCTTTCTACAGCTAACATAAAACGACTACATAATAGAGATAAAATAAGATGGCCACATCTCACCTTCTGATATAGAAAACATAATTTTAATAAGAAAAAACTTTGGTAGTTGTAGAATGTTACTAACCAGTTAGCCACAGATGCAAAGTGAGGCAATATTGAAAACACTCACAAAGGAAGCTGCTTTTGCATTAGTATTGGAAAATATTTCAGATAGGTCTAAATTTATAAAAGCACAGCTACAACAGCCAACATCATATTCACTAAGAGAACTGTATATACACAAATTTTTTCATTGTTTATTGTAGGATTGGATATAACTTGTCATTGGCTTAAATTGATGATAATCAGGTGGATGTAACTCCAGTATTAGTGCAAAACTTTGGCACAAGAAATTAACCTGTTACAACAATTAAAAACATGTAGCAGCATTTAATATAAAATAAGAAATCCTACGCTTACCTGTGTTGTGATATGCTGCTAGGGTACTTATGAATCTGTAGTTTCACCTCATTTTTAAATACTTGAGAACAACATGTACAAACATATAAAGGGGCAGAAACAGCTGAGACATGATGGAAGATGTGTTTAGTTAGAGAAAACCATGATACAAATGTCAGTGCACAGAATGCACAGGCAAGTTCCAATAATGATGTTCCTTTAAAAAAGGATCTAAAATAAATAGAGAAGAGATATTTAGTTTTCTTACTGTAAAAATCAATTAAAATTAATACAGAGCTATATTAATATAATATGTCAATAAATGATTAAACGAATAATAATTCTGAGATCCTTATGTAAATCAGTATACCAATTGTTCATTTTTATAGTAGCTTACTAGATAACCACAGCAGTCTCGATTGTGAAATGCAGTATCAGGCAGTGATCAGTTTTTGGACATCTTGATAGCATAGCCTATTTTATGGGATTCCTGAAGGTAGCTTGAGATATTAGAAAATGAACATCATTATGCCTCTGGTCAGTGGACACACACAAGGCACTATTTGTGATCCATTAAGCAGGGATATAGGACTAGAAATGGCACACAGATACTAATACTAATACTGCTATAATTAAACGCCTTTGCCAGTGAATTATTAGTGTTGCTAGAAAAGGTTATTTAAATATAACTGAAACAGCAACATAGTATTTAGCAATCTCAGTAAGGGTTGCAGATCTGTAAGAATGAGATTGGTATGTCTTTAGGAAACTTATATCAGAAATCCAATGTGAAGACTGAATCTAAACCTATTTGCACAAATCGATATACAGGCACAGAAGCTCTCAGTTTGATAAACATTAAAATTTTGAAGCCCAGTAGCAAGAAGACGACAGAATAGCAATGGATGTCATGACTTAAAATACTAGTGTCAATCAGAAAATATTTAGTATTACATTCTAAGTAACAGGGGAAAATCAAGAGCGGTTGGTGGATAATAATACACTGGCTTAGCATTCAGGAGGATGCAGGTTTGATTACCCATACAGCCATCAAGATATCAGTTCTCTATAGTTTAATGAAATCGGTCAATGATAATGTTGGGATAGCTGCATCAGAAATGTCATTGCCAAATTCCTTCCTTACCCCAATCCTTTCCTAGCTCTAATGACCTTCGATGTTGATAGTGGTGTAAAACTGCTAAGAAAAAAAATAACAAAACAAAAAATTTTCAAGTGCATTTATGCTAAGAAACCGTGATATCCATATTTGCATATTATTGTCTATTGACACTTTCTATAGTACTGATTGACAATAAATATTTTATCAAGGCACTTGAAAGAATTATACCATGGCAATACACATACAGTAATTGTATTGAGTAACTCCATTTTTCCCTAAGGTAACCACACATAACTAAAAACCAAAATTTTCAAGGGAGAGCTATTGACTGTTCTCTCCATCAGATTATGTACTAAGTTGAATTCAATAAGCAAAATTTTAAACAATTATTTTTAAATGGAGTTCATTATACATCTTGAAAAATTATGTTTCAAATAATATTTACAAGTAAACAAATACAAAAATGTACTGTGTGTTGGTCATAATGGATATGTATTGAAGTGGTCCATGTTGTACAGGACATTCCTTTCTTGTATGTGATTTTTTATACGTGTTTGAGAGATGTTTTGTAGTGTGAGTGACTGTTGACTTACACAGGTATATTTGAGTCAGTGGTGCTTATATGCATGTTGAGTTATGTTGCTGGAAGACGGCCCATGGAAGTTGATACATGTGGGTGAGTTTGAGAATACATGTTTGGTGTAAGTGAGTATAGATGTGAATGTATGTGGTTCAGTCAGTTAGATCGCTAATGTTGATGACTTTGTGTGTTTTTGAGTGACATATCATCTACACTGCAAGCTACCAGACTGAATCACATGGAAGGAATATTTGAACAATAAAAATCAGTATTTTATTTTAATTTCTTGGAGTCTTTAGAGACAGTTTCATTAACAATGCACATTCTCAAATGCATTAACCACTGAGCCATCAGGCTGCTCTATGAAAAATGGAATTAGGAAGAAATACAGACAAATGCAGTTACTGAATGGTCAATATGGCATGCAGATTAGTGTAATGCAAATATGAAGATAAATCAAGACAGTAAACTACAGATAATTTTATACCATACCAAAGTCATGTGTGATTTGGAACCCCACGATATTGCTAAATATACCAGTTGCTTTTTATAGACCCAGTATGTAATCATTGGAATTCATCATGTGTAGGATTTGAATCAATGCTCCCATTTAGGAACAGAGTTTTTATCTAGGCGTATTAGACTAATCAGTCAACCTGATCAGGAAATGATGAACTAAGTTTTTGTATAGTGGCACTCAAGAAATGTAACAGTCGCATTGTATCGACCCTATTTTAAGCACAGTAATTATTGCGTTATTCATAAAAATTTTATATACATACAGCCAAATTAATATTAATTTAGATTTCTGTTTGGATATTCAGTTGCTCTATAGCAAACTGTTGGTTGTTTTGTAACTGAGCATTAAAATAATAAACAATTTAGAGTCAGGACAACTTATATATTCTATTTAAAGAATGTTCAGTGATGATTTTAATTAATAATCAGTAAGAAAGAAGAAATTAAATATTATATTTCTTGACCCTTGATACCAGGAAGAGAATTAATACAGTTGTATTATAAATACACAGAAGTAAGCAAAAAATTAAGCTACACAAGGAACCATCTCTCACTGGAAGCCAAACAATGTATCAACTAACATGTTAAATTGCTAGCATGAAGTATAAACTAGCTTTCTACAGGTTTTCGTAACAATTAGGAAGTCTATAATCCATTAAATAGTGTTATGACAAAAATTTTGAAACAACATTAATCTGGTCTACTATTTGAAGTAAGATGCTATAAAAGAATTTTATAAAAATGGAGTAGACTGATATAAAAAAACTGAATGACCGATGAAAGTATTCAAATATCAAAGGGTAATAGCTTTTAATAACCATATTGCCATCTGGCATGACATGCTGTGGTCAGGGGCACTTGATCATCAAATTACAGTGAGTTGATTTAGGCCTCTGTCTTGTACCTATTTGACTCTAAGGGCACTGCAGTGTAGTGAACTGTGAATCACAACAAGCATTAGCACATTTGAACTGAAGTTTATAGGTGTAAGTGTGATAATTAATTGGATTACTGGTACATGGCTAAGAAACAAACTTCTTTGCATATGCCTCATCCATGTTGTGGTTATTAGAGATAGTAAAGGGCTGGCACGAGGAATGGGAACGAATTCTCCTATGGTCATCATCACATTTGATGGGACTGATTGCAGAAACCATGCAAAACCTAAAGCTAGATAGACACGGTGGGAATTCTAACCTACATCATGCTGAATGCAAGGTGAGAGCATTAATGCACTCCCAGTCAGCATGCTCGGTAAAGAAACAAAGGCTTAAATAATTGGCACTACACTTCTTTTTTTTGTTGGTGCTTAAGGGCGCGTCGACGACGAGGATCATTAGCGACCCAACTACACTTCTTACTGATCTTCAGATTTACTCTGAATTATTTAGTTGCGACAGTACGTTTACTGCCACCCTGCAGTGCCAGTATCACCAGACAGGTACAACACTCACCTCCCACACCGGCTGAGTCGGCACAAACTCTCTGTGATGTCACTCCCCCCCCCCACACACACACACACACAAGCACCCACACTACCAGCCACCTCCCACCACTGCCTCGTCTCTGATAACTAAACAGCTTATAGTAGCTACAACACTAATGACCTACTTGTAACGATAGATATATCAATTCTTAATACAAACTGAAAATATTGTAGAGCATCTGGTCTGATTGAAGATCGGCACTGAACTACTGCTTCAACTGTAGCTAATGGGCATCTGAGAGTTAGTACGCCAAATCAAGTCAACCCCTTCTTGAAGTGATTTTTGCTGTTTTTGTACCTCAATTCCTTCATTTGGAGATATGATCTATTCCTCATTTTCCTATTACAAGATATCAGCAATTTTAGCAAACACATTAAGTTTTGCTGCCTCTAGTTCATAGTTTATAAGTTACTCAAATACAAATTTCACAAATTTGTCACTCAGTTCCACACTAATGATCATTAAAACTCTCAAGTATGTTCCGTGATTGTAGAAAGCTCTAAATTGATACACTGTTAAACTATAACAAAGGTCTAAAACTGGTAAATTTCTGAGAATCTACACCAACTGTGAAATCACTTACTAGCCTAATATCTTTACATGCCTTAGATTTTAATTATAAATTGACCTTAACTTATCTGTTTAATTTTACTTTATTTCTCTCCTTACTTTGTAAGTCACGTAATACAAAAATTTTAAACAACTGACACTCCATCAAAATAATTCCTGTATGCTTATCATAGAGCTAGAAACAGATAACTTGGTACATGTATACGGTTTCATAGCAAAATTATCAAAGTAAAAAATTGGTGTGTTTCCTTCTATTTATCTAATGCCATATCAAACATTAAACGACTTAGTGCATTGCTTTGCTTTGATCAAAGTTCTCTTATGCATAGAGATCAGCAACCTTAATTGACAGAATAAATTTTATACACTTTCTATATTTAGTTTGGAACCTAATCGACGTTACTTTAAGATTGAAGTTAAATCCAAGGAAAGCAGCATCACTCAGCCAAAATGCAAACCCACTGTTTACAAGGATCATGTGCTTTTGTTGGTACGGGAACACATATGTATTGATCAGACTAATTCCTAAACCTCCAACAAATTTTCAAATCAAACTGTTATAATTAGGTAAAAACTCAGAATAACATAAAAATAAATCAAATCAAACAAAAAATAATTCTTATAATAATAGGGCTAAGTCTTGAGGTTGTTTAGTGATAAAAAGTTATGAGATTTTGTTCTGAACCAAGTTCAGCAGTGTGTATTCACTATGATTTATATAACAGAATCATTTCACTCAGTGTTATGGATTGTTCATTTAAAATACAATACAAATTGGCGATTTGGCCATATACTTTAGAAAACTAAATTATGAGACTTCTACATGTATAAAAATGTTAATAAGACACAGCATACATATGAATCATATTTTCATACTGTAGTCATAACCTCTGGGCAATACAAATCATGTTATGGGAGCAACTTTGATTCCTAACAGAAAGAGGTGACAGCAAACTTTTAGCTCCGTTAATCTGGAGCTACTTGGCTAAGGGTGGATGATCCTGAGAGAAAAGCCATGATCCTCCATAATAGGGTTTAATGAAGGCCAGGTAATTCACTTAGTTTCTGTTCTACATTTACGATTGTGGTAAATCTTGATAAGATTTTAAAGTAACGAAAATTTCTACAACAGCAGCTTAATATTTAATAATAGGGAAACAGTTTACCTATCAGGAACAGGTTCCATTTCTGAATTCTCTTGTTCAGTATCTTCCAGCATGTTCTAAAAAAAGGAATTAATGAGAAATACATTATGATATATACATAAACTAGGGATATAATTTAAAGAAAGGATAATTGAAAACATTCAGGCAGGAAGTGTAACCACAGTATAAATATTGAGAGTTCTTTTTAAAAAAGTTACTTATCTTTATTATCTGGTGACATCAAAGCAAACATTAATACAAGCACACAACATCAAATATTCAAGTCACAAACACTTTGTAAAATAAAACTTTAGTTAGGCTCAGAATATCGTCTAATGATACTGGTCTAACAAAATGAAATAATTCCACAATGGGTTACAAAGAAAGCTCTTACTGATTGCTCATATAGCCTTTCTGATTTATAAAAGACAATGCAAAATTATCATATGTATTAGATGAATGAATTCTTTATTCCAGATAATATAGGTTAATTTACTGTTACTGCTTCATAACTTGCACAAAATGTGATAGGACAGAACTGTCATCATAGAATAAAGCAATTGGTAATTGAATTTATGAAGAAATGATATTACATTCATTTGAAGTAATTTTGAGGAACAATGGAAAACCCAAATCTGGACTGGGCCTAGCACAGACGGCATGTAATAATGAGGGACTTCCTGAAAATTACTGCTCGCTCAGCATGCTCATTCAATTATTTGTAAATTAGTGCGTCCTGGTAGCTCAGTGCCTAAGCGCTTGCGCTGCTCCTGCCCCGGGCACGAATCCCGGCAGGCGCAGGAATTTTGAGAGTTGTGTTTAATCATATGAGCTATGCCAGGACGCTCCGTGGTTCGGATTCCACGTTAAACTGTAGGTCCCAGAGGAAAGGAACTGGCCGTCCTACCTCTGACACAATGGCTTAGTATGCCTCCTTCTGGAGGATCCAACCAACCTTCGGGTTGTGGACTAAGTTAAGTTTTTATCAAATACATTATAACTTATCTTGGTGAAATGGAACCAATGACATTTACAAACAATGAGTTTTTCCCCCTGGGGCTTTGTTGCTCATTGATATTAATGGAACTGAGAAAGCATTGTGCACAGTGAATGTGATAGAACTCAGCCACTCATATTTCAAGGTATCAACATGAGATTAACATGAAGTAATTTTTAGAAACCATTGAAAACTGTAATCTGAATGGCCTGGCCTAGATCAGACCATGATTCAAACGCACATCCTACCACATGACAGGCCGAAGAGTTCCTTCATTCAGGCAAGGCAAGCTTCCTCAGAGGAATAGGTCCATTCTGGTGATTGTAAAAAAATCCAGTCTGCAGCTGGAATCATAAACAAAAACCACACTTTGGAAAGAGGCTAAACTTTTACTAAATTGCTATTAAAAATAAATGTATGAATCATTAAAAACT